>CAJNDT010003413.1:368835-736736 GCA_905221615.1 Symbiodinium sp. CCMP2592
GGCCTCGGAATCTCAGGGCCCTGGAATTTGAGGCCTCGCAAAGTAGGGCGTGAAACCGCGTGAATCGGCGTGAATTTGCGTGAAATGGCACGTGCTGCAATTGAGATCTTTTGTGGGCCGAGCGACTTCCAGTCCTAAGCCTGGCCCTTTTTTCCCGCGATGGGCAAGAAGTCCGTTATCCCCGAGTCTTTGATGGCCACGGCAGCTGCTGCCAAAGCAGCGAAAGCTGCCAAGAGTGGCCAGGAATCTGTGCCAAGCTTGCATGTTTTTGTTATTAGTACGAATACATAGGTATATATATATATATATATAGCCTGTCTTAATATTTACAAAGAACATATAACTAGTTACAATTACACGAGATGATGTAATGTCATGTACCATATCTTCTATATACAGTAAGCTATGATATAACAGGAAGTTAAGTACAATGTAGTGTATATAATTACATATATATATATATATATATTATACATATAGACACATGTATAAGCATGTACATATATATATATATATGTCGACCAGACCTTGCTAACAATCCGAGGCTACTTCGTCGTCCCAGCCGACCAAGTCGGTCGAGTCGGCCAAGCCGGCCCAGTCGGCCGAGACCCGGAAGAGATCCCGCCCGCCGAAGAAGACCGTGGCCGTGTCTGCGACCCCCACGAAGACCCCAACGAAGACTCCGGACCCTAAGAAGAAAAAGGAAGACAAGCCACACCGGCTGGACAGTGCCGACACGGTGATGTCAGGCATGGATTGTGAAAAGCAGATCACAAGATATATATATATATGTATATATATATATATATATATATGCATATATATATATATATGTATGTTTGTGTGATATATATATATATATATATAGATATTGTACACACACCTATGTCTATTATATATATATATATATATATATATATATATATGCAAAAATCTACATATCATAATATACACATAGACATTATCATGCCTATGGCTTGAACAGAAGATACAATAGTTAAATTTCCTCTCATGCACAGTAACTACATTAATTAGGGTTTATGATTATAATATGTATATCAGTACCTATATATGATGGACATATATTGTATGTATGTATACATATAAATCCAAACAGAAATACATTTGTACGTATCCTTGCATATATTATATATATGTATATATGAATCTCTTTGAGATGCAGACTTCCGGCATGTGGTGCATTGTAGCTTCTTCTGTCAATACATAGCTGTTTTCAGTCTCGGTCCAGGCGACAAGTCCGCTGATCTGAACAAGGAGCTGGAAAAAGTCATGTTGGAGGAACTTCCGATGGGAGTGCAAACCTGGCTAGATGATACTTAAAAGCATGCACAGAAATAGCCAATGGATGCATAAGACCCTGCAGGGAGTCGAGGAGGATCGACAGCCGGAGACCCTGCCCTACCCCATGGAACTGGACGTGCCGGACACACTGCCGAGCACACAGGTGGAGGACTGCATCCACGTGTTCCCCATTGGCCTGGACCTGGAGCTCATATATATTTATATGTGTATACTTTATATATATATAGATATAGATATAGATATATAGATAATGCATATATATGTATAGATATCCAACAATAATATACTGCTCAAACCACAAACACATAAAGACATGTGTGATAGTTACCCAGCCAGTGTAAACATGTTCCATGTCCATGGCCACAAACCCAATTTGCAGGAGCCGGAACCTGACAAGGCAGCAGGTGGCGGCGGAGCCACAGCAGTCCGAAACCCAGGTTGTGTCAGTCTGTGTGTGATCCACATATATATATGTATATGTGTATCTTTGTGTGTATAAAGAGATATATATGTCTAGCTACATATGTCTATAGGTTCATATATATATATATATATATATATATATATAAATACATGTGTTTGTATATATATATATATATGTTTATATGCAAACGTACACCTCAAAAATCTATTTGCTTTATAAATTATAAATAAAGTACAATACTTCACACCAAAACTGCAGGTGACGATCCCGGTGCCTGCGATCATGGACGTAGATGCCTCGCTGCAGCGGGTTGCAAGCATGGCCGAAGCCAGCCAAGAGGCTGCAAAGGCACATGAGAGAGATTATATCAAAGATACAAATATACATAGATATGAACTTTCTTTCTTATATATGTATATATTTATATGCCGATATTCATCTATATATATATATATATATATATATAACATATCTATACATATATATATATATATATAATACACCTAGATGTATAATTCTGAAAATATACATGGACTAACAATTGTAGTACCGTGACACATGTTACATATACTTGTTTCCTTCTAGAGTGAATATGACAAGACACCTGGTCTTATTCATGAGATTGGTCGTTGCCCTCGGTTAGATACACGACAACATGTAATATATATATATATATATATGTATACATATATACTATAAATTCAACGGACCGAGAACACGTGCAGGCAACGGTGCCGGATTCCCTCCGCAGGGGCAAGGCGGGTGTCAAGTACTGTATATACATATCGTGTGTATGTGTCTGTATATCTATATATACAGTTATATTCCTCGTTTGTATATTAAGCTTATATATATACATATATATATATATATATATATATGCAGGCAACGGATTTCCGTGAGCCCACGTCTCCGAAGACTGGGGCCACTGCTGCTGAGGCACACGGCCGTATATATGGATGATTAATATAGGGGGTTTAGGGTTTAGGGTTTGGGGTTCAACATGTCTCGCATCTCTGGCCGACCAGGTCGACAACAGCGACCCGATCCCGGAGGACTACCTGGACGGACTGATCAAGGAGCTCGACGAACAGATGGAGCAGGAGAAGAAGGATAATATGGACAAGGCCGAGAAGGAGAAGCAGGCGGGGCAGGACTGCAAGAAGGAGGTCGACGAGTTGACCCAGAAGTTTGCAGAGATGCTCCCCCCGAGCCAGGCAGAGGGACAGTGTATCCATGATTTACGATAAGTGTAAGCATGTTCTCCATATATATATGTATATATATATGCTATATATGCTGTATATACATATATGTACTATATATATACACACATGTACACATAGATCGTCTTATAGACTTATTTCCATTCGTGTCTGATGTGCATGTATGTGTATATATATATATATATATGTACATGTACATACATAGATCTTTATGTTATATATAGACATCTACCCAGAAGAAGTCTGGCATTAGAACATGTACTCTAGATGCATATTTACTAACAACCCTTAAAGGAGAGGAACGAGCTCTTCCACACGGGCTCCAGCCAGAGCTCGCTTGACGAAAAGCCCACCGCCTCGCCCAGCCAGGCCTCGCTAGAGGAAAAGCAATTGGAGGACCTGAGCAGGCAGGAGCTTTACGGGTTGTCCCGGGACCAGCTCTTGACCCTTGTCGGCAAGATGCGGAGCGATGACCAGAGCCAGCGGGCCAACTCGGACGGGGCCCCAGACGGAGGCAAGAAGAAGAAGGAGAAGAGCCCGGAGGAGAAGGCTGAGCATGCTGCATGGATGCGGATGACCCGTGGGCTCAAAAGCTGCTTGGCTCAGTATACATATATATATATATGTACATATATATATACATATATATATATTCAACGGTTATATATATATATATATGTATATATATATATATAGATATAGATATATATAACAAACGATATATATATATATATATATCCCGGGTATAGTGGTTTCGGTGTTAAGGTCAAGTACATGTGTGCACAGATATGGTAGCAACATACATATAAATAAATATAAATATATATATATATATATATATGTTGATATAAGAATCATATATGTGTCTGTGTATTGGAAAATATCACCAGGCGGCTGCGATGTGCCGGACGAGATTACCGCCCTGGCCTTCAAGGACAACAGTCTCGAGAAGAGAGCTTTGACTGCATCCGGAGCACAGAATCCCCGAAACCCCAAACCCAAAGCCCCCCACACCAACCCACACAACCAAACCCCGAAACTACGGACCTTGTGATTGCACCTCAGGGTCCAACTCCGTGTTGCGGGACCTGTTCGAGGTCTTCTCCAGCTGCTCCGGCAACTGGCAAAGAAGCTCGTTGATGATGAGCCACAAGAGCACGACAAGCAGCGAGAGCATCGGTGTACACCAGTGGCGAACCGTGGGCTCGATCGCGAAAGAGTACTTTGCAAATGAATCGTCAAGCTTGCTATTTTCTGCTTAAATCCCGGGTTTAGGGTTCAGGGGGGTTAGGATTTAGGGTTTCGGGTTGAGGGTTTAGGGTATGGTTGGGTCTGAGGGCTTAGGGGTCCAGGGTTTAGGGTCTTAGGGTTAGGGTTGGGTTGGAGTGACATCATTCCTCATCCGAGGCATGGCCAAGAGCATGCCGAGGAGCTCCGGGCGGTGAAAAAGTCCTTGGGAGCCAAGCACTGGCAGATTGCAGATTCACCCCGACTGGCCGAAGCGACAGGAGTCTACTTTTGTAGATACATAATTATAATAATAATACACACATTCATCTCTCTCTCTCTCTCTCTCTATCTCTCTCTCTCTCTCTCTCTCTCTCTCTCTCTCTCTCTCTCTCTCTCTCTCTCTCTCTCTCTCTCTCTCTCTCTCTCTCTCTCTCTCTCTCTCTCTCTCTCTCTCCTCTCTCGATCATATGTATATATATATATATATATATATATATTATGTATACATATGTGTGTGTATCCGTACGTGTGGAGTACTATATTATATTAATATTATATTATATTATACTATATTATATTATATTAAATTATATTATATTATATTATATATATTATATTATACTATATATATATGTATTTGTATATATATATATATATATATATATATACGTAGTCCTATAAATCTTAGGTTATATATATATAAATATATTGTAGTTGACCTATGTACATGTTTGTTTCGGTTTACATATATATATATGTAATATTCAGTGTACCGTATATATAGACTATATATATATATATATTTATCCTGTAGCAGCCCTGTAGGACATGGAACTGGTGAAGGTTTGGGTGAGTGCTGAGGAGTCCCAGCGGACTTCGACCGAGTCCAAGTACGAGTTCAACATGCAGGGGAACCTCGATTGCGAGGCCACGAAGAGGCTGTTGCAGCTTGCTTGCCAGTTTATAAAGAAAGCTGAGTTGAATCATCCGCCTGCTCATCCTGTCTCCGCATGAACGATGGACATAAATCAAAAACCCGACTTGGCTATATTTTACCTGGTTTGAATTTAACTTCAACTAGTCATGTATAATAATGAAGATGCTGGTGGACTTGGAAAAGGAGGAGGTGAGCATCAAGGAGAGGCGAGAGCTGCCCGAGGACGTACTTGGCAACAAGAAAGGAGGAAAGGGCAGAGGCAAAGGAAACAAGAATAAGAAGACCGGCAAGGCGGGTCAGAATCTCAGACAAAGCCTAAACCTTAAGACCTCATCCCTATACACATATATATATATATAAATAAATGCATATATATATATATATATATATATGCACGTATAGCTTTAGACCCCATTCAACCCTAAACCCAATTTTGGTGATTTACTCATGTCAGGGTGGCGAGGAAACCACCACACCCGTGCCAAAGCCCAAAAGCGAGCAACAGCTCTGCCAAGCCATCCTCAACAAAGTTGCAAACAAAGTGCTCGAAGCGAAAAGCTGGCGGAAGCAGCTCGAGGATGCCGGCACGTGCCTCGGGCTTTTTCTTCTAGATTATATATATATATATGTAGAACAGATATGGTTTAAGTATGCAGCCTGCCCTGCTGGTCATAGCTTCACAACGTACATATATATATATATATATATATATATATATATATATATATATTGTGTATATATATATATATGTGTATATATATATCTATATACACGTAATAATGATATCTACATTATATATATATATATATATATATATATAAATGTACATTTTATTGTCAGTCTTTGCATATGTATCTTCGTGCAAAGGCCCAAGAACACCCTGGACAGCTTGCTCACTGACCTGGAGCCGTTCCGCCTGGATATGGAAAAGAAGCGGTACAGCCTCGAGAATGTGTACAGCTCTCGAAGCTGGGACATGTGCACACAGCACAGGATGGCCCTCGAGCAGAGCATCAAGGAGTACATGGATGCCTGCAAGCACGTGACGATCCATACCAGGACGGCCAAGCAGAAAAAGTGAGGGCCGGCAGGCTAGATCTAGGCGGCGATGTTGATCGGTCACATCCCCAGCAGCATTGCGGATATAAAGTTAAAGCACACCGGGGCACTAGACTTTATAAACATGCATATGTATATATATATATATATATATGTGTCTGTGTCTGTGTCTGTGTCTGTGTGTGTGTGTGTGCATGTGTAGCTAATATATATATGTAGCAGATATATATATATATATATATACATGTGTGTGTGTGTCCATTATAATGAACTTCATGTTGTTACATCGGTTATTGTACTTATGTAGCACACTCAGATTTGTCGCAAAGCACTGCCGGGGCCTTTGGTGTCTGATCGCTAGTTTTGGCCGACGGAAGATCGACTCGCTGCAGCGGCAGCCATGAGGGGAAAAAGTGGGTATCCTTCAGTGCCAGATTGCAGTGTCTGCATCTGTGAGAATCCATCTTTCAATCCGACAGTATGTTTAGTGTTCCGGATTCCCCCTTCGCAGGCGACCCTATCTCGGCCATTTTGCTGGAGAAGGTGGGTGGTGGTGTGCCTTCGCTTGCAGGGGGACTAGAATACATAAGTATGTGTATAATAATATATATGGGTTTAGGGTTTGAGGTTTTAGGGTTTAGGTTATTTCTATTTAAACTGAGGATATCTCCATGGCTGCAGCGAGGTAATATGCGGAGCCATCCAGCAGGCAGCTCGCTCTAATCGGCTCGGCTGTTGCAGTTGCTCCCACAGCATCGGGTTTCAGGGTTAAGCTGGGTCGGGGAGGGCGGGAGGGCTCCGGTAGAAGCCAGGGAAACCTGCTTGCATCAGCAAGGTCTTCGACAAAGCTACACCGCCCGATGTGCTTAAACTGGCTGCTACTGGAGCTCAGGGCAAGCATGCGGGGAACATCCACAGGGATGCCTTTCGACAGTTCAAGTCGCCCGACACCTGGCTTGCATCCAATATATATATATATATATATATACATATATACACACATATATATACATACATATATATATATATAATGACTACACATATAAGTAGATACACATACAATTAATACAGCTATGATGGCAAACATTCTGCTATCCGTTTCTACACATTAATTACACATATGTTTTATTTAAACAAGAAAATCAACGACGAGGTGCCTGTGCACTGGGTGGAAGCACCGGGCCTCGACGACCAGGGCAAGCCTACGATGCTGCACCTTGAGTGCAGGGTCACACGGAATCCTTTATCTTGGGTCTTATATTATCTATATATATATATAAGTATATATAGCTAGACAACTACATATAATATATATATATATATATAGATAGATGTGTGTGATATATATATATATATATATATATAGATTGCCTAGGTGTATGCCTAACACACAATATAAGTTGATATTTATTATTTGGTGCAATGAGGCAAATTCCCTGTGTCGCCCCGCACGAACTCGTTCCGTGGCTCCACGAGCAAGGGCTAGCCCCCAAAGCAGATTCCACCAAGCGATACTGGGCCAAATTGGACACACCACATCCTGGAAAAGCTGTGGAGAGCGAGCCGTTGTTTTTGTATGGGGACTCTGCCCAGTTTACTAAATACGGCGATCATCTTCTTGGAGCTTTCATGGGATTCGTGATGTCCGAGCACAATGGTCTTGCCTACTCGAGGTTCCCTCTGTTTTTCTTGCAAGATCGGTTCAGTGCTGGCCGATCCACCGAGCAGCCGCTGTGGAGGTTCGTGGTGGAGAGCCTGCAGAAACTTGTTCGCATGCCAGGCAGTCCTATGGTGACAGAACTCCGAGGCGACTGGAAGTTTTTCGTTGATTGCCTGGGTCTGAAAGCAACACCGACGAGCAAGGAAGTGTGCTACAAGTGCAAGTGCACCCTGGCAAGTGGCCCGATGAGTTACGGCCAATTTGGCCTTTCCGCTGCCTGGATGCGAACCAGGCGGAGCAATGTGGACTTTCTGGCCAATGTGCTTCCGGTGCTGGACTCCCCGGAAAGTTCGCCGCTTATCTGGATGCCAGGTTTTAGCATGCACATTCTTAAGCAGTGCTGGATGCACACGGCCCATCTTGGAGTTGGTCTTTTTGCTAATGGTTCGGCAATGAAAGTCTTGCTGGACCGGGAAGTGTGTGGTGCCGGCCTGACCAAAGATCAGGCTCTCCGGGCATTATTCCTTAGGTTCAAAGGCTGGCAAAAGCAAGTGAAGGTCAGGGTTGCTATGCCGCGATTCAGACACTTTCTCTTGAAATCCGACCTGGAGCAGATATTTTACCAGTCCAAGGCCCACCACAGCAGAATCATCACGTCGTTTCTGGCTGCTATCCTCTCAGAGGAAAGCAAGAAAGCACCAGCTGATCTGGAGCTCCTGAGAGCGAGTCTCTGTGTGCATCTCCTGTCGGAGCTGTACAACCGTGTGGAGCAAGGCAACAGGTTCTTGACGGAGGAGGCTTCTCTGTCAAACTTTGGAATATGATATATATATATATATGTATACTCGTTATATATAGTATAAAAGATATATTACATATATATATATATATATACATATATCTATATATTATTTAAACTATACCTTTATAGATATATGCATATATATATGATAGTGATAATGATATAATAATTATATGATAATAATGGTAATAATAATTCTGAAATAGTAATAATATATAATAAAGTACATATGCTAAATAGTATGTAATGTATAACATATGTATACATATATATATGTGTTAATATACAATAAAGTTGCATCTTAACATATATATATATATATATATATATATTAAGTGCATGACACATAATATATGAATCCCCATCGATGCCGAGGAAGCCGTGGAAATCCGCAGCCTGGGCCTTCGATTCCTGGAGACCTATATGCACTGTGCAGCCACCTCCACCAACCCGCACCTGTATCAGCTGATTAATATTCTGTCTAATTCTATGTGAAAAGAGTTTTGGGTCTGTGTCTTTTTATATATTTATCTCTCTCTTTCTCTCTGTCTCTCTCCCCACATTTTTGAAGCTGGCGGTATCCATCTATTTAAAAATTTCAGTACTTCTACCCTGCCCAAGGTTTATGTGGAGCCTGAGACCGAAGCACCACATGCTGCAGCACATGGTCATGGAGCTTGCCGAGACCCGCTACGAGGATGATATATATATATATATATTACTCAAGGACAATTCCTTTCATGGTGCGACTGTTTATAAGTGATAACATATCTTGTAGCTGGTAGATACATATACATATATATATATATTCCAGCGACTACCATATATATATATATATATATATATATATGAGTTTGTTATATGTATTTTCAGTCCAGCTAATATGCAGCTGAGGTTATAACTTCAGGTTTTTCCATACGTATGCTGAAGAGGGGGCTCTTGGAGTGGCTGTGGATATTGCCAAATCCTCGCATCGAAGCACGGTCGAGAATCAGATCCTCTCCAAGCAGTTGCTGCGACTGCAGGCTTTGATGCAAGGTCACTGACGGCACTGGCGGGCCATGCTTGCACGTGCATGAACGAGAGCTCCGGAGCAGATAGCGAGCTCGTGAAAACAGTTCTCCTGCATCCGAGACTTCCTGAAATATATATATATATATATATATATATATGTATATGTATATACATATATGTATCTATGTATATATATATATATATATATATATAGATGTAAACCCTAAACCCAAAACCCCAAACCCCTGAACCCGAAACCCTGAAGCCCTGAACCCTAAACCTTAAACCCCTGCCCGTGAATCCTAAAGCCTAAACCCCAAACCCCTCGGATGCAGTCAGTTCACTCACGGGGGGCTGCAGCAGGACTGAAGTGTCACATGCCTGCTTACATGCAAATATATGATGCTCAAGCAGTTAATTAAATTTTGGTGCCTTGAGGTTTTTCCCACTCTTACCTCTCGGCATGGCAGGGCCAACATGGATGGTGAAGATGGAGCTGCTCGGCTGGGGATCGAGAGCTGCAAAGGCGGTCAACGACCTGGAACGGCATGGCTGGGACAGGATGACAGTGTTGGTACACGGACTGCCAATTGCAGAGAAGGACCGGTTGCATTGGCTTGCCATGGGCAACTATACGCCTCACGGCAAGTGGGTGAATCGCTTCCTGACGAGAGTGACTTGCCCAACGGTGGTAGCCCTCACGGGCATGTCGAACCCAGAGAATCTGGCCAAGCACTCATATAATATATATAGATATATGAGTATAATATATATATGATTCTTTTTATATACATTAATATCAATATATATATATATATATAGAATATATAAATAAATAAATATAAATAAATAAATATATATATTTATATTTATACATATATATATATAGTATTATTATTATTAATTATACATAATATTATACATAAATATATATATATATATATATGTTGTTTGTGACCTTGTCACGTGAAATCAAACCTTTATCAATAACTATTCAACTTTCTGACATATTCTCCGTTTTGTATTTCTTGCGGGTGGAGCTTAAGATGACAAGATTTTTGTTTCTCGGCATCTGAGGACATGCGACCGCTTCATCGAATCCGCTATGGGTTATGCACTGGAGCACAAGCTATGCGACATCGTCATGGCCCTCGACGAGCTGCTGTTGTGCTTCGGGAATTTGGTCCCATACCTCTGTCGCTAGGCTGCATATTATATATATATATATATATAATAAATATATAAGAAACAGACAGATATATAAATATGTAAATACATATGCCATATGAACTGATTATAATTATAATAATAATGGTTCTTGTGAAGCCTATCTATATATATACATAGCAGGAGCTTTCGCCTTTAGCTGAATTAATTTATGTATATATAGATATATACATATATTTCCCTCGGAGCCTTATCCAAGATGACGACATCAAGAGAATGGAGGAGCCCAGCATGTCTCAACTGGATCGGCTCATCCAAGACATGCCACTCGTGAACCAGACCCAGGCCCGGCAACCCTACAGCTCTCTCTCTCTCTCTCTAAATAAATATATATATATATATATATATATATATATGGCCTGAACCCTTCAGTCCTAAACCCTGAGCCCTGAACCTGAACACTGTACTCTCCCTGAGGTGGAGGTTTGAGCTGGCCAAAGTCTTCTTCACCAGAATTTGTGGGGCACCCACCGGGAATAAAACCCGTGCCCACGGCCTAAGGCCTACCTTCGGGTTTGCAAAGCCAGGAAAAGAAGTTCGAAAGAATGCTGGACGTTTATATATATATATATATATATATATATTTCTTCGGATATGAATAATTTCCAAAGCATTTGGGAAATAACCTTGAAACTTATTCTAGGACTGATTTTTTTACATACTTATTGATTGATTTTTCTGATCCTTTCAGCGAATCTGCATCGGATATGAATAATCTTCAAAGCATTTGGGAAAGAACTTGCAAACGTATTCTACGACTGATTCATTTTACATACTTATTTACTGATCTTTCTGATCTTTTCAGCGAATCTGCATCGGATATGAATATTTTTTAAAGCATTTCGGAAAGAACAAACAAACCTATTAACACATTTTTTGGACCATATATACTGATTGTTTGACCTGTATATCAACATATGAATATTGAGAAATACAGGGAATGACATGCATTTCCTGGATTGAATACATTTTATACATCATATATATTGACATGCATTTCATTCAACTTACATGATTGTCCAAGTCCTTGTATTTCCAGCACTTACACTAAAGGCCTTGGATTCTGAGGTCTTAGCAAACATGGTCACATTTGAGGTCTTCGGATGCTTAGGGTCACAGGTGTGGAGTTGTAAGGTGGATGGCTTCCCATAAGCCTGCCATGCCAGTCCCATAAGGTAAAAGGGTCTTATGGGAGTACTATGGAAGGGGAACTACCCACCTGTACGGGGCTTCAATTTGGATTCCGCAGTCAGCACATGCTGCGCTACTACGCCTAACCCTGGCGGCACCGAACTCCCATCGCCCTGTTTACATGGGAGGATTAGCCACACAAAGGGGCCTCCAAACTTCAAGAGACCCCATATGAACACTTACTGCAGGTCTGGATCCAGCTAGTTAACATATTTTGACTTGTCGCCAGGTGTAGCCGACAGCCCCAACTCTACAAGATTTTTCATCTACGTCTGCGACTTGAAGTGCACAGGCCCAATTCTCTCGCCTGAGTGTCCAAAGCCCGCAACATTGCAGCAAAGAAAACACCAGACTGAGCGACGCGCCCCTGGACACTCCAGCCCGCCCTCAGTGGCCGCGGTGTCGGTCTTCCAAATAAAGCTCGTGCCACCGTCCTGGCAAGTCGTTGTTTTTGATTAGGGGACTTCTGCTTCAGGATATTAAAACAAACAGTGGTCGTAGTCTTCCATCTTCATAGGGAAACTCAAGATTAAGAGTGTGCGGCTATCCAGGGGCCTAAATAAATACCCATACTATTTTGGGGTTCCTTATTTTAATTATAGTATCACGGGCCCAAAACCTTATTAAGGCCCCTGTATTACTCGCACTTAACTGATTTCGGGCTGAAGATTCGAAGAGGTGTTTCGCAGAGTCTTCGTGAACAAGGCTCAAAGACTGTTCTCAATGGGACATCCACGCCTCCGTTGATGATGAACGCTTCTGAACAGAGCCACACAGCGCGATCCCGTGGGACACCCATTCCAGTGTGCGTGTATATGCTCGCAGCTAACCTTATTACGAACTCCCAGAATGCACAAGCCATTCCTGATGCAGGCAAGGCTCTGGACCTGCAGAGGATCCCCTTAAACCTAAACCAACATCCAATAATCCAACATGAAATGCTTCCAGACTGTGCAAGAATCGTCGGTAGGTGGAGGAAACGACCCTGGAAGTCCAATTAGCTGTTGCTAGGTTGCCGTCACTCGTAAGCCAACAAAAAAGGAAAAGATTCCATAGCCAACTGCGCTTCAATGAAACAACAAGGCTTCGTGGCTCCTTGGTCGGGAGTGGGCTGGGAAGGATACGGGCCTGCGGATTGTTTACCCGCATTTGCTCCAGTAGTGGACAAGGTATGACCCAGGTTTAAATAATGTGCGGCGTCCCATTCTTCGCATTTTTCAATTCAAGATTTAGAGTTTAAGACTTGATTTAAGCCTTTGGGAAGTATATTGCACTTCTGGCTATGATAGCACCTGGGGTCCTCAGGACACACATCAGCCGTTTCATGGAAGCCCCGATGGCCACTACGGACGGCGCAAACCAAAACAAAACCTGCCACACACTTGTACGCGGAAACCTTGCACACGGCTGGGCCTCAGAGCCGTGATTCTGCCTGCCGGAACAATTGACGACTTGCTGTGAGGTGCGGGATTATGCAAGTGTAATAGAAGTTAGGATTTTAGATTGGAGCATACCGGTATATCACAACCTCCTCGGGTTAAGAGTTTAAGCCGCAAAGGCAAGTGACAAGTCCCCAAAATATAGGAGACTGGGTACTCAATAAGAAGCTTCCCTGTAATGCTGGGTGCCTTAACCGCAAGCATACTCTCCCCTAAACCCTAAAACCCCCAAACCCCGAAAGGTTCCGACACGAGTTGGCAGGGGCTTCTCGGGTTAGGGTCAAACTCCGGAAGCGTGGAATTAAGGATGTTTGCAGGACACCCCAGGAGGGGTCTGACTGGTTCTATACAGAACAATGCAGCCTGTGATCCTCGTGCACGTGTTAAGCACATGAGTTTCCCAACATCTACCTCGACATCTAGAAGAGTCGACTGATGTGTCGCAGCATGATGCACTCTGATACACACTGAAAGTCATAGAAACTGACAATTTGTAAACATCTGTCATGCCATGTAGCAGAGTTGAGGAGGAAGGAGCCTCTTCCCAAACCCGCACATAACTGCTGCCTTTGACCCACTTGAGGAGGAAGCTGCAAGTGCAGGAAGGACGAGAATCCGTAGGGTGACCTGCCACAAGACTCTCCCGTAACAGCTTGTGTGCATGTTTTTGCGCTGTGGGTTTGAAGTAAAAGCCAGAAAGTTGGAATATGAGTATCCTAAACCCTTTATGGTAAATTATAAGGTATCCTACCCTGAAACCATATTCCAACTTTCTGGAGTTCCTTTTCGGGTTTTGAATTCTGGCTCCAGGACAAGATTCCCTGGCTGATCTTCGAGCCGTTACAGTAGAAGCCGGAAAGTTGGAATATCATTATCATAATCCCTTTAAGGTAAATTATAGGGGATCCTGCCATTATTCCATATTCCAACTTTCTGGAGTTCCCTTTAGAGCCCCGGGTAATGGTTGTTTGAACTCCCGAAGGGTCCGTGCACCCAAAAAAGTAGATGCTTTGGCCCTACAAGACGTAAATGGGGACTCCTGTCTAGTACATACAATACCAGTATATGGCCCCCTAAATGATTTCCTTAAAGGATTTATTTGAGTTGTCACTACACGTCATGTTCATCCACCAAGCTTAGGCTTCAGCGCTTTGTTTTATTTTGACGAGGGGCAGGCTTGGTTTGCTTGCTTGCTTTTGATTGTAAGTTGCGAGCACGGCAAGCTTCGCAACGGTTGGTTGTGGGGATTTACTGAAGCTGTTGAAGCCTGGAGGAGTCAGGGCGTCGCGGAACCCTAAAGCCACGGAATGCCACGGACCGTGGGAGACAGCCTGGCATTGTTGTGGAAGTGGACCTTGGCAAAGCCGTTGGCGTGTTTGCCGGGAGCAGGAACCGATCACTATGTGTGGAAAGCAGCTATTGGCGACCATCTACCTTCGATGATATTGCACGCCATTCTTGTTAACGCAGTCGTCTTGATGCATCCAAGATGATGCTCAGCTCAGTGTGTGTGTGTGTGTGTGAGAATGTGTATTATGTTGCCCTCCAATGGTTATGACTAGCGGGCTATTGGGATGCGCGTGATCCTGGTGATGCGCCTGTATATATATATATATATATATGCTACCCCCCCCCCCTCAGGTACCCAGGTTTTCGTCTTTGTGCTGATAGCACGAAGGAAGTCGGACAGAAAAGGCTGCAAGTGCACGCGCATGGTCGCGATAAGCCGACATATAGTACTAGTAGTGAGCGAGTGTGACAAACTGCAGGGTATGGCGAAGCAGGCCTACTGAAACCCAGTAAGAGAAAGAGCTTTGCACGGCATAGAGGTGATACTGTAGCATCCCCAAGGCCATGCACGCAGATTTCGGATCAAGGTGGATAGTGGCTATGTTTAATTGGCTGCCGTTATGGTTTTTTTGGCACAGGCAACAATGTCATTGCTGTGGTGGGTGTTGCAGTCTCTCACATGAATTGCTGTGTTCATTGGTTCATACAGCCATATATGGAATAAGCCTAAAGCAGTGTCATATAGTGTCAGTATACTTGTCAAAGCCTTTAGTCTCCGCAGCACTGTACAATGATTCATGCGTGTCTGTCAAATTAGCAGTCAATAGCGACAAAAGTATGAAATCGTGTTTCACGATGGTGTGTGTAAGCTTCGCAATTGTTACTGCAAGTATAGTTTCCATTGCCTTAGGAATCCGATCTCCGTTTCTTTTCCCAGTCATGAAACTGCTACATGTTCTGTTCTTCTATATCGAGCTCAAATGTCAAGTGTGGTTTTAATATTACCTCTCACAGTGTTGTTATCACATCTTGTAAATTGCCATTATTCCTGTTACAGTTGTTATCATACTTCACCAATACCAGGCCATTTAGGACCATGTACCACCCGGCTTGTTTAATTTCTGCATCAAATTTTACTCTGTCAATTACTGTTGTGATTGTTCATTCAGACTGCTTCGAATATTGTTCGGGAACCTTGCTTAATAGTAGCCAAGCATTATGAAGTAAATGAAGTACCTGCTGAGTCCTGTGTTTTTATAGTCCCTGCTAAGTTGAGTATAAACCTACCAGAGAGAACCACGTGAATACGTACAACTCCCTGCTAAGTTGAGTATAAACCTACCAGAGAGCACCACGTGAATACGTACACTTGTGCTTCAACACACTTCTTGGTAGGATGATGGTTAACCAAGTCACACATTTGCGCTTGCTTTTTACCTGCTGAGAGTGAGTTGTTAGTCTTCCAAATCAAACATGATCCAACACGCCGGGGCTGCGTGTTACACGCTAGGTTGTATGTTGTAGTTAATGTGTTCGACTATAGTTTTTTCACGTCAGGTGACTTCGACATGTTTAATCCGAGTGCAGCTCATCAAAAGTGCGTGCATCATACAGCTAATATCCATTTTATTGGTCGCAGAAACGTTTTCGAAAGTCTGCACCTACCAAATGATGACAAGTTGACAACGATGTATGTCAGAATTCTGATACACATGGTAGTCTTTTGACTACGGGCTCTTTGTTTTTTTGTAAGCACCAGTGCCACACCAAAACAGAATACACAACCACAACGACCAAAGACCCCCATGCAAACACCAAGCAACATAAGTAGATCCTTCTACATTTATCTTAAGAAGTGGGTGATTAAGCCAGCTAAGCTTGCATTGGTCGTGCAGCAATGGCTTTCCTATAATAAATTTTTGAATCTTAGACATGGAGTACAGCCTTGTACGTGATAAACAGAAAACCCATGAAGTGGTGTTCCCACAGTAGTGTCTTCAAGCGGAGACTATGAATTACCTAGCTTCGTGTTGGACCAGCTAGTGAGTTTAATCAAGGATGCAAATACCTTACCGGCTTGTCTGCAAAACGCCTCGCACGAGTACGTAAGATCTGCTCAATCGCAACTTTCGGTAACAACGTATTGAAATATGTAGTACTGTGGACAATGTTGGCGAAACCAGCATGTTCAACCATTCCCATGGATCTGGAGAAACTTCGGGAGCCGGAGCCGCAGTTTCGGGAATAATGGAAGTTGTTGGTAAAACCAACACTTTCCATGATCCCCCTTCAGACAAATCATGGAAATTGTTGGTTTTACCAACATTTCCAACAATTTCCATGAATTTGGAAAAACCTCGGGAGCTCGCGCCATAGTTTCGGGAATCATGGAAATTGTTGGAAATGTTGGTAAAACCAACAATTTCCATGATTCCCCTCAGACAAATCATGGAAATTGTTGGTTTTACCAACATTTCCAACAATTTCCATGAATTTGGAAAAACCTCGGGAGCCCGCGCCATAGTTTCGGGAATCATGGAAATTGTTGGAAATGTTGGTAAAACCAACAATTTCCATGATTCCCCTCAGACAAATCATGGAAATTGTTGGTTTTACCAACATTTCCAACAATTTCCATGAATTTGGAAAAACCTCGGGAGCTCGCGCCATAGTTTCGGGAATCATGGAAATTGTTGGAAATGTTGGTAAAACCAACACTTTCCATGATTCCCCTCAGACAAATCATGGAAATTGTTGGTTTTACCAACATGTCCAACAATTTCCATGAATTTGGAAAAACCTCGGGAGCCCGCGCCGTAGTTTCGGGAATCATGGAAATTGTTGGAAATGTTGGTAAAACCAACAATTTCCATGATTCCCCTCAGAGAAATCATGGAAATTGTTGGTTTTACCAACATTTCCAACAATTTCCATGAATTTGGAAAAACCTCGGGAGCCCGCGCCATAGTTTCGGGAATCATGGAAATTGTTGGAAATGTTGGTAAAACCAACACTTTCCATGATTCCCCTCAGACAAATCATGGAAATTGTTGGTTTTACCAACATTTCCAACAATTTCCATGAATTTGGAAAAATTTCGGGAGCCCGAGCCATAGTTTCGGGAATCATGGAAATTGTTGGAAATGTTGGTAGAACCAACAATTCCCATGATTCCCCACAGACAGATCATGGAAATTGTTGGTTTTTCCAACATTTCCAGCATGTTCCATCGATTTGGAGAAAGCTCGGGAGCAACAATACAGTAGACGCTACACTTAGAAGCCCAGAGAGCCACAGTAAACGAAAACGTGCTTTCCCAGAGACGCAATGACCAAGGAACACAAACAAATATTAGGGACAAGGCGTCTGACTTGAACAGGACACAACCTGGGTACCGGGGGGGGGGGTACCATATATATATATATATATATATATAGATATACACATGTGTATGTATATATATATATATATATATATATAGTGCTGTCACGACGATGACGACCCACTACTACTGCAATTGCTGCTGCTCTGCTGCTTCTGCTCCTGCCGCTGCTAGGGCTACAGCTACAACCACTGCTTCTGCTGCTGCTGCCGCTGCTGTAGCTTGGGTAGGCGTGGCTTCTTAGACTAAGGTCTCTGCGCGTCCCCTTTAACTTCTGCTGCTCAGCTTCTATACTATAGGGTCAGTAGTAGCTCTGTGACAAACCCCCCTACGCTGCATCCCAAACGCATAAACCCTGAATCACGCGGCTGAGCTTTCCGACCGGGTTGTAGTCGCCGGACATCTGGTGAACTGTCCAGACCTGGGCCGTCCACCCAACTAGCGGCAACAGTGCGCAGCCAGCCCCTTGGCAACCGGACATGGCTCGCAACGCCGGGAGCCACCCACCGGACTGCATCACCGCATTGCTTTGTATTTTTGGTGACGGCGTTGCCCTGCGTGGAAACTGTGGCCTAGATGCACACTTCCCATGGCAGGCACATGTATAGCTGGTCTCAACGGGCTTAAGTTTTAACTCACCTTTTACCCTGAACCCTGAAATCCAATCGGCAAGTCAGTACCAGAATGCCAACATGGAAATCAGAGTTGTGTAGCAATAGACAGAGAGCACTATGAATCCTACAACGGGTTTACCCATCACGTCGGAATGAGAAGCTGTAAATTCGTGTCCAAGCCACGCAAGATTTGACGGCTCAAACCAAAAGAGACGACAACGGGTATTCTGTTCAATTATCGTTTCTCTTTCGGATATTGGTTTCAACAAGAGTTCGGCATCACAAAACGAGGCCGTACTGACTCGACCTCAAAACTGGAAATCCGCCTGATCACTCTGAGAACAGGAACCTTAAGAATACCCCCACCCCGGTTTCTCAAGTTTGGTTCGTGCAGATCTTTCGGTACTGCAGATTTGGACTCATGCTTTCTCGAAATCAGGCTCTGGCACTACTCCCCCGAGAATCTAGAAGTCCCCTCAACCTGTTAAATCTTATACTGCCATGCCGTAATTTACAGAACCGTAACAGGCATCATGCTACCAGGGACTTGGGAGTTTCCAAAAAATAAGGGTACCTTATTTTGGGGCCCTTATAATAAGGATCCTACTAGTAAGGGCACTGTACTAGGGTCCCCTATTTTCGGAAGCCCCCATTTGGGCTGAGGAAAGCCGAGCTTGTCCGTGAGCTCCGTACGGTGTCGAGAACGTACCGCGTGCCCTCAGGAGCTGGCTTTGCTGGGTTTAGGGTTTAGGGATTTACAATATGATTTAGGGTTCCATTAAGTGTCCTATATAAGGGTTTTTAGGGATTTCAAAATTTCTTCTTAGGTTACCATCATTGGAATCTGTAGTAAGTAATATGGTTTCCTTATTATGGTACCTTAAATTAAACCCCTTCACAACAACACAGTTTGGCAGTTCGGGAGTACACCCGAGCTTCCATAACATTTCTGCTTCATAGGGTTTAACGGTGTAGAGTTTAGGGGTTTTTAATATAGGGGTCTGAACACGCACCCGTTTTTCCATAAGGTATATAGTGCTTCGTCGAAGCGCCAAGTTGGGTTTCTGAGCCTTACTTGGGTAGTCGCTTGACACGCTTGTTGACTGAGTAAGTAGGGTTAGCAGGGTAGTAATTATAGGAACTCAAAATACAGGGTCCTGCTCCATAGGGTGGTTGTCAAAATTATGGTTGTTTTTGGGGTCCTTTCTTATATGGGAGTTTCCGAAAATAGGGGGCCCCAATATAATACCCTAAATGATAGGATCCTTATCATAAGGACCCCCAATAAGGTACCCCTACTTTTCGGAAACTTCCATATTGCGCAGGTCATGTCGAATACGAAGTAGACTTGCAGAGTCGTAAAAGGGCTGCCAAACAACTGGAATCACTGAAGCACCAAAGTGGGCCACGAAAGCCAGGAGAAAACTCGCTCAAAGCACATGTTGCATATCCAGAGAAGCAGGGGCGAGGTGCCGAAATGCATTCGAGCATTGCAGAAATATTGCAGATTTACGCGCAAAGCCTTTTTTTCACCTGGTGGTCCCTCGAGTAAAACATGATAACAAACACGGATGGCACTGCAGATCGAGAAGAAATGTCAAGCAACGTAAGCAAAAATCCCCGACAATGACAAAACCAGATCAGATTTCAGATACGTCCAAACGGAGCGTGCTCGCAGTGCCCCCTCGCAGGCCCTCCCCAACATGCCTCGTCATCGTCGCCGATCAGGGCGCTACCCAGCATCTTTACCTGAACAGTTTTGCAGTTGCAGAAACTACTGGATCTGAAATGCGTAATATCTTTAATGCCAGAACACCGTCTGCCCAAATGCAAGACAACCAAACCCATAAAACAAGCTTTCAACAATCCAAACCCTACGAAACCCGTTCAAACCACGAAACATAAACCATTAAAAGAGAACAGCTGCAGCTGGCGATTAAGAGCGTTCGGGCTGAAGCACCTGCATTCTCCGATTGCCTTGCTACAATGCCCTAAACTCTTATGCACAGGCCTTATAGCCGGGCTCAAGCCAACCCTAAACGCGAAATCTCATTCATCATGAGATCCTAGAACCCCCTATGCATAAAACGTGGCCTAAACCCTATATACCCCAAACCCTACAACCGTCATGTTGAAAACAAAAACCCTGGGCTAAGGGCCAAAGCCAAGAGGCACAAGCCAGTACGAGCGCTTCGTACTCCGGCTCTGGCTCTTGGATCGTCAGCTGTCGGCCTTCCTCGGACTGCAAAAGCAATGCAGGGGGCCCTCGTTGTAAAATTCCGATGGGTTCCTCTGAAGGGTCCTGTAAAGGTTCCTGTGGCCCCTATACCTTTTCAAAATCTGGAGTTTTAGAGGAGTTTGGGGCTTGAAAGGGTTAGGATTTAGGCGCAGGGTTTTGGCTCTCACACTCGCACGGAAAGGCAAGGCAGTTTTACGCATTGAACGTTGTGTTGTATGTTTCTCTTGAAATGAACTCCTGTCAATCCAGCTTCGTCTTGCAGGGTCTAGGGACTAGCATCCCCAACCTCATCAAGCACAAGGCTAAATCTGCTTTGAAGATGTTCAGCAAGTTCTTGTGGAAAGTCCCCATGCTGGGGCCGGCAAGCTTCTAAACCTACATATTCTGCACACCCCTTACTGTAAACCACCGCTGGCCAGCACCCTGCCCATACTTGGAGACTCTCTTCATAGCCTTGATATGACCGTGTGCTTAGTACCTTGGCTTGAACACGACCACTACACTACCAGCACCAGGCACGTTTTCTGGAGATCCCTCTCAAACAAGCCATGCCATGCCATAGCCCAAACAAAACATGACAACGGTCCCCAAGAGACTTAAAACGTAGATTAGTTCACTTAGATGTTAGAAGCTGCCCCCACCCTGTAATACTGTTGATGATATAAATCCTGCATTACCTGAAGGACCCTAAACTATGGGAGTTATGGTATATTCCGTATTATGGGTCATGCAGGATTTATATCATCAACCGTAGTGGTATAATAGGAATATAATAGGGAGCAGCTTCTAACTTAGATGAAGAGCCTCACAGCTCTGAGCTCTCAGTGACTCAGTCCTGGCTCCCGCAATGTCGACTCCTCGAGTCCCTGAACCGCCCTTCGTGTGGGTCTTTCAAGGCGTCTGTCGGATCTACTTCCATCAGGATATCATGGGCTGGCTCTTCTGCATCACATACCCCAAAAAGCGTAAACCCCAAAGCCTACACCGTAAACGCTGTAATGTGGGTGTCGGTTTAGCAATGGGGTTCCCCCCCCCCCCCGACCAACAAAAATAAATTCTATTTAATTTGGAGCCTGCAAACCCGGACAGAGGTCAGGGGTCTGAGTGGGGCTCAGGGTCTGGGTGGCTTGTGCAGGGTCTGCGGTTCTCCACGAATGCGCGGTCGGGGGGTTCTGGGGATCACCAAATGCTGGAAACCAAGCCCCAATCACTCCAAGATAACTACCAAGACTCAAAACCCTTCATTTTGAACACTTTTGCCTCCAACCTACACTCCCACACTCCCACCCCAATCGACCACGTCTGAAGCGTGGTGCGGTACAATAATGGTACAGTAGTACAATAGTAGTTCAACAGTAGTACAGTAGAACTAATACAGTAGTAGTACAATAATAGTGCAGTAGTACAATACTAATACAACAGTAGTACAGTAGTAGTACAATAGTAGTACAGTAGTAGTACAATAATAGTACAGTAGTACAATAGTAGCACAGTAGTAGTACAGTCGAAGTACGATAATAGTACCGTAGTACAACAGTAGTACAGTAGTAGTACAGTAGTAGTACAAGAATAGTGCAGTAGTACAATAGTAATGCAACAGTAGTACAGTAGTAGTACAAAAGTAGTAGAGTAGTACAGTAGTAGTACAGTAGTAGTACAGTAGTAGTACAGTAGTAGTACAGTAGTAGTACAGTAGTAGTAAAGTAGTAGTACAGTAGTAGTACAGTAGTAGTAAAGTAGTAGAACCGGAGTAGTACAAGAATAGTACAGTAGTACAATAGTAGTACAGTAGTTGTACAGTAGTAGTACAATAGTAGTACAGTAGTAGTACAATAGTAGTACAGTAGTAGTATAGAAGTAGTACAGTAATAGTACAGAAATAGTACCAATAAGCAAAGCGTAAACTCAGTGAGCACATTCCCCCAATCAGCAAAGCATAAAGCCAGCGCCTGAAACCCTAAACCCTAAACCCTAACAACCGTTAAACCCTGAACCGTAAACCCTAACAAACCCTAAACCCTAACGAATCCTAAACTCCTAAACCCTAACAAACCCTAAACCCTAAACCCTTCCCAAAGGGGGGTCAGCCGAGATTCGACCCAAAATTGAGTTTTTTATACAAACTTTAGTACTGGAGAGGCCTCGTTTGAGCTAGGGTCCAATCCCCGATTCGGCGGTTCACCCTAGCAGCCCCCCCAATAATCAAGGCATACAGTAGCAGTGCAATAGTACAAGAGTAGTACAGTAGTAGTACAGATTTTCATTCCTGACGCCCCAATAAGCGAAACAATTCTGCAAGAGATTTTCGGGCTTCAGGGCCAAGGTTTTAGGGTTTGGGTGGGGGCTTCAGGTCGTGGCTGCCTTAAGATTGACCATCAGCAAACAGCACAGCCCCGCCCCAAAAAATCCCCCCAGCCAAAAAAAAACGCATTAGTTAGAACACCCAAACTTTTGGTAAGATTCGGAATTAGCCCCGGAGAAGACGCATTAAAGGGGCCTATATTCCAAAACCGACACCCACATTACGCCCTAAACCCTCATCCCCGAAAGCCCAACCCTGTTTGAACCCGACTCCGTCGAATCAGAACTGCATGATTTAAACCGCTAAACCCTGCACATCCCTGAACCCTAAACCACCCAAATCCAAGAAATGCTGTGCCCAGTACTCATCCGCCCTAAACCCTGCACCCTCAAACCCTAAATCCCCCAAAACCAAGAAACGCTGGGCCCGGCATTTAGGGCCCCTTCCCATACAAATCCCCTCGTACTATCTTGCACTGGGGCCCAATAAGGTAGGGATGTGCTTGTAAAATCCTTATGCTTATGTCCCTGAACCCAAAACCCTGGACTGCTTAGGCTAACATCCTTTTTCTTACCTTGGGTTAGTGGGGAATGGAGGAATGGGGTACAATTATAATTACTATTACTACCATTCTTCCATTCCCTACTACCCCCTTAAATCCCCCACAGAATCCTTATAGAACCCTTTTAAGGAACCCTGAAGGGAACCTTACTACCATTCTTCCATTCCCTACTAAGCAAAGGTAAGTTTTGGGGCCCCTACTTTCATCTCGCCCTGGAGGAAGAGCGCGTGGCTCGGAGTGCCCCTGGCGGCCTTAAAGCTGAAAGCAAGCTTCACGGGGCTCATAGGGCAAATACTTTGCGTATTATATATTATGTATATGTGCATATATATGTATGTATAAATAAATGTATATATATATGTACATACATACACACACAGAAAGCACACACATAGTATAACACACACACTCTCTCTCTCTCTCTATATATATATATATGCATATGTGTTAAAGAATAAGAGTAACAATAATGATAGAAATGACAGTAATGCACATAAAGAAAGAGAACTCGGCAGAGATGTATCTGCATACATCCTGCAGCGCAATAGCCATTAATCTGAAGCCTCTCAAGCCAGACCCCAAAACAACGAAGGCACAGCAAGAGAGTAGTTGCAGTCATCGCCGGGCGCCGCACCTGCAGTTGATCGCCTCCAGCCAGAAATTGATGAGGATTGCATTTGAAGTTTAAAGTTTAGAAGTCCCTGGGGGTGAGTCAAAGGAGATCGGTGAAGCCATCAACAAAGCAGCACGATCCTGATCAGTTAGACTCGCCCACGAAGGCACCCAGCAACGTTCTGAAACCCCAGTAACTATCATTGCCGAAGCATTGTTTGAGGTTCCAGGTTTCGGTGCTCACACTCGGACACTCCAGGCGAGGGATGAAGGTTTACTGTAGGGTTATTTTCCCTGTATAGGGGTTTAGGGTTGAGGGTTTTGGGGGTGAAGTGGGGGAGCGGCGGCTACGAGAATGGAAGAAGGACGTTCCTCGCAAGCCTCGGAACCTGTTCACGTTCCGCTCTGCATGGAATGCGCGCAACACCGATGACGAGGAATCAAGTGTTTCAGGACCCTGTTCGGCCTCTTAGTACGGTGCCCACCGTGTGTTCTGGGGAGGACTGTCAGCGCACGAGACGTTGCTTGCCCCCATGACATTTCAGTGATGTTCGCGACTACACTTCCTCCTTTCCGCCTGAGCACTATGACCAACTCTTAAAGTTTGAAACATCTCACCATGCGGGAAACCCTCGTAAGAAGCTATGGGTTGCACTAGAATGTAGCAGTTCCACCGGCGCTTGGGTTCATGAGTCTGTAGGTATGAGACTTGCAGCCGCACCTTGAGCAAAAATGAACCCAAGACACCCTAAAACCCAATACACCCTATACACCCTCTACACCCTATAAACTCCTTACCTGTGGTACGCCGAGGAGCACTGGACGTTGAGCTTAGCAACCAGGTGATCCGGGCAGCGCACGCGGACAAAGCCCGAAAAGACAAGAGGCCTCCAACCAAAACACAGGTACTTAGGGTTGTTGATGGGGTTCAGGATGGTTCAGGGTTCGGGGTGGATGGTCTAGGATTTTTTTATGCTTTGTGGTTGTCGGCACTCGCACTCAGAGTGTCCAGGCCAGACATTAGGGTCTTTGAGATTTATATCAGGGGGGTGTAGGCCTGCGAAATACACTCGTGTCGGGTGAAATTATGGGAGGATGGAGGGGGAGTTGGAGCCCCAGACAAAGGCTACATTACGGGGTAAGCTGCTTTACCCATAGTCCCCAAAGTAGTTCCTTTCTGGGACTACCTTAAAGGATTTTATATATGAACCCCAAAAAGGAACTACTTCGGGGCCTATGGGTAACAAGAAGAGTATACGGACCAGAGGGAAATACTTCAAGTAGTTCTTCCGACCCTGTAGTACCCGAGCCGGGGCAGGTGCGGCGTGTGGTTGCGCAATTATGCGCCTTCGGGATTCCACGAGATCTCGCAAAGGGGGCCCTCCGGTGGAGTGGTGGATGTTTGGGCTCGTAGCACGGCATCTTGTGAGTTTTCTGAGGCATTCCTTAAGTCACCAACAGAGGGTCCACATATACTACCATTATGGAATTGGGCCCCAAAAGACCACTCTTGTCATGGTTTTGGGGGCCTAATTCCATAATGGTAGTATAGATGGACACTCTAGGTCAGCAGTACACATCCGTTTATGCTCTGAAGACTATAGTTTAATCCTCACTCGAAGCGTATTGAAGCTTCCGTATCCGCAGAAAACTAACCGGAAACCCCAAGCCGGGGCCATCGCCACAGGCTGTATTCCACAGTGCCGTAAGCGCGCTGCAGGGAGCCACACACCTGCTGTGGACTATCAGAGAGAGCGCAATATCCTTTAGTATTTAGTTGAGTGATTAACAAACCTCAAAGAAAGGGATGTATTCAACAGTGTTGGTGAATTTAAAGAGTGGGCCGCAAGACCCGTTCCGGACTCTGCGAGCTCCTCGTTTCGGGCCCTTGTTTTGACGAAGCTTCATTGCATATGGCCCGAGCTTTGACCCCGAACCGGAAGCACCTGAAAACACAAACAGTGGGGTGCAACGAGCGGAGACTTCAGGAAATGAGCAGTGCAGAGATGCTCCCCTTTGAAGTCAAGCTTAAGGGAAGAAGAGGTTGAAACGGCAGTTGCTTAAAAGTCTGATTCTTTCTGATATGTGAAGTCGCTTCACGCTCATCTGTAGGATCGCACTAGGCTGTCGGTAGAGAAGTTGGGCTTCTGGGCCGAACGGAAGGTAGGCCGAGGTATGGGGCGGGGGGTGGGAGGGTGAAGATCACTGGGTTTCAGCATATGCATAACTTCATCTTGGATGCAGAGAACTTCGCGAACATCCACGTTCAGGGTCGTTATATGGGGTTTTGGGCACTGCAAGAGCACAAGATTTCTAGAACATAGACATATGTCTTCTTGATTGAACCATGCAGTCATTCGGAAAAATCGGTAAGGGGCACGAGGTCTTGGATACTTTGGCCTCCGTCCCGAACGTGGACAGGTCCGGCTTGTCCTGCGCGCACACACACACAGACATACACACAGCAACAAAGAATGCCCTTAACAGCCAACCTATACTGACGTAAAACCCTAGCAAAAATTGTTTTTTTAGCTGTTTCTTAGGCATTATAATAACAAAAAATACAAATTATTTCTAAGTACCCCTAAGCAACGACTCTCAATGCAGGTTGCCACCTCTTTGACCGTCACCACCGGCCAACTGCGCTGTGGAAGTCCGAGTAGATGGGAGGGCGACGAAGGGTTACATGTGGGGTAGTTGTCAAAATTAGGGTCCCTTTTTGGGTACCCTAAATATTAGGTGCCGTATTATAATACCAAAAAAGCCCATAATTTTGACAACCACCCATGTAGTTCGAAGAACCCTAAACCCTTTTTGACACTGGGCTTGCTGGCTGCCAGAACCCTAACCCTAGAACCCTAAACCCTGAACCCTAGCTCCGACAGACCGGGATCCTAAATGGGAGTTTCCCAAAAAAGGGGACCCTAACATAGTACCCTAGATAGCAGGATCCTTATTATAAGGACCCCAAAACAAGGTACCCCTAGTTTTCGGAAACTCCCATATGAGCCGACTTAGCAAGCCCTAAACCAAGAGTCTGCAGAGAGAACCCTGAGGTTTCAAGGGGAGTGTCGAAGGAATTCGAAGACTGGAAAAGATTGGAAGCTCTGGTGCGGAACCATAGAATCCGATAGAACAGGCGTTGATGAGTAGTTGGCAGCATGTTGGGGAGATCCGAGACAGGATGATGGAGTCCTGGAGTAGTTCCAGCATCTCAACTTTTACAGCCCTTTACGTTATAAAGCGTGGCCGCAGACCTGCCGGCTGTTCGCTGTGGAAATAGACCTCAACGGACCCACAGTTTGTTACTGCTCTGAAGTCTAGCTAATGTACTTTTTCTTAGGGTTCCTGATTCGACACAGCAAACATACCCCAAAAGCCCTGTTCGAAACCCTGATAGTAGCCCTTCTAGGGCCCTTAAGGGAAGCCTTTCTACTTCTTAAGGCACCTAGATTAAACCTTCGAAGCCTCACTGACAGATCCGACGCAGGTGGGCCTTCGCATCGTCCACCAGGCGAAGACTCTTCTCCTGCCAGGCGTGTTCTTGCCAAATATGGGGGCCTGAATAGTAACAATAATCGTAAGAACAGTAAGCATGATTAACAACGGCAATAACAATGAACAATGATAAACATGGAAATAACAATAATAGCAACAATTGCATAACACACCCCGCAGCTTTTTCTGCAATGGTGCCCATATTCGATATCTCAGCTACTTTGGCATTGAACGTTTTCCTCAAACCAGACGCACAACCCTGAACCTCAACCACTTTGTTGAGGAGATGATGCCAGCTGCGAAGGCGACTGATGAAACGAAACCAGTGCTGTTAGTACTGGGTTCGGTTAAGGACATCGCCTGCGCGTGAAATGGGCAACATCGCTTCTAGAGTGCTCCTTTCTCTGTGCGAAGCTACGCTCTCGACCAAAAGACAAATGCACACACATGAATATGTATACGTATATATAGCCATGTGCAAGGCATATGTACATACACATATATACAGTATCTGTATGTCTGTATATACACACACAACTAAATACATAATCATATTTTTGGACTACACTGCTCACAAAAGGAGCCCCGAATCATCTACATATTTGTAAGGTTGTATACAGGGGAATCACAAATGGGGAACCCTAAAACTAAAAAGCTAGGTTATCTCGCCCAGCGTCCAGGGGAGAGTTCTAGGCCCCCAAACCAGAAGTAGTATATCCCTTAAATAAGGCAATACAGTAGTTTAAGGTATATTCCCCTCAATTCAGGGATATTGGAGTCTCTGGGAACCAGAAGCCAGATATCCTCCTAAACCCTAAACCCTTAGACCCCATAAAGTTGGAAACCGGATTAAAGCCAAATAGTGCTGTGATTCCCTGTACATTACTATTAAGGATTGAGGCTATTGGGTTTCCAACTGTTGGGCTTCTACTGTATAACCTGACACCCTAACCCCTAAAACGAAGAATCCCTAAACTCTAAACCCTAAACCCTTAAACCCTAAACAATAATCTCCAACCGGTTCTACTGTAAAGCCCCAAGATGTCCTCCACGTCCCTCAGCTCTCCGGTGCGCAGCCGAAGCTGCCATCGGCCTGGGCTCGAAGCTACGGTTGATGATATTGTTTTATAAATTCTGCATTACCTTAAGCTCCCTAAACTATGGGAATTATGGTATATTCCTTAATATGGGTGATGCACGATTTATATCATCAGCCGTATTTTATGGGGACCGTTAAAGAAAACCCTGAACTACGAGATCCTTGTGATGAAGTGAGGGACCCCGTAGATTGATAAACCTCCATGTGGGTTTGATTCAACCCCAAGATCCGGATCCAGGTGTGGGTTTGTTTATACCCTAAGGCCCCAAAGTAGTTCCTTTTGGGGGCTCATATAGAGAATCCTATACGGTAATCCCCAAAAGGAACTACTTTGCGGCCTTAGGGTAGTTTTGGCCTCCTACTTTAGGCTGCGGTGCTTTGGGATTTAGGGTTTCGGGTTTAGGATTTACAGCTTAGGGTTTGGGGTTCAGGATCTATAGTATAGGTCCTACGGTTTAGGCTACAGGGTCTTGGTTGTCAGGGCTTTAAAGTGCTGTATTGCTTGGGCTAGAGCGCAAAGGTAAGGATTTAGGGATCCATATTCCTGAAGCCCGAAACTTAAAAAGACCCAAAGCTAAACCCGAAGGAGCACCCCCCTTTGAGCATTCTTCACAGGCGGCACAATGGGAAACCGGCGAAATCGCCACATGTCTTCTTTGTACATAGAGGTCACAACTCTTCTGGTCGGTGCACAGGCGCTTCAGCCGACAAAGGCGGCTGCCATGATTCGAAGAGTCGAACCGCACTAAAGCGTACTATAGGGGCCTCAATAATTAGAACAGGGCTTTGGGCCATTTTGCTACAACCACAGTAAGGAACCACCAAAAATAGTATAGGTAATTCTCTCTCTCTGCCGTTGCATCCAGCGGGTCTAACAGCGCCAAGTACAGGTAATTATTGAGCCTCTTTATCGTCTTTGCATACTCGAGTCATTCCACATCGGCTATACGGTTGGAATGCGATATCATTCCAAGACCCTTTTCAGCATGGGCTTGGATTGTGTGCCAGCGAACACTCCTCAACAGCAAGGCCTTCTCGTTTCCAAGACCCCAAACCCCAAACCGTCGTCAGAAAAGTAGAATAACCCACGAGAGTTCCTTTCCCAGGGAAACAGGCACCGTCATTTTTCTCTGGAGTCTTACAACTTGAAACCAAAGTCGAATGTTTTTCTGACTATTAATTACTGACTGATACGAACAAGGTCTACCCATTGTTAGAAGAGGATAAATGAGGGTCATAAGTGCTTATCATGGCTCCTGTCTTCAAAAATTACCGGGCCCCAAAAGGTTGAAACCTGCTCTGCTGGTGCAGGCCACATACAGCAACACGACGAGTCTGAGGCTTACTACGCAGCCTGCTTCAAACGATCACGGCCTCTGACCCAGCCGAGGACGTAGAGAGCACCTCGCGCAGGCAAGACGGAAGCTGTCAAACCGAAACTTTGTTCTTCGGGTTTCGTGAACAGGTTTAAGGCTTTCAGGGCTCAAGGTTTAGAAGGCCTTTAGGCCGGTTCTTTAGATTCTCCTGGGCCGGTTGCAGAAGAATTTTACAGGCAAGTAGATGGATCTGAGTTGTTCCTCTGAAATTCTGATTTGTGTAACTTCTCCAAATGAAAAGACACTGCATATCATAGATGCTGTCCTTCTGGTACCAGTAGTTCGGGCCTTGGAGGGCTGAGTGATAGTGGCATAGGTAGGATCAGCGAGACTTGGCTGAAAAGCTTACTACCTGCATTCGTCAAGCTAGGCAGCAGGTTTGGGCACGAGGGCTTGCAGGTCACGTGTTTTCTGTTTCAGGATATGTATCCGTAATGTACATGCTGATTCCTTATGCCCTCCCGCAATAAGAGTCAATTGTAGGGCTCTTAAGAAGCTTAAAGAGAGCGACATATTGCAACTAGAGCAGTTTCATGGCTTTTCGGGTTCAGTCATACCTTCAGTTGACTACGGCTTGATAGCAGAGTTGTTTGTTGTTTTCAGGGGGGGCTGAACTAATACCTACAGTAGGCTCTTGTTTCGGAACTGAGGTTGAAGCCGTAGACCCATCCTACATAAAGCCTTAACCCAAAACCCCAGACACCACCGGATGGCCTCTAGCTCAAGGCTGTCAGATGCAAGCCCAGGAGATGTGGCGGTAACTCTGAGCGCACCCCGCGCGGGCACGGTCGGCCGAATCACGGCCATGAGCCTCAGGGCTTCATAGAAGTTGCAAGGATAGTTCGGGGTTCGGATTTGCAAGGGCTATAAGTAGGGGGAACTTTTGTTATAACCCATATTAGGGGACTTACAACCCCACTTATAACTACCCATAAACCTCCAAGTAGCGCTATTGGGTCCTGGTGCTGAATCAGGGGCCGGGGATTTTGGGATTTCAGGACTTCGGGCTGGGGTGCAAATTGGAATGCCTGCCCCGAGCACGACCATCCGCATTTTTTTGCCACGCGAAACCTCAAGTCCCGAACACATGCTAAAGCCGTGTTGTCGCTACTGGGCTTGAGGACACATTCTAAACCCCTCCACCCTAAGCCTCTGAAACGCTAGGTCCGACTTGCATTCTCCCTTTTTAGGATGTCGGGTTTAGGGTGCGGACACCTGAGAGGAAATAGAAGAGACCCTTATACATCCCCTACAAGGATAACCCTTGGTAATAGGATCCAGGAATAAGCCCTAATTAGCCCCCCGAAGCCTGATGGATACCTTGAAAAAGATCCCTGACTTAGAATGTAAAGCCCTACACCTCGAAGCCTCAAGTCCCTAAACCCTGAACCTCTGAACCCCTAAACTCCCTAAACCCGCAATTCCAAGCCCAAAAAGGGTTTAGGGCTTACAGTAAAAGCCAGAAAGTTGGAATATGGTTATCCTAGCCCTTCTATGGTAAATTATAGGGTATCCTACCATGAAACCATATTCCAACTTTCTGGAGTTTCCTATAGGGGTTTAGGGTTTAGGCCAGGCGACCGTCCCCCGAAGGCTCGCCGAACAGGGGAGGTGTTCAACTCGAGGCTCGCTGGGTCTCCGTTTGATGTCCCGAGGATCCTCGCCGGATCCTAAGACACCTACCTCTTGAGGGCTCCTTAAAATGATTCGCGATATATATATATATATATATACACACATAGATGTGTATGTATAATTTATTATTTATTAGTTTATATTAAATTTATATACATTTGTATACATTTATATACATTTATATACATTTATATTTGTATGCCAACAAAAATGTACCAGTAGGTGATTGAGGACTAGGCTGGGGGTTTAGGATAGGTACTACTTATAGTCTGACCGGGTACTTCAACGGGTTCTCAAGGCGCCGTATGATTAAGGGTTGCGCAATAGTTGCTTGTCTGAACCATCTTTGTCACAAGACGGTTGGTGATATAAACCCTGCATTGCCCATAATATGGAATATACTAAAATTCCCATAGTTTGGGGCTCTTAAGGTAATACAGGATTTATATCATCAACCGAAGGGCTTTAGGATTTGAGTTTCAGGCTCAGAGTTTGCCACGCATGTCGGGCTTGGGAGCATCGGGGCTCAGGCTTCGGCTTCCCACAGAAAAGTCAGGAGCTTTGGGTTTTTGGGGGTTTACCTATAGGCTCTATATAGTAGTTCCTTTTTGGGGCTCGTGTCTAGGATCCTAGAAGGTAATCCCAAAAAGGAACTACTATGGAGCCTATGGGTAGGGCTTACCGGAACAATGAGAAACATGCATGTTTATGGTGCGTGATTACCATGTCGGTTTCGTGGGCGAGGAGCACCGGTCGCAGTTTGCACATTGCTAACTTGGGTGGCATCCCTGCGAATGTCAAACAAATTCACCTGAAACGCAGGCACATAAAGATACATCTACAAGGCTGAAAGTGGCGAGATGCCCTTCCTGAACCCCGAACCCTAGTATGGTTCAAAATTGAGGCCTCAACAATTGGAATAGGTTTTGAGGGTTGTAATATAGTATGATTTTGTGCAGGAGCCCAGAGGAATAGAAACTTGTACTTACTCTGACTTACTCACGCCCGGATGAAAGACTCAGGCAGCCTGGCGCCACCGCCGCCCTCAACGGAAAATGTGACCTGGGCCCACAGTCGGTTATATGTAACCCTTCCAGAGCCCCTTCAGTGCTGTGAGATAACTCAAAGCCGGCAGGAATCCGCTAGGTACGCAAGTACAGTAACCCTCACCCCAAACCACGAAGTAATTGGTGGGAGTGTCGGTGTATTGGTTCTCGTATCATTATAAGCATTGTCTAGTATACTTCTAATTCCCTAAGGGTCCATGTGGGCATATAGTATATACATTGGCCTTAATGTAGTTCCTATATGGGTACTCTGGGGCCCATGTATCTCTATATGGGTACATGGACCCTTAGGGATGCGTATTCTATTGGGTAAAACAACCTAACCCTAAAATCGACCCCTCCAGGCTCATAAGCAGCTTCGGGGCACATTTGACAAGAAGGGGTGCGAACAGCATGCGCTCCCTATACTGAACCCCTCCATAGCCACGCGTTTGCTTTGAAAGGGTTGACATGACATGCCCTTTAACAATAAAATTTGTGTGCATATATATATATATATACACACAATACATACACACATGTGTGCATATAGTATTTAATAAATACCTTGACCCTAAAGTACCGGTACTTGTACTTAGGAACCCTTGTGTGGCCAAAGTGCATACTATAGCTACGGCCATAACTATGCGGGCACATGGACGCTTACACACTTAAACTTTGGTGCCCCTTTAATACCGTGTAAGTTCGCAGAAAAACCCTCCTAGAATCAGAGGAACTCAAGTACTAAAGATTGACCTTTGGGATTATGTGGGGATTTTGTACGCCCAGACGGTATGAGGCTATCCTTACTCTACACTAAGGAACCCCGAAGGTACACGGACCCTTTCGAAATCCGTGTGTGAGCTAGAGGTGTTCATCGCAAATTGGATTTTGACGGCCGATATCGGGCCTCCGAATAGGCGTCCGTGAAGCCCAAGGTCAGGGTTACGGAACCCTAACCCCGAAAACCCGAGACGTTTCGAGCTTTTGTGGTCTAGGGCCTCAGGGTTTTTCAGATTTAGGGGGTCTGGGCGCTCCTTGCAAAATCAGTACTTCCCCCCGTCACATCCCCTGGAGGCCAATTACAGATGATGATGAGCACTATGCTTTAGCCTAAACCATCAAAATCCGCTACGAGCTTCCATTGAGGCCGCCGTGGGGACGACGCTTCCCTGTGCATCGACCACATCGACTGAAAGAAGCGCTACATCCTGGGACGAGCTCTTGCGAGAAGGGCTCGAAATCCAAACTCGAAACATTTTCAAAGGGGAAAAGGAAGGACCCTTAATGGGGACCCCTACCCTATATTGGGCTATATAATGGGTATATAATAGCTATATTAAGGGTATATACTTAGGGATCCTTATTGAGGGTCCCTCCTTTTACCCTTGGACATATAGGGTTCCGGTCAAGGTTTAGCGCAACTCTCCCTCAACCGCTAAGCAGGCAAAGCTGCACCGTTCGTCTGTCAGTGGCGTGGGCTGCTAAATATCCGACCTGATCTACATCATTCTACATCCTTTCAAGACCTTCCTACCACGGTTCCAACTGTAGTTCTGTAGATACTGCGTGTTCCCTGTCCGCACGGTCCTGTCCGTTTGCGATGACTCCGCCCTCGCCGACACCGTCCTGGCAAGACTGGTACTGATTTCGACTCCTCTGGGTGCCCTTAGCTTTGGGGAATTAGGGTTTAAGGTTTGTTCTTTCACTGGCCTGTTTCAGGGCTCCTTTAGTGGCTTTGAGCATCTCGCCGCCAAATCGGCAGGAACCGATGGAAGCCGTAGTGGGCTAACTAAACATACAGCACGTCTGAGTCTATGAAACTACGGCCCGTTGACTTCTCGATCTTGGTTGTTCTGTCCGTGCGACTCCTTTTTGCGAGAACGGAACTATTTGAGGAGGCTGCAGCCTTTCCAATTTTCCGGGTCAGGGACCTTCACAAGTAGAGGAGTATTCCCTGGGGAAGCCGTGATTTTTTGCTGTACTTCCAATTATTATTAACCTAAGGCCCCAAAGTAGTTCCTTTTTGGGGTTCGTATATAGAGCCCTTTAAGGTAATCCCAACAAGGAACTACTTTGGGGCCTGCGTAGGCCCCTGTGATGAGTAGGGCTCCAAGTGTAAAGTCTATAAGACCAGGTACGTAAGTTTAACTTTGTGCTGCACCCAGAGGCTGAGAACGGCTTGACAACGCCTGAAAGGTACCTGAATAGTATATACTTGGACCCTATAGAGTAGCTTTGACAGAAAGCCCTGTAAGACCAAAGTACATTCCACAGAACTAGAAGAACCCTTACATAAGTGGACCCATTGCCTTCTCACCGAAGAGACCGACTTCCGAAAGCACTTCAATCGATCTCCACCTCTACTATACCTCACTGTACAGTAAACCCCATAAAGTTGGAAACCGGATTAAGGCCAAATGGTGCTGGGATTCCCTATAAATTGCTCTTATAGTTCGAGGTTATTGGGTTTCCAACTTTTGGGCTTCTATTGTAAGGGATGATGGGAGCCTTGAAGGAAAATGCGACAAACCTGAAAACCTAGCTGCCTGGAGGTTCATGGGTAGTTGTAAGTGGGGTTATAAGTAGGGTAACTAGACTCATAACCCATATTACGGGACTTATAACTTGTAACCCCATTTATAACTACCCCAAACCCTCAACCCTGAATCCTTACACAACCCGTTAAAGGAATCCTTAAAGGTATAACTACCCATGAACCCCAAGTAACAGCCTAAGCCACCGGTTCCGGCCCCCCCCGAAGCCCCCCCCCCCCACAGCGTGCCTTGATGCGGAGTCGAAGCGCCTTTGGCCCTTGTGTCGTGTGGACTGTGGCTGTCTGCACCACCTCCAAAGCTACTTACGGTATAGGGTTTAGGGACTTTAGGGTTTAGGGGTTTTAGGGTTTAATTAGGGTTTTTATGGTTTTGAGGGCTTTTAGGGCTTTTAGGGTTTAGGGCAGCGACTTCGACTCGCGAGTTCCAGCGGGTTTGCCTCCAGCGGGCTTAGGTCCATAGCTTCGCTCTACTTGTCGGGTATCATGGGGAACTTAAGGTTAACCTTGTTGGTTAGATGGGGATGGTCTAGGGCACTACGACCCAAAAAAGGTTAAAGTTTACCTACTCTACTACCAGGCAGCGCTATGAACCGTTTGTTGAGCAGGGACTGCCATGCACTAAGCCCTGAATCCCCTCAGCCAAGCTTCAATCGCCAGCACTTATGACACATGGCTGAGCACGCGAAGCGTGTTGCACTGTCTGCAGCCACTAAACTGGGACTGCTTGAAAAGACACGACCATTTAGGGTTTAGGGTTTAGGGTCCTAAACCCTAAACCCTAAACCCTAAGCCGCCAACCTCCACACGCCTTTGTGAGAACAAGCAAATGCCACCTGGCCCTTCACGTATCCTTTGGCCGTCAGCTTGCCGGCAAGGAACGGTACCTGCGTGCTTTGAGTTTTACAAGGGACCCTAAACCCCTAAAACCTAAACCCTAAACCCTAAACCCTGAACCCTAAACCCTAAACCCTAAACCCTGAGTTTTAGCAACTCGTTTTTTTACGGTGTTGAATAAACAGCTCAGCAAGCTGCCGGACCCAGTCCTTGTTGGAGTAACGGCTTAGGGAATTCCGCATCCTACGATTTTGGGGTCTGTGTAAGGGTTCCCGTTTGTGATTGAAGTTTCCAGCAGGACGTGCAGCGCACATGCGCTGCAAAACCAGCTTGTTCGTAAGCCCACTGCATTCGTGAAGTCCTCATCACCCTACGAAAACAGCCGAAACCTTGAATCCCAAGTTTAATCCACATGAGTCCTAAACTCTTAACCCACAAGCCGGGAAACCGAAATTCCCATCAAAGTCGGAAGCAGAAGCTTTAACATAAACATTACCTTAACCCCAAGTAACCTGCCTTTTTAAGGACTTATCTCAAGAAATCAGATTAGGGAACCCTAAAAAAAGCAGGTTTTGGGGTCCATTATACTATATTTATGATAAGGAACCCCAATATAGAACTTCTTCTTCTGGACTGCGGACTCTCGTTCCACAGGCCACTTACCAACATAGAACTGATGATTATTTACGCCCCTAAGGTAAAACCCAAACCCAGAACCCCTCCCCGGAGCCTCCCATTCCACGTGAGAGCAAGGGGTCGACTTCTGCCGACTCAAGGAGGTGCCGTTTGGATGTATCAGCTCGACCTTCCACGGCTTTTGGGTTAGGGTTTAGGGTTTAGGGTTTAGTGGGTTCGACCTGCCACGGTTTTGGGTTAGGGTTGTCAATCTATCTGCCTGCACATCTACCTACGTCTACCTATCTACCTATCTCTTTTTATGTGTTGTTGCTTTCCTTTTTTGTCTCTCTCTCTCTCTCTCTCTCTCTCTTCTCTCTCTCTCTCTCTCTCTCTCTCTCTCTCTCTCTCTCTCTCGCTCTCTCTCGCTCGCTCTCTCGCTCTCTCGCGCACATATATATATATATATATATATATATATGTACATAAATATGTCTAACAGCATATGACAGAAATAAGTAAATCAACAAATAAGTATGTACATATTTATACACACATACCTGTACATACATATCTATATATATATATGTATGTATATAATTGTATATGTCCTCAGAGCTATGTATGCAGCGGGTTAAGACATTCTGATTTCTAGGGGCAGGAACTTGCCACAAAGGTATTTGAGGTTTTACAGTCCTACAGTTCGGTTGATGCCTGTCTTGACGATCTACACAAACCCTGCCCACAAGGTCAAGCGTATGGTCAGAAAATGTGCCCTGACTGTATGTACGTGGTGACTCCAAGTAGGCCCCTACTTACGAAGTCAAGTCCCTTGATCGTAGGAACCCTCCAACACGTATACTTCGGCTGCAAATACATAGGTCCTCCAGCCCCCTAGAGCCACGGGCAGTGGGCAAAACTGCGAGTTTAGGGCTTCACCAGGAATCGCCAGTTTGCGGATTTGCAGAGCAAGGAAAGAAGCAAGTCAATACTAATCCTGGAAACCCAAGTACCACCAAAAGACAACGTTGCCGTCCTTTTAAAGTGACCCAGTATGCAAGCAACAAACTATTAACTATTGTCTCGAGCCAATGTGGCCTCCTCAACGTTGGAGTACACCCAGACCTGCGCAAGCGGCGACAACTGCTAAGCATCGTTCCTCTACCAGAACCCAAAGCTAATTTACCTTCGCAGCGAAGATCCTGCTGTTGTAGGGCTTCTGTATGAAGACTGTACTTAGGCTGGTAGTACAATTACGACCCTACACAAAAAGCTATGTTGTGATAGGTGAAGGTAGTTCATAGCTAATCCAACACAAGTTGTGCACAACCATTGCAAAGATAAGAGTTGAAACGGAGTTAAAACAGACGAAACTTTAACTTTAAATCCAGTATCAGCTCCACTGTCTCTCATACCAACCTTAAACCAAAATCTGGTCCTCTACACAAAAGGATTCAAAAAAACATTTAAACATCTTTAAACCACCCCCGCCCCCCTCCCGGAACCGTCACGAGCATTGTACCGCTTGCGGCGACTTTCCGACAAGTGCCGCTGCCTCGGCCGGCTTTCTGGCTCTACCCTTCTAGGGGCCTTACTTTTTAAATTCCCTGGCTTAGCTTTAGCGGTTACGATTTAGGGCTGGTTAAAGTTAAAGTTTTCGATTTTTAGCACTCCTTTTCGGGGTGGGGGGTGTTCCGACTCTCGCGCAAGGCAGGCAAGGCTTCACGACAGCCGGTCTCAGAAGAAATGCGGGGGCTAGGGCTTTAGAGCTTGTTGTTACTTACTGACTGGAGGGTTTACGGCCTCTGGCCGCAGCCGGGCATCACAAGGATGCAGGGGCTGAGCTGGTTCAGGCAAGAAATGATGTTTTGTCAGGCCTATAGGGCATGAAGGGTGGGCGGGATTGAAGGTTCAAGTTCGATAGTGGAGACAGGCGCAGATTTTTAAATGTTAGCAACCAGGCTACCCAGTCTTCCGGGTATATGCACGGTGTAAAGCTAGGTTTTGGTAGAATACGACTACAAGTAACAAGCACTCTAACCCAGGTTGAGCTCTGTGTTGTTTACTTGATTCTGCGACCCCCAAAACCACCCCACTGGCCGGAACTTATGACGGTGCGTTGCTTGCACTGCACTTCAGCCAAGACGATTAGTCATGGAACCTGTTCCAGATGCGTCTCCAAGGTACAACTGTCCTTCTCCCAGTTCCAGTGCGGGAGCAGATGAACAATGTACCTTAAGGTCGTTGAAATGTCGCAGCGTTCGCCAGTTGCTGAGCTCAGTGGCCCAAAACAGGTTAAGCTTTCAATTGTGGCAGGGATATATAAACTGCTACAGAAACCCTCAACAGGGTTTGGGAGGTTTGGGTTTAGTACAGAAGGATTCTCCTAGTCTCGGCGAGTAATTTGGCGGTTTGCATGTTGGGGCGCAGGCTTCAGGAGTTTACGGGACTCGCGAGGCAAATCAGCCACAGAGGCTCACGGCTTAAGCAGTTTAGGGTTTAGGGTTTAGGGTTTAGGGTTACGGTTTTCCATACTCGTGCCATGAGAGTCGGGGTTGGCTGAAGTTTGACCCGCGTGGCTTCTCGCTTGGCGGCGTCCAGCAAGCCTGCCGTAATCCAAACATGAGGATGACGAACTGATGAAGAAGTGCCTTAAAAGAAGATTGGTACGGCAGGGAGACATAAGAACGGAAACACAGGAGAACGAGACAGGCACCCACTAATAGAGGGCCTTAATATTTGTTATAGGGTGTTGGGCTCCATTATACTCTACTTATACCAAGGAACCCCACAATATTATAGGTAATTATTAAGGCCCCCATATTACTACACTGCTACACTTATTGCCGAGGTCTTTGGACCGACGTTCTGTAGTCAGATGCTGGAACTCAGAAGGGAGACTTCCACGTTCACGGATCGGGGCTGCTATTTTCTTGAAACTCGCCATGTTTCCTCTCCATGCACTGTAGGGCCTCTAGCCTGCAGCCGATGTACATGTATATATATATATATATAGTACACGCACAAATTATGTGTGTCTGCATAGATGCATATACTGTTGAAAGATCAGAACCCATATGTAAGGAGTTGTATGGAAACTTCAGACAGCAAGAGCGTGAGGCGGCGAGGCATGAGGGAGCAGCATCTGCTCCGTGAGTTTATGTTATGTCGGCTGTGTAGGTTTTGAGGGTTTAGGGGTTTAGGATTTAGGGATTAGGATTTAGGGGTTAGGGGTAACCCTGAAACTTAAGACCCGACACCGCCTACCCATCTGAGCGCCGGAAGGCCCGGCCGGGACGTGGCTTAGTGGGGGCTCCGGAACCCGGAATTGAGGGTCGCAGAGTTTCGGGTTCTGGTTCCTGACAGCGAAACGCCCTACCTACTTGTCCGGTATATCATGGGGAACTGAAAAGTTAACCTTTTTGGTTATATGGGGATTGTATGGAGGCTATACTAGCCAAAAAAGGTTAAAGTTTACCTACTCTACTACTAGGCCTACATGTAAGTCCTCCACAGGCCCTGGGCAAATCGACCTACCCCAGAAGTTCAGCTAGTTGCTACCGACCCTTAACCCTCAACCCGAAAGTCTAAACTCCAAAGCTCCGAGCCCTAAGCCCTGACCTAAAAAAATCGATATACCCTAAACCGGCCGGGTCGGTTAAATTTAACCGATTTGGGCTTTAATCGGCCGGGCTGGTTAAATTTAACAGATTTGGGCTTTAAACCCCTAAGCCTCTCACTGCTAGAGCTACCTCCATCAGCTTACACATCCACAAGCTGTTGCAGTGCCAACCAGAAGCCCATGTAGGACCCTAACCCGAAGGCACCTGGTAGTAGAAAGCCCGGTGCTTCCAGAAACCAGCCATGTCCAAGATGCCGAAGTGGGAATTCCTTCGATGATTTGAGGCCTTCCTACTTGGAGGTTCATGGGAAGTTATAAGCAGGGCTTTGGGGGTTTAGGGTTCCCTTAAAAGGATCTATAGGGTTATAGGGTTTAGGGAGTAGGGTTTAGGGTAGCTATAAGTAGAGTTATATCTAGGGTAACTAGACTTTTGATCATATTAGGGGCCTTGCAGCCCCATTCATAACTAAGAACCTCCAAGTAGACCCCCAATTATTAGACCCCGAACACCTGCTACCAATGAAGGACCATAAGGGTTCGGGCACAGGGCCTTTGGGGGGTCCTGAAGTTTGGACTTTAGCGTTTCGGAAGTCGTTGGTCCTTTCTTGACGGTGCCGTAGTATCCCATACTAGGCTTTAGCAGCTCCTGCGTGCATCCCGTCTACAACCACAGGCCCGCAGTCATGTTGGAGCCCAAATCCTTCGAAATCGAATCCATGAAATCCTAGCAGGGTCCCAGCCCCAACCCCCTTCACGCTGAACCCGAAAACCCTCAGTCTCCTACCCTCTGCACAAATCTTACTACCCCAATAATCCACAGAAACAAAGGTTAGACATTCCGATTCCAAGCTTTCGCCGCTCTAAAATAAGTTGTTTCCATAATTTTCCAAAATTGGCAACGGTGCTCCAACCAGAGTGTATGAATTTTGGGTAAACCGCGAGCTCTACGCAGTACGTAGACATGCCTTCTTCTGGATACCCTGTTGCATGGCCAGGATCGGTTTTCTGAGAAGAAAAGCCATAAAAGCCAAGCACGTCAGTGAACTACGAGCTAAAAGCTGATTCTTCGACGCTCACGCTCGGGCGGTCCAGGCGAGGCAACCCGCCCAAAACCCTTGACAGGAATCCAACCCCGAGCCCATCCCTCAACCGGAACCAAAACTCGCAGGCCGTTAACTTTGCGCCTCGGAAGCCCTACAAGCCCTAAGCCCGTCACACCTAACATCCCGACACCCTTGGAAACCGCAAACTTTGCACCCAAAACCCGAAATCCGAATCAGCCCAAAAACCCTAAACACTAAATCCCAATAAACCCCAAACTCTGAACTTTGAATCCTAGGGGACCTGAATCGTAGCCTTCGTGTATTGAACGCCAAAATGCTGAAAGGGTACCGACTCTACTACTAAGATCATACCGCCAACCCTAAACCCTAAACTCTAAATCCTGGTAATTAAACCCCAAACCCTAAACTCTAAATAAACCCAAAAGGCCCGAATCCTAAATAAACCCCAAAAGCGTCAACAAAATCATGTCCGCCGTGCTTCACATCCGGCCACTGGTAGGGCGTAGGCTCGCCTCGGTAGTCCCACCCTGCCAGGAAAATCAAACAGGAAAGCTTGATATAGGGGCCTTAATAATAATTAGAATAGGGTTTTGGTGCCCATTATACTATGATCATAATAAGGACCTCCCAAAATAGCATAGGTAATAAAATCAAACAGGAAAGCCAGGCGGGTTTAGAGGTTTTAGGGCTGTAGGGCTTTGGGGGTTTTAGGGTTCCTTCAAGGGATCTATAAGGGTTACTACAAGGGTACTATAGGGAAAGCTTAGAGCTTGAGTGATGGGAGGCCAAAAGGGGGGGTTAAGATTCTTGGGGCAGGGATTCCTTAATATGAACCCTATTATGGGAACCAGAATCCCTACTAAACCCCCATAGGCTAAAACCACTTTTGGCCTCCTATGATTGAGGGTTTAGGGCTTTATGGCTTAGGGCTTTGTGGCTGAGGGCTTTTGGGTGTATAGGGCTTTGGGGTGAGGGCAGTAGGAAATTTCGGGTTTGTGGGGCTTCATGGACTTTTCTAGGTCCGATTTGTGGCCAAGTCGGTGCTTGCATGGGACATGCTAGAAAGTCTCTAATTATTCAGGAACCTTATAACAGCCCGTATGGTAACCCTTATAGACCCCTCGAAAAGGAACCCTATTCTAATTCTTCTTGCCCTGGGGTGATGTTCTGATGTTCTTGAGCACCCGTGTCCCCGCCATTGGGGTGTAGAGAGTGTATACCTTTAGCGCTCTAACTTCCTACTTGTCGGGTATCATAGGGAACTAAAGGTTAACCTTGTAAAATTTGAATATACAGGGGTTATACAGGGACTACACTACCCCAACAAGGTTAAAGGTTACCTACTCGACTACTAGGATTAAGTGGAACCATTGTCCTGGTTCTTTCATGCTGGCAGCCTGGAAGCTCTGAAACCAATGCTCACCATGAAGGCTCTGTGCCGCTTACAGTTCAAAGCTTACCTTAACCCCAAATAACTTACCTTTTTAAGGACCCATATAAATAAGGAGCCCTAAACTAGGGTCCAGGTATGGTCTGGGGTTCAGTTTCTAGTTCTCCGGACCTTAAACCCAAACTTCAAACGGTAGGTTTAGGGTGACTCGGGTCAAGAAGCCCGTTTCCCCCGAAGCCGCCGGCCTGTCCAAGTAAAGCCGCCAGCAACGAAGGAGCGGTTCAGGATGTTTTGCCAGGCCACCTGTTTGGGTTTAGAGTCTCGAGTTTAGGGTTTTCATTTACGGCCTAGGGTTTCTTGAGGGCCTAGGAGGTTTGCTATAGGTAGTCCGTGCACCTCAGGCGACACACCACACTTAGCCCCACTGCTTGAAACTACTGGGATATGAAAGCTCTATGTGCTTCACCCGAAACAGCGAAGCTCCGTGCAGCTGGATCTTATTCAAATCTGCCATGTGAGACACGACCAGAAGAACCGATTTAGGCCTTTCTACTCGCGAATCGTAACTTAGAGCCTTAAATGTCAACAGCCTGTTCAAAAGGATAAGATGACAATGCAACTCCATACAAACTATGAACAAAAAATCCCACGCCACTTGTTCAGACCTCTGTTCCTGAAACACGAAGCCCCGACGTCCCTAAACCCTAAACGCTGTGCACCTGCGAAGTCTCCCCCCAGCCCGGATGCTCGGTATCCTGGGCTCGTTATTTGAAGGCGGGAGGGGTTATGAGGATCTGCCCGGTTAATACTAAACCTGACTTAAAGCCCTTAAAGAGTATAGATCCTAGGTGGCATAGGTCCTCACGTCTCATATCAAGTGTAGGCCTTTCAGGGCTCAAGCTTCCTAGCTCATGCCAAAGCTTAGGGTTTAGGGACACCAAGAAAACTCCTCTTCCGTTTATGCAAGCCTCTGCAAGGGAGGGGGTCCCTGTATATCTTCAGAGAGCTGAACTGACAAGCCCCTTATCAGGGCTCTGGGGGAGGGTTGGGCTTCGGATTTGTAGTTCGGATGTCACACTGCTGGCTTCCTGTGGCTTCGAGCGTTTATTTTCGGAGCCTAGGTGAAGATTTCAAAGGTAAGGCCTAAGATTGCCAGCCGGAGTGGTGGAAATTTCCTTCCCAATAAAAACATATATCGCTGATGATTTTGATGATGGAAATGCTGTGATGGTGGTCATGTGCAGCAACACAATACCCGCAAGCTAGCCGTGCCTGGTTATGCCCAATTCACTTGGTGTATCGTACTGGTACACTAGCCTGCTTTCCTCAAAGCCCGGAGCAAACGGATTTTCAGGAGCAAATGTCGCTAACAGCCAAGGCAGGCAAAACACGAAGCAGGGGGTGCCTGCCTGACGTGAGTTGTTGCTGACTGCCACTAGTTGAAAGACGTTAAGTGCTTGCCGGAACGAATAGGGATCTTTTGATTCTCCTAAAACCAGTCTCTAGCGCACGGAGCTGGTCACATCTGCAAAGCCTAATAGAAGCCCCAATCACTAAACACGATAGTCCTTGTAAGCCCTATTCCTTAACCCCCCTTTTTACACGTGTAGAACCGAGAATGACGCATCCTAAACGGAACCTGGAATCCTGGATACAATGATCTAGCGTCGTAGTCACGGACGTGGCCGGCCACTGGGTCGTTTGCCACGAGACCTGTAACAAGTCAGACAACGCTGAGCCTGAACCTAACCCGTGCAGTAAAGACTACCGAAGCAGAATCGACTTTTGTAGAGTCCGCATGGGCTTGCATGGCTTACATGTAAAGACACAACACAATAACAACGTAGCAAGCAGGTCCTTGAAAGTTAAACTGGTATGTAGGGCCCTTCATGACTTCTCAGTCGACTTCACTACTATAGGGGCCTTAACAATTAGAATAGGGTTTTGGAGCGCATTGTACTATAATTGAAAATACGGAACCTCCAAAATAGTGTTAACATTAACTTCGGACCCTATGGTATCTCGAAACTACAGTCCTTGTTAGTCTTTGTTTCTTTGTCAAGACTTCACAGGTCGGCGAGGAAGCTTAATATTCTTTGGTCAAATTTAGTGTAGGACAAACTAGGTTATACTATGCTATTACGGCATATGATAGTCAACATGAGAACTTGACTAAATGCCAATACCATTCCCGCAGGTTCCTTAGTACTTAACACACCCATACTATAATCTGCACCGGATTCTCATCTACTAAACGAAGTATCTTTCCATCTTGGAACGAGAAGGTAAAGCATCGGAAATGATGCAGCGCCCTGATCATTCATGCTACTACACCTGCCTGTAACGAAGCTGACGAGTTTTTTGAGCGTATCCCACCTGGAAGCAGCGGAAGCCTACAACAGCCATGGGCCACAGGCCTCTGTCTGAGTAGGCTGACGAAGTCTCACTGCTGATGGCTGGCACCTGCATTCGTTCAAACACATGCGAGCCCTGAATGCCAAATAGAACCCTGTGCCAATAGAGCGTGGTTTTCATCCAGCTAGCCACTAAAAAATCGGCGGGAAGCATGCGTGCTTGCAAGTGGGGTTGTGCGCGACCCCAAGACGCAAATTCCAACCCAAGCAAACACCCTAGTTGCTGAGTTCCCCGACTACCGCGAAAAGGTTAAGCTGTTCTTTATGATAAAGGTTACTGCACATACTCAGCTTCGGCCTGCAACCCTACTTAGACTAGCGACAACAAAGACACGCTTTCATACCTGACTTGCAACCTCCTATGCTTGGCAAATTTGGCCTACACATAGAAGTGTTCTCGATAGGCGGTCAATCTAGGTTGCGATCGTAGCAAAGCATGACATGTACCTTATATCCCTAGAAAAGCATGCTAAAGAAAGTGCACTCCAAGACGTACGCAAAACGACCAGTTGCGTCCAGGGTTCAAAACATAAACATAGATGGACACACATTGGAGGCTGGACTCTAACTAATGAGGCCGGACAAATGACTGTTGGTTAAACTTGTCGAAGAAAAATAAAGTGCGTCGAAGGTCTCCACATCATCTCGTACACCTGGCTCAAAAAGCTATAACCCTAAACCCCAATAAAACCCTAAACCTACGAACCGTTTTGCATCCAGGCCCATTGCGACTGCAGGGTACCCCTAACTTCAAAACCCCTAAACCTCAAAAAAATGAAACCTCAACCATCCAACCATGACCTCAACCGATTCAGAGACTCGCACCCAGAGAGCCCAATACCCTTTAAGTAAGGAGTATACCTTAAATCAATAGGGGCTTCATATTATGATTTAAGCTATATTCCTTAATTAAGGGGGTATTGGAGCCCCCTGAACCCTAAACCCTATAGATCCCTTAAAGGAACCCTATAGGCCCTAGGTATTCCTTAATTAAGGGGTATTGGGCTCTCTGGGCATTGATTCATGGACCGCACAGAACCTCGAGCTTGCCTCGGGCGCAGCCGCGTGCCATCGATCGTACATCTCTGGGCCGTAGTCGAAACCCATTCTGGGCTTGAGGCAAAAATCTCTGTCTCTCTCTCTCTCTCTCTCTCTCTCTCTCTATATATATATACATATATATATATATATACACATTTATATGCATATATATATACATATACATGTATGTGTGTGTTTTGCTAATCTATTTGTTGATGTATAATCGAAACAAAATTTTTATATGTATACATAGAAAAACATACAAGGCTTCGGTTTCAGCGGTTTAGCTTGGATTCAAGGCTTTGCTGAGCTCATAGCCTAGCTGGCTTCTGGGGCGGTGTTTCAAGCTTGAGACAAGGGAGGGAGGAGCGGTCGTGTAGTCCTGAGAAAATCCTTCAAGGCAATTTATGTCTAAGCTTTCCACGCAGCAGCTTATGAACATTTCGTGTTTTGAGAAAGGAAGCCGTAACTTAATACGTCATAGTTACATCCACAAGCCTTTCGTCGAGGCTATCCAACCCAATCAAGGTTCAACACATGCAAGCCACATGTTCGTATAACCCAATGCAAAAACACCGCGTGAATTCAAGTATGTTATAGCGAGTCCAGCAGCACGTCCATTGGCGTGTCCTTGCGGTTGAAATCGTTGTAGTTCGCCTGGTGCTCTCTGAACCCTAAAAGAGCCCAGGCCCTAAGACACTGAACCACTGCACCGGCGAACCGTCAACGCTGCAACACTGCAGCCGGTGTCTTCCGTCCCAAATAGTAATAATGAGTTGTTACAATTCCTCAGACAACATTCCGTCAGGGCCCGTGTACTCATATAGTATATACGTTGGCCTTAATGTAGTCCCTATATAGGTACTTTGGGGCTCATGTATCTCTATATGGGTACATGGACCCTTAGGGATGGGCTTCGGCCAATGCTTGAGGAGGCTTGGTACAGCCTGCGGTCAGTGGAAAATAGGCTGCAGGTGCTCTGGCCTGCACACTTCTGTACTCAACTCGGCAGCCTGGGTGCGTTTATACATGCAACAGCTTAGTTGGGGTTTCGGTCCGTCTTCGCTCATGGCTGAAGTTTAAGGTCGAATGGTGGAGAAATCCGGCCATGTTGCAGAAACCGGTCGTCCCATCAACGGATCTAGGCGATGTGCTATGGCCTTGAGTCGTCAGAGCTCTCTCAGCTTCTTGGGGCTCAAGGTCTGGAGTTTAGGGTTTAGCCGGCGCACTGTTGCTAACAGATGTAAAAGTGTTGAAACAGGCGGGTTGTTGGTTTCAGACGTATTAGGTCGCTCTAGCTGTTTGTGTTCGAGGTCTCAGGCTCTTCAAGACCCTGTGTCGAGTGCATACCGCGGCATGGTGAATAACACCAAGTATACACGTCATGATTCATAATGAGCATAGCCATGAAATTCATCATGCCATCTAAGGCTTGTGGCGACTTTGGGTCTGGAGCACAGCTACTTCTGAACATGTGGGGCTGCAGGGAGTAAGTAACATCAGCGTCGTGCACATAATGCGCGTCACTAGTTCTCAGAGCCTGTGCAGCAATCTCTCCAGTGTAGAAGTGTCGTTCCTGCCCCCGGGCACAAGTACGCCAGGTAAAGAGCCACGCCCGAAGCCTAGTTTGTGGTCGAAACCCCGAAAACCCCTTTATGTCACAGGTGCGACAGCCATACTTATGGAAGTATGAACCTCTATCTGCGATGGTACCTACAACCGGAGACCAATTACCTACACGGGTGGTTGCTTATCCGGCAGCCCTATACAAACTTTGTACTCCCTTCTTCAACAACCGGGCCCCAAAAAGTTCAAACTTTCTAAAATGGAGCTACTATATATCAGGCCAAAAGTTTAGAGTTCCCCCCTTCGCTATCTAAGTGTAGCAGTCACAACCACCGCCCTGTAATCTACTGTCCTATCGCTGGTTGCAGGTACTCTTCCTTTAAGCCTGTTCAAGGACCCGGCCTTCAGGCGCAGTGCATCGGCGACGACGTTGTCCGAGTTGCAAAGAGCCCTTGGCTCTGTTCCCCTAACCCTGAGGCTCTAAGGACTCATATTTTAAGGCTTTTGGGTCCAAAGACCCTACTATGTAAGGCTTTTGGGCTATTTTGAGCCTTAGGGTAAGGGTCTAAAGGACCCAATAAGTAGGTACTTAGGTTTCGGATAGCAGTTATGTAGGTTACTATTTTTGGAGAGTATATGATAATTATAGGTACTTAGACCGTTAGGGTTTTTGTGACTGGGGAGGGTGTACTTCTAAGTTCCTGAGTGGCCCCGGCCCTGGGCCCAGGTGTAAAAGTATGGTAACTGTGCACATAAACCGTATTGGGGGGACGTATAGCCCTACTTAAAACTACCCATGAACCTCCAAGTAGGGTTTATCGGTGTGGAGTTGGTTCAGGCTACTTGGGGAACTGTGAGGCTGAGGAACCAGTGGCCTTACTCACCCTACGACACTAAAGCCCCTAAACCCCGAACCCTAAACCTCATAGCCCATAAACCGTGCTAACCGCTAATTCCACTAAACCCTAGTACAAATTCGGGCATGTCGATCTGGGAGTGCGGAGCTCGAAATTTTACCCACCGAGAGCTCAGAAGGGCCTACTTGGAGGTTCAAGAGGAGCTATAGGTACGGTAACTATGACTATAATCCATATACGAGGAGTTGTGACTCCACTTAGAACTGCCTTAGACACTAATCCCCATACAAAACCCATAGAAACCTTCAAGGAACCCTAAACTCTGAAATGTCCGATTTCGGCCCCTGAGCCCTGTCTGCTGAACCCTATAGTTCCTAAACCACCGAAACCAAGAAGGGTTTAAACTCTGGCAACTCGGGCACTTCTTGGTTTAGGGTTTTGGGTTTACGGGAATGAATTGGGAGAATCCAAAAATAGGGACCCTAATATCGCACCCTAAGGATTCAACCCAAGACACTCTGAGCCTTCCAATCTCCACTTGGGCATCGTAGCTTGGAGGTTCATGGGTAGATATGAGTAGGGTTACAAGTAGAGTAACTATACTTATAACCCATATTAGGGGACTTATAGTTATCAAAATTATGGCCCCTTATTGGGTATCCTAAATATCAGGGGCCGTATTATATTACGGACCCAAACAGTACCCTGATTTTGACAACCACCCACTTGGGTATCGTAGGTTGACTTAAGGTTTCGACGCTTACACTCGCACAAGGCAGGCAAGGCTTCGCATGAGCGATTTGGGTTCAAGGTTCAGAGGCTTGGGGTCTCGTATTCGGGTATAGGGTTGCTATCTGCAATAAAAAAATGACTCTGAGGCTTTACCGCACATTGAAATCGACATGCGGAGGTTCCGCCAGTTCGAAAAAATAAGTGCCAAGAAAAAGGCCTTCGGAGATTAGGCGGATTGGGCACCTCGAGATCTCGCATAGAGATTGCAAGGGTCACCGACGATGTCTTGCTTGTGATTAGTTTAGGTTTCGGGTTTCGGGCTTTAATGATGTGAATCCAAGCCTCTCGTTGCAGATTGACCAGATCACGATGCTGGGATGGTTTCTGTCTCGCTTGATCATCGCCTCGAGTCAGGGACCCAATGTTTGCTTCGGCAGGGCCCAACATCTCTCAGACGTGCCGAACAGCCCAGGAAAGGGCTGTAATTTCAGAGTCCTCGAACCCAAATGATACGTACAGTCCTAACCTAGCCTTACCTCTACACCCCAAAGGACTGCATAACTGGGGGTTCAGCCCAGGGCCTAGGGCGGAAGAAAACTGCACGGCTTAGTGACCTGGTTTGGGGTTGAGGGTTCTGGTTTACAGTATGGCGCAATTATATCCAGACTATAAAGAATCATAAATACTGTTAATGCCATCATTTTACTGTATTCTTGTTCGTGATGATTACACTTCTGACATGTAGTACTCATTCCAAAGACCACTGCATTCGCAGTCAGTGGGTCCCAGAGATTCCTGAATATAACCACGACAGCTCAGCGCCATCATTCACCGCCTGTGACACATATGCAAGGGTCCAGGTAACATTATAGTACATACTGGTGCGTGCAACTCAAGCAAGCCTCGCCCTGAACCCCGAACCGGAAACGTAACCCAGAGCACTCCACACCTCCATCTCCGCGTCCTGGCCGTTGCGGTGGTTCTCCGCCCAAACCAGAAAGCCCTGACCGGGACCAGGTTGAGGTTTTCGGTTCAGAGTTTTAGTTTTCAGGACTTTAGGGTTCAGGGCTTCGGGGCTGGAGGGTTTCAGGGTTCAAGGTTGCACAGTTGCCGTTTAAGGCTGAAGGTTTCGACTCTCGAATTCAATCACTGGAGAAGAACCGCATGTCCTCGGTGTGCATGACAACATCAGCCATCTTAGGGTTTACGCTCTCGCAAGTCGGACAAGCCAAACGAGGTAGGGTTTAGGGTGTACACCGCAGAACTCTACCCGCCGGAAGGCGGTCAAAAGACTGTGCTGCCGCGAGTATCCTTGGTTTACATATCTCTAACTCTAGGCGTCCACCTATCGAAAAATCAAATGTACATATTATACACACTCACCTATGCTAACCCACAACACTACCATGGCCCTATTTGGGGGAACTTTAGGCCCTGAGCATTAGCGAGGCAGCCCCCGCATGTAAGCATGCTACTGTTGCGTTTAGGGTGTCGGGGGGTAGGGTCTCAGGTAGCTACTATATCTTTACTTAACACATTTTAACACTTCCGACTTAAATATCCTATGGGCCATATAGCGAAGCTCATCAAAGCCATGGGCCCAAAGGGGCCCAAACCTTTTGCTCAACAGCCGGAGCCTCACTGTCGGCGGCCCGGAGCAGAGCCTCTTGCGAGATGGTGTGGGCAGAAGGGATGGATAATCTAGGGGCCTTAATATTTAAAAATAATTAGAATAGGGTTCCATCAAAGGGCTCCTTTAGAGGATACTAAAACGGAATACTTTAAGGGTACTATAGTAGGGGCCGAAATGATTAGAACAGGGTTTTGGGGCCCACTCTACTGTGACTTTCATATAGTGACAAAAAAAGCACCCCCCCCCCGAACACAGTATTGGTTGTTATTCAAGCCCCTATATCACCCAAATGGAGCTTTGGGGCGTAGGGCGTATTGCTCAAGGATTTCAATTTTAAGGTTCTGGGGCTTCGAGTATAGAGATACTACGGCCGAGCCGCGAGGCCGGAGTCTGGGAGTTGCCCAAACTCAGGGGGTACCTTCTTTTGGGATCCTTATAATAAGGATCCTACTCTTATTTTCGTTTCTATATTAGGGTCCCCTATTTTCGGTCCCATATGGATTTTTGAAGCATGATACGTCCAGACGCTTCTTGGCCAAACCCTAAATTTAACCCTGAACCTCCTAACCCAAAGCCCAAACCCGAACCCCTAAATTAAACCCTAAACCCCCTAACCCTAACCCCCTAACCCTAAGCCCTACACCTGAAACCCAAGCAGAGAGTCTGCAGAGCTGAAGCTTTCAATCCGCCTTGGCCGCCTTGGAACACCCTACCGCCAACTGGCTAAGGGTTCCTTTATAGGGTTCCTTTAAAGGGTTGCTTTAGGGTTCCTTTAAAGGGCTCCTTAAAGGGTTCCCTTAAAGGGTTCTACAAGGGGTCTTTAACACGGTTCTATAATATAGTAGTCTCAAAAGCCCTAATGTAGGAACCTGATTAAGAAACCCTGGACCTTTAACCCCAAAATAGTAGGATTCATACAAGGGACCCTAATAAAGGTCCCAGGTTTCTTAATCAGGTTCCTATATTAAACCTTGGAAGCAACTACAAAGCACCACCTGAAACCCTAAACCTTAAAATCCTGAAGCTTATACCCTACACCCCACCAAAAAACACTCTCAAACCTGTGCCCGGAGCCTCGTTGTGTGGATTGTGCGCAGTGCGCCAGCCGTTGGCGCCGAACTCCCGGAGCTTTCGCAAGCGATGGACCTGGCTTCGCTGAACTGCCTACTTAGAGGTTCATGGGTAGTTACAAGTAGGGTTATAAGTAGGGCAACTATACATATAACCCATACTAGGGGACTCATAACCCCACTTATAACTACCCATGAACCTCCAAGTAGGGCCTAGGGTTTAGCATTTAGGGGGAGGATCGATCAGTTAGAGATCCTTAGACTAGATACTTACCCCAACCCTCAACCCGACAAACCCTCAACCACTACACCTAAGAAATAAAAATTACCAGACACCCTAACAAAAAACCCAACCCCCCCCCGCCCAACCCTAAACCCTACTACCGGGTTTCATTCGGAGCTCCAACCCCAGCTTGCTGTTTTCGTTTCCCAACATGAACGCCCCAAACTGCCTGCCTCTGAGTTTCTACCTCAAGCTTCCCAAACTAAACTGGGTTCTGGCAAAGGGATCTAAGTTTAAGTCACCACAGTAGGAATCTATTCTAAAAGATGTTGCTTCGTTGTTATGGTAGAATTGAAATTAAAGTTCTGGACAATTAGCCAGTAACGCCCCTGTAATCCAATTAGTCCCAAGCCGAACTCCCTGTCCCCTCGTCTGCGGCCTGCAACTGATCCGGAACGGCCACGCCTACAGCTGCGAAGTCCTGGAAGCATTTGGTATTGAATACGGAAACCCTTTGTGCGATCTCCTCATGTCCTTCCAAACTCACTGTAGCAGCTGCGGCATCCTTATTAGCCCTGATGCCCGAAAGACCCCGAACTCCTAACCCAATCCGGGAGACGAGTATCTATACTGTAGCTATGACTTACTGCGTGAAAAGAACGTGAGATATTACTCGGTTTTGGGTTTAGGGTTCCGGGGTTTAGGGTTTACACTCTCGCAACTCGGACACTGCCAGACGAGGTCTCTCGCATCGTGTGACACGTACTCGTACGCGCTGATGTTTACCCTCGGTTAGGGGTTTAGGGTTTTTCAGAGTTTCCGAAAATAGGGGAGCCTAATATAGCACCCTCAATAGTAGGATCCTTCTAGATTTCTAGTACTAATTTTCGGAAACTCCCATATTACACTATAGTTTTACAACACTTTCTCAGGGACTTATCAGGACATAGCTTCTCTGAAACCTTCTCCACGAAGACCCAGGATCCTCCTCCGAGGCCTAAAACTAAAAGCACCCGACCTGTGAGTTTGGAGTTCCGCATTCACAGTCTTTGCCGTAACGGTTCAGGGATTTTCAAAGTTTTGCCTCCCCACCCCACCTGTCTGGGACGAACCTGCATTGCAGGGTTTCGGGGGTAGAGAGTTTAGGGCTTTAGGGCTTGGGTTCATGGTTTTCGACGGTCAGGTTCTGTAGGGTCTAGGAAGGGTTTGTGCATGGCACCTACCTCCCTCTCATTCACTATGATTGTTCGTTTTCTGATCATTATGAGTATGGCTGCGACCAATACTGTTCTTGTTCTCACTATGCTTATGGTTATGACTAGGGCCAAGGCCACAAACAACAATCCGAAGCCTCCTGAATTCGACGCCCCTCCCTCATCCCGGGATCACACCGTTTGAAGGCCTGAACCGCGAAACCTTCAAACCCCCATATACTACTTAAATGGTAGTAACCCTCAACCCCATAAATCCCTAAACGAAACCTTCAAACCCCAAGACCTGTCCTGGTGATTCGCCGTGCCGAGGATTTTTGTCGGTACGCCGTTAAGGGCGAAGCCAGTGTTCGGATCCCAGGCTATAGACCCTGGGGATGATTAGGGAGTTTCCGAAAATTAGGGGGTACCTTATTTTGGGGTCCTTATAATAAGGATGCTACTATTTAGGGAACTATATTAGGGCTCCCTATTTTCGGAAACCCCCATTTTAAGGTTTGAGCTTTAGAGTTCAGCCTTCAGGGTTTAGGCTGAGTACTGTGCCCATGCAGTAACAGTCAGTCTACGATAGGGCTACGACTCCGGGCCTGATACACCTTTGATATACATAACCATTAACGGCCTCGTAGATACAAATATACATGTACATAGTTGTACAATCTGTTAAAGATTTGCTGAACTAACTATATCATAAATATGATTCGACTGTTGCGGAGTGGGGGGCAGTCTCCCAGCTCCCGATAGCTGTACTCCCATGTTCGAAGCACAGAAATAAACTCGTAAAAAATTTGAAGGAGCCCTGTGCAAACTCACCAAAATCACGGAGACAAACCCGACTTAGAGGGCCGGGAGGGGCGGGCGGGGAGAGAGGAAGGGTGGGAAAGAGGGCCAGCCACACTGGAGCTAGCATCAGGTTGTAGGTAAGCCACCCGTCGATACAACATGGATGTTGAATTTTGGAAAGTACCCAAATCAAGACCCTAGTGTAGGGAGCGTCATGATAAGACTTTGATTGTCCAGCATGCCTTCATCAATACTGCAAAATAAATAGCATGACCAAACATGCAGCCCCTTCCATTCATAAGGACCCTTAGGGCGGTAGGGGGGAAGGGGGGTAGGGGGCCTTAATACTTATAAAAAGGAGTTAATAAGACCTGTTTAAGGAAGTATAATACCCTACCCAGCTCCCCCTACCCCCCTAAGGGTCCCTATGAACGATTCAACCCAGTCTGGGTTAGGGCGTTCGTGCGTAAAGCCTCAAGCTGCGAGGCAAATTCAGAGGTGTCTCTGTCTCTACGGTATCTGAGAAATCCCAACGGGGCTTATGGTGTATATAAACCCAAAACCCTGAAAACGCGAACCCTAAAATCATACAGCACCTAAGTCCAGACCCTAAGGGTCCGAGTAGTCCTTATTGATGGTTTTTGGTGCCCAAAATGACCCCAAAATCCTAAACAGGGAGTACTTGGACCCTTAGGGAGAGTTTAAGGATTGAGTCTTCCTGCTGGCGTGGTCCGTGCTTGTCCCCAGACGTTTAGCCTTCGCGCCTACACGGCCTGGTCTGCACGAGAATTTTCAGAAAGAGAAGCACCCTAAACCTTTAAACCTCTCCAACACAGAACCCTGGACCCCGGAATCCCAAAGTCCGAACCCCCCCAAACCCAAACCTAACAAGCACACCACCCTAAATCCTTTGAGCATGGCACGGACGCCGAACGACTCGGACACCGAATCGATGCCGGTGGGACTTGAGATGCTCACCTCGGTTTCTTGGCTCAGGGTAGAATTTGGGGTTTCGGGTTTAGGGTTTAGGGGGTGCCGAGAATATATGTTTTACGGTACGGTCCAAGGTTGCTAGGTCTATAGAGGTTAGGTTATGTTGGGCTTGGGCAACAGGGCCGAACAGAGCTAAACAGGATTGATGTCTTCTTTGTTCAACTTACCACCGTCTCTGATCTTGAGACCATACAGGCGCAGCATGTTTAGAACAATGTTTAGGGCATACTGTACTATGAGTATAGGAACCTCTAGTACCTCTGTAGTGTTTCTGCAACCAGCCTTGCATGCAACTTCTAGCGCAACTTGCATGGCAACCATGTTTTGAATCAGCAGCTTCAAAGCAGATACCCGAAACAACCTCAACAAAACCATAGCCGCTGCAGACGCTTGGAAACACAAATCCTACAAGAAAGCCAATTAATTTCAGGAGGTTTTTGCAACCAAGCACACTACCAAATCGCGAATTAGACGGACGTTGAAAGTACTAAGCTTGGCGGCTGAACTTTTGCAACCGCGCAACAGACGGACGTTGAAAGTACTAAGTCTGACGTCTCAACTTTTGCAATGATACACCCTGGTGAATGCAGAACCCACATTTCCTGCGGAGTTGCTTCAAGCGTATATAGCACGGGCGTCTTGGTGGACCACAGGTAGGCACCTGTGTGAGTCAAAATTCGCTGGGCCTTAATAAGTAGAATAGGGTGTTGGGGCCCACAATACTATAATTACAATACGGAACCACCAAAATAGTATTGTGTTACATATTGGTAACTATTTCGGCCCCTATATTAAGAATTCGAGGGCTTGGACACTTGATTCCCTTTGAAGGTGTGAACATCAAGCTACAACCTTCAATCCTGAAATTTGCAGCAAGTAACTTAATATTACATCTTAAATGTGGCATCCAAGGAAGCCCTGCAGCTAGCGCTCGCGTTTTGCTACGAATCCTGACCCCAAGCCGGGAATTACCAAGCTCCTCGCCGTGATCACCAGAAAAATCGTTGACGGGTTGTCGTTATGGCAGGAGTAGGAGCATGAACAAAGGCAGCAACATGAGCAGCAGTAGTAGTATTGGTCGTCGTCGTGGCCGTTGCCGTCGTAGTCTTCTTCGTCATCGACGTCGTCGAGGTACTGGCAGTTGTAATAGTCGTCGTCGTAGTAGTAGTAGTACTAGTAGTAACTACTTGGTAGTAGCAATAGTAGTAGAACAGCAGCAGTCTTGTGATTTTCGTTTGGGGTGCCAGTAGGCGCGTGACTCGCCGGCTGGCCTGGCATAGGAATTGGTGGCAGCGTAGTCTCGGTGGTCTGGAGCCCAGGGACCGTCACAGTGGACGCCTGTCCAAGAAGAGACCGGGCTTTAAGGTTGCATGTTGCTTTAGAACACAGAGGGTTAAAAGGTTTGGGTTCAATATAGCCCCCTCATGACTGCCTCTAAGGTTGATGTTTTTTGGCAATAAATGGGGCTGAAGAGTACTTGTGCAAGTCACGCTTCTGACTTTCTAGGCACGCTCCTGCACACACACACACACTCACAGACACCACGTGCACCAAAGCTTCCGATGTTCGTCAGCCCCACGCCTCCATGCCCCCGACTACCCCGTACTGTCGCAAAGCTTCTCAAACCTCAAGTGCTTTCAACAAAAGCCCCATGGAGACGCTGCTTTCCTTCGCAAATGAGAAGCTGGAGGTGCAAGTATCGGAGAAGGGGAGTGAAAGCATGAAACATACCCTGGTGTAACTAGTGTTTTCAGTGGGCAAGCAGATTTGTTTAGTGAGTGTTGCTCTGCTCTGGTTTCTGCTGTTACTGATATGGGCTTAGCCATGTTGTCGATGACATGTTAGAAGCTGCCCCCACCCTGTAATAGTGACTATAAGGATTATATTAGGGCCCTATTATATTCCTATTATACCACGACTACAGGGTGGCACTGGGGACACCTTCTAAATGATATGGCTGCTTTTGCTATCGGTGCTGTTGACACCCTTCTATGAGTTGCTGGGCACCAAACGAAGAAGACCTAAACCCTACCTTAACCCGGAATGACCTACCGTTGTAAGGACTTATACAAGGAAATCATAATAAGGAACCCGAGACAGCTAGGTTATTCAGGGTTAAGGTAAACCCAAAACCAGTAAGTTACCCGTCGCCCCGTCTCTACCTCGTGACCATCCGACTCTGCGACACAGTAAACAGCTCAGAAGTACTGCCTCCAACTTAAGCCTTAAAGGGGCTCCTACATGGCTATTCTTTTGTCAGAATAAGTATGCCATATTTAGGAGTACACGGACGCTTATGCCCTAAGCCCCATATGAAATTGGTAGATAAACTCTCCCTGTAGCCCCACACCCTGCAAAATAGTAGGTCATGGCCCCATAAATGTATAGCACACGCATAGACCTTAAAGCAATAGGTTTCATGATCCACAGGTCAAGGATACACGAATACCAACCCAGTGCAGGGTTGGCTCGTCATGACGGCAACTGCTGCCTAGAATCCAGTGACGGGACCATGGAAAGCATGATTTGTAATCGAGCTTGGTATATCATTAATTGTAGCACAACTTTAAGAAGGAAACCTAGGGAGGAGAGTACTACGAATTACGCAGGCTTCTATGTTCGAACTTCTCAAGACTTTTTGAGTAGTCACCGCCTGGCTCCAGACGGGCGCGCCGCCGGAGGACTTCACTGTGCAAGTCACCTGTCGAAGTTCGCAGGATCTCAAGCACCGAGCCCGGCAAAAATGTATCAAGCTCATCGAGACCCAACATCTTAGTTGCTGAGTTCATAAGCCTCGAAAAGTGTACACTTTTAGTTTTACAGTGGGTAATATTATCCCAAAAAGTGTAAAGTGTATCCACTCAGCTACTAAGACATAGGTGCCTTCACGGTCAGAGGCACAAGGTGCTATGATTCTATCCGGCCTTTAAAGCGGATTTAAACTCTAGTCCAGTCCAACAAGACCACAATGGGCTGCGAACTCGCGAGCAAAAACCAGCAGCTAGCAGCCAGCAAAACCCCTGCTCACACGAGCACCAGCGCTAAGATCGTCACGGGTTTCGACTGTTAGGCAAAGGAGTGCATCGGAGCTTCTCAAAAAGCCAGAGATGCTCCGTATAGTCGTATTCATACTATATGGGAGTTTCCGAGAATTAGGGGTACCTTATTTTGGGGTCCTGATTCTGAGGATCCTACTATTCAGGGTACTATATTTGGATCCCCTGTTTTGGGAAACTCCCACATTAAGCCCCTATTCTTGTCCCCAATTTTCGCATGGAAGAGATCTAGTTTACATGCCGGAAGGTTAGTGTACAGTCAGGGTCCTGTTCAAGGAGCATCCACACAGAGAGCCCTCAAGGCCCCGAACCCCGCCCTAAACCAGGTCGGGCCCCGGTAACCCCTCGCTGTCAGCCACTTTAATGAGTCCTCCCTGCAAAACAACATGGTACCAGCATGCTGCTGGGCGACCTATGTCGGTATCTTAAACTACACCTTGACATCCTCCTCTACCTTAAAACCTAAACCCTATAACCTAAAACCTAAATTTACGTACTAAATCCTAATTCTAAATCCCGCATTGCCTTCAGCTGCTCTGTGGAGTTCCTTGAGCCAGGCACATTGACGGCAAGGGGGAGAGCGGGGGATAATAAGCCACAGTAACAAAAGCTTAAACTTTCCGATTCCTACTAAACGATAAGAGCCCAACAAGTTGAAAGGGTTAGGTATTGCGGATCTAAGATGATCTAAGGTTCGGTGGCTCAGGTTTACATTGATCGAAGTACGAAGCAAAGGCGTCAGTTCCCGTATACGATTAAGCTCGGGAGGTTCCTCCACTTCGAGTTTCAAAGCCTGCTTGGAGGTTCATGAGTAGTTATAAATGTTCCTTTCAGGGTCCCCTTAAAGGGATCTAAAGGGGTTCTATATAAGGGTATAGGGTTCAGGGCCTACGTGGAGGTTCATGGATAGCTATAAGTGGGGTTATAAGTTCCCTAATATGGGTGGTTGTCAAAATTATGGTCCCTTTTTTGGGTCCCGATTATAATACGGCACCTAATATTTAGGGTACCCGAAAAGGGACCATAATTTTGACAACTACCCATATGGGCTAGAAGTATAGTTACCCTAATTATAGCCCTACTTATCGCTACCCATGAGCTTTCAAGTGAAGCAGCCCGTGGGCAACAGTGCAGGGGATCTAAGATAATGATGGGCTATGATGGTCCCTTCATGTCCAGACCCCTGAAGCCCAAGCCATAATCATCGTAATCGCTGAAACCTTTACCTCAGCTCTGCCAGGCAACTTTCGATTCCGAATTTCCACGCTTGGGCGCACCTGTTCTCCGTTGGCTGGGGCATGAGAGCTGCCTACTGGGGGAAACGCCTCTGTCCAACTGCCGGTGGGTGTTGTGTGAGTGGAGCAGGAATTTGGAGTACATATTCTGGTATCATAGCTAAGGTTTCAAGGTCAAAATATCTACATGTGGTTACTGATCATCTCAGACCCCTAGATTCGCTAGCAGGTGGGACCCTTTTCCCACCTCGGCATCTGCTGCTGCCTGCCCTGCATGTAGTTGGCCGGTGACCACTGCCGGTGCATACACACCCCAAGGAGCTATGTGCACCTGGGGGACGGGGGTGGGAGGAGGGGGCAAGTACAAGGGTTCTACAAAGTTTCAGCATGGGTAAAGGCGACTTAATGCCTTTACAATAACGTCCCTCGTCGAGCCCTCGCAGCTATTATGTGGGCACCTTGAGTGGACGGACGGCCCTATTAAAGGGGACCCTGCAAGAAGCTGCTAAATTCCTTTTACGAGAAACCTACAGCAGTCCCATAACGACACGCAAAATCCAAGTATAACTGCATATGCTCCTGCACGGCTGCACAACTAGAACGAGCGAGTTCACTGTGCTGCTACGGCTTCGCCGGGCATGTTTGCAAAACCAGCCGCAGAACACCATCACAACTCAGCCCTCAGCTGCAGTTCTCCATTGCGCTGGGGGACAGAAGAGCTTCAGGCTCCGCGGCTGGCAGTACGTGGGTGTCTCCACTATGGTTTAGTTCCACGACGATTTCATCAAGCCTGATTTGCAACCGGTCGCTGGATCGGTCACTGTCAGCCACACGTGGCGGTAGATGCCTCAAGGACACGTAGGTACACATGGGAGACCTTCGTTCTTAGGGAAAGTGGCAGGTTCGTAGTAATTGCCGATACCTTGTGGCAAACACGAACAAAGCGAAGAACACGCGACGCGGGATGACGTGCTGCCCAGGGAATGTACTGTTTCTGCCAAACGGACGACAAGTGAACCAGGTGAAGCTGGGGCGGGCTACTTGGAGGATCATGGGACCTAGTACGTATGGTTATAAGTACCTTACTTGGGGTTATATAAGTCATAAGTATAGTTGCCTTAATCATAACCCTAGTTACTAAGTCCCGTGATCCTCTAAGTACTGCAAAACCCAGAGATTCCAAACCTCCGACAAGCGGGACAGTTCCTGGGTCAAATAGAGTCGCGCAGCCTCAACTTTGCAAACCTACAGAACCGAAAATGGGCTTTCATGTCGAGATTTCAACCAAAGCCGCACCTAGAAATAGCTGCTGCGCAGCCCACTGCACTCAACTTCATGCGGAAAACCCAGGATCCTTGGTAAGCCCGTCTTCGAAGCAATCACATTTTGCGGCCTCAGCAGGGGTACATTACACTATATTTAAAGTAACGAACCCCCCCAAAACCCTGTTCTAATTCCTTAAGGCCCCGATAATTCTCCCAAATTAAGGGAGATGGTGCTTCCCTTCCGCCTCCTCCATCATACCACCATCCGTCAGGCGACGTGGCGTCAGCTTGCACAGCCAGCACATTGCTGCAGTCGTTCCTGTCGTACCCATAGGCTCCATAGTAGTTCCTTTTGGGGATTACTTGACAGGATCCTAAAAAGAACTACTATGGAGCCTAAGGGTATCTTCAGCAGAAACGTCGGAGTAATATGAGCTGCGCTAAACCCCCACATGGATCCTACAGCTACATCAGAAACCCCTTAGTCTATATACTAAAAAACCTGTATACGATGACTAAGCCCTATATTCATGAGCCTCATACAAAACCGAAGCCCTCTATAAGTCCCCAAACACCGAAGATCCACTTCCGTGGCAAATTGCATCAACTTGGCCACGGCGAGGTCGACAATGAAAGGAGTGTAGCCCGAGCTGTGGCCACCCAAGTAGATTCCATTCAGCCACACCTGAGGGTTTACGGTTTAAGGGGTCTAGGGTTTAGGGGTTTAAGGGCTTGGTCTAGGGTTTAAGGGTTTCGGGTTTAGGGGTTTCGGGTTTAAGGTCTGAGTTGATGGGAATTTGGGGGCATCTGATCTCGCCTCTTCGTGTTTTAACAACAGTTTCTTAAGCTTCTCTTACTGGGCGGGTTAACAGAAACCTGAAACAGCTGCTCTCAAGCCCGCCGCCGGTCTCGATCCCTGAGAGTCCATGTGGGTAGTGGTCAAAATTAGGGTCCCTTTTTGGGAACCCCAAATATTAGGTGCCGTACTATCATAAGGAGCCAAAAAGGGACCCTAATTTTGACAACCACCCATGTGCAAGTATGATTTTTGTTGGCATTCGCTCTCGACAGAGTCAGGCGAGGCTTCAGACTAACACAGTTACCAATACTGTTCTTTTTGGGGGAGTTAGGGTCCTTATTCCCGAAAGCGTCGGCGTCGGGATCTTATGTGGAGGTGATCTTCGAATGTATCCATTATAGCATCGATTAGTACAGATTTATATAAACTTATAATCTAGTTATAGTATCGGTTAGTATAGATTTATATAAACTAGTCTAAGTCGAGCATGCTGTCTTTTAAACTGATCCATTATGAAGCCGGGGGGCTCCATCAGGGATGTGTCCCCAGGTCCGTGGATCTCGGTGGGCGCGATGTTTCGTGCACTTTGACCCCCCAAAACGTGGCTCGCGTATCGTTATCTACGATGGATCCTGCGTTTTGATCACGATCCCTGGCGCCGGTGCATGCCGGCGCTACCACCTCCATTCGTGAATCAGGATCCATCGTAAAATACGACACGATGTTCGAGGCACTTTCGCTTTGGGACGGTTTCTGGAGTTTGCAACCCTTACGGGTGCGCGGACGCCTGTTTTCAGGAAGTGGTGGCGTTCTGCCTGCTCGCGGTGGCCGTTTTTGGGGGTGGTCGCCGGAATGATCCGGAGCGTCGGTGGAAACGCTGTTTTACGGACGTCGTTTTCAAGATTCTTCGGTATTTGCGAGGTGCGAGCGACTTCGGGGTTTGGAGGATCTCCGAATTACGTGGCCCCGTGCGAGTATCCTCCGTGTTGCGTTTTGGAGCGTTTTCCGGGTCGTAAAAAGTGCTGAATCGTGAGTTTGGATGTTTTAGGAAAGCTGAAGATTCCCAACCCTTCTCGAGCATCATTGGCGTATGCTGGAGGTCGATTGCAAGGGGAGGAGGCGCGTGCGCGTAAATAGCGATGGATCGTGATTTCGTGTGCTGTTGCAAAGTTGAAACTTTGGCAACCATCATCGAGCATCAGTGTTTTTTGTCCGTTTTGAATGTGGTTTTCGGAAACCACGTGCTTGTTGATGGTTTCTGTTGGTTTGTGGGGGTGCAGGGGGTCTGGATCATCGCCCGAGGCAAACCCTCTTCTAGAACATCGCGTAAGGCAAACCCCCGTTCTTGACTCGAGAACCGGGGTTTGCTTCGGGGGTGCGGGGGTCTAGAACATCCCCCGAGGCAAACCCCCATTTTCGGCTCGAGAACCGGGGTTTGTTTTTGAGGGTCCGGTAGTGATAGAGGTCGTTGTCGTTGTCTTTGTTGTTGTCGTTGTCGTTGTGGTTGTGGTTGTTGGCTGTAGTCGTCGTTGTTGCTGTTGATGTTGTTGTTGGTGGTGGTCGTTGCGGGTCGTCGTTTTCGTTGTCGTCATCGTGGTCGTTGTCGTTGAGCTTGTTATTGTTGTTGTTGTTGTTGCTGCTGTTGTTGTTGTTGCTGCTGTTGTTGTTGTTGCTGTTGTTGTTGTTGTCGTGGTTGCTGTTGTTGTGTTGTTGTTGTTGTTGTTGTTGCTATTGTTGTGGTCGTCGTCGTCGCAGTCGCCGTCGACGTTGCTGTTGTTGTGATAACTCGTTTTGTCATTGTCGTTGTTGTCAGTCTTGTTGGTGGTGGTGGAGATGGCGGGGTTGTTGTTGTTCTTGTTGTTGTTGTTGGTACAGACAAAAACAGCAGCCCGTACTTGTTGTAATTAGAAGCAATTGGGAATGCTTCCGGCGACCGCATAGGGTGCCTGTAGAGTCCTGGGAAGTGCACGCCATGGTTTACACAGCAACTGCCCTATGATAGAAATGCGGTGTAGGCTGGGTGGTTGTTGTAACAGGGGGGGGTCAAAACAACAGACGGGGCTCCAGTTTTTGCCTCTACTACAGGGGGTAGAGACAAAGGCACACGCGAAATCAGGACTTTGTCTCTACCCCCTGTAGTAGAGGCAAAAACTGGAGCCCCGTCTGTTGTTTCGACCCCCCCCTTTACAACAACCGCCCACACTACACCACATTTCCACCACAGGTATAGGAATCTGCGATATCCAGAAGGGGTTCTTATGGGTGTTGGAAGGGCTTGTCTGGAATTTTGAGGGGTTTGCATTGGATACTCGTACACTCAAAAACTATACGTAGTTACCAAGGCAGTATACAGTAGTTTGTACAGGCCTCGCAAATAATCTGCACAGCGGGGAACTGAATTTCACACCAAATCCACTGAAATACACATCAAATCCACTGAAATACACACCAAATCCACTGAAATACACACCAAATCCATTGAAATACGCACGAAATCCATTGAAATACACACGAGATCCATTGAAATACACCCGAAATCCATTGAAATTCTCACCAAATCCATTGAAATACACACCAACTCCATTGAAATAGGCACGAAATCCACTGAAACACACGCGAAATCCACTGAAATACACACGAAGTCCACTGAAATACACGTGAAATCCACTGAAATACACACGAAATCCATTGAAATACACGCGAAATCCACTGAAATACACGTGAAATCCACTGAAATACGCACGAAATCCATTGAAATACACACGAAATCCTCTGAAATACGCACCAAACAGTATACATCACAGGCATCCACAGGCACTGTGTTGTTGTTGTTGTTGTTGGGGGGGGGGTAAAACAACATGACGGGGCTCCTGTTTTTGTCTCTACCTAATGTACAGACAAAAAGCAGATATATGGGTTGACGGGGCTGCAGTTTTTGTTTGTAGCTTGTTGTTGTTGTTGTTGTCGTCGTCGTCGTCGAGCGCACTCCGTAGTTTCGAAATGTCCGCCACCGCAAAAAAAGTTGTCGTCGTCGTTATCGTATCGTTGTGCTCGTGGTCGTGTCGTCGTCGTTGTAATTATTGTTGTTGTTGGTGGTGGTGGCGGCAGTGTTGTTGTTGTTGTTGCTGCTGCTGCTGCTGTTGCTGTTGCTGTTGCTGTTGCGGTTGCGGTTGCGGTTGCGGTTGCGGTTGCGGTTGCGGTTGCGGTTGCGGTTGCGGTTGCGGTTGCGGTTGTTGCTGTTGCTGTTGCTGTTGCTGTTGCTGTTGCTGTTGCTGTTGCTGCTAAGCCTCTCGGCTCAGGAAAGGTCAGGCTAGTACAGTTGCCTTTTTCCTTTCTTGCCATGGCATTTGTCAGCGCCTGAGCAGTCCCGGTCCCAAGTCCGGGAGGGAGTGCTAGATTTACAGCTCTCTAACATCTCCCAGAGGTGAGGGTTGTCGGTATTGCGAAGCCGACAGGAGCCGTACTCAACATGAGTGCTGCGAAACAGCCTAGTGGTTCGACCAAGCATCAGCCCGTTCCTAAAGGGAAGGGTAAACGCTCTTATCAAAGGGCAGCACGTAAAGCTCTGCTTGAAGGTAGTGCGGTCTACAAGGGAAGGACGATGTCGTCAACAGAGCTTGGAGTTGCTCCGGCACATGTAAAGCCCACCAATCCCGGCAAAAGGACTCGGCCTTCGAAATTTACAGAAGATAAGAATCTCAGCTATCTATCCTGGAACGCAGGATCTCTTACAACAGCAGTTTGGGAAGAGTTACTCTCCGTACTGCAAAGTGCCGCATTTCAGGATGTGAAGCTGGTAGCAATCCAGGAAACGCACTGGAGGGGCTCTTGGCAATTCAGCAAGTCAGGCTGGCACGTGATCAGCTCTGGTTCCACAGGGGAGAAGGGAGCCGGGGTCCTCATAATGGTGCACTCCACGCTGTGCAAGTCACAGGATCTTCGCTACAACGAGGTTGTTCCAGGAAGAGTTCTCCAGGTCCGGGTGCCGAGCAACGGCATCTCACTGGATGTCTTCAGCTGCTATCAATACGTTTGGCGCTCTAAGGAGACAGTTGCTCAGAATAAGGAAACCCGGAAGCAGACCCTTCACGCCCTAAGTAAGTCCATCCGAGCTGTTCCCAATCGCAACACTCTCCTTGTGCTAGGAGATTTTAACTCCTCGCTCAAAACCGACAACAAACACGTAGGGCCATGCACGATCCAGGCTTGCAGACTCGGGCATCGCGGATCTAAGGATCTCCAGACCCTACTGTCGGAGCACCAGCTAGTCGCAACCAACACTTGGGGAGTGCATAGACCAGCCACCCACGAACAAGGCAACTCTGTTTCACAGATTGACTTCTCGTTTGTCAGGATTGCACAGTCCCAAGGCCCCGCCAGGTTTTGCCGGCCACTAAGGACCTTCCCAGTTGCATCCTGGAGGGATGGTAGTAGGCATTTCCCCCTTCTTGGTAAACTGAGGCACAGCAGGAGATACTCCGCCCAAGCCTCAAAACCCTATGACCAGCAGGCAATGGAGGACTGCTACAGACACCGTTCCCCGAAAATACAGGCATTTGCCAGGGAGGTAGACTCCCTCCTTCAGGATCATCCCCAAACCTGGCAGAGTCTCCATCAAGCAATGAACTCAGCCCTCGCGACTCACTTTCCCAAGAGAAAGGAAGCAGCACAAAGATCAGATCTCAGCATCTGGGAAGAGCGCTCTGCGTTGCGCTCACTCCCACTAGCAGTCAAGGTCTTAGCAGAGTTCTTGCCCGAGCTGCAGGTCCGTATGGTGTTCCGATGCTGGTGCACGTTTTCCCAGCAAAGTGCACAGGCGAGGGTAGCAAAGCGTCACAAGCAGGAGCGGCGGCGGCAGGAAATAGATGAACAACTCCAGCAGGCAGAGCTTAAGTCCAAGCAGGACGGGAGTCATTCCCTTTACAAGGTAATCAAGCGCTTCAGGTCGGGGAGGCCCCAGGAAAGAGTTCAGCTTCGTGATTCTGAGGGTCGCTTCCTTACTGCCAAGGAAGAAAGAAGACAATTAGAGGAATATTCCCTAGACCTGTTTGGAGCAGGGGATGACTTCCCGCTTTCAGGGATACAAGGCAGCCTACACATTACTGAGCAAGAAGTGCAAGAGCAGCTTGGCACAATAAAGCTGGGCAAGGCGGTTCCTAAAGAGAGTCCTCCCGTAGTAGCCTGGCGCTCCCTAGGTCCCCAAGCAATCCGGCTAATCTCGGACACCCTTAATAGGGAAGTCACTGCAGGAAGGCTCTCGGACAGTGTCACCTCGTCACAGATCTCCTGGCTCCCAAAGCCTCCCAAGAAGCCAGACAAACCAACCTCACTCCGTCCGATCGGGGTGATAGCACCTGAGGGTAAGGTCCTAGCCGGACTCGTGAGGAAGAGACTCAAGTCTACCCTCCAGCTAGCAATGACCGGCGTCTCTCAGTTCGGCTTTGTCCCAGGCAGGGGCACAGAGGAGGCTATCTGCAAGGCCCTCACACATGTGGACCAGGCCAGGTTCAGACAGGCCCTCACCACTAGGGCTGCAGGTAAGGGACAACAGGGGCTCAAGCTCAGAGGCAGTCTCACCATGAGCGTGGACATGAGCAAAGCCTTTGACACTGTCAACAGGCTGCGACTAAGAGAGGCCCTGGAAGCCGAACAAGCAGATCCTCTTCTGATAGAGGTGGTAGGCCATCTCCACATCAAAGCCTTGTACAAGATGACAGCCAGCGATCAGAGCTTTGAGATAGCCACACGCAGGGGAATCAAGCAGGGATGTAAGCTAGCACCCTCTTTATTCGCCTTTGCATCAGGGCTTCTCTTTAGGAAGCTCTCTGGGAAAATCAGCCCAGCAGAACTAGTGAAGCTCCTCACAATGTACGCTGACGATAGCTTGATCCAGTCGCATTTCGACTCTGAGGCCGGCCTCATGACAGCACTAGGGTACTGCGACCTGCTTCTGGATCAGCTGGTAGAGCTTGGGTTCAAGGTCAATCCGTCCAAGTCAGCAATTCTGCTACAGCTGCAAGGGGGCTCAGCCTCGACCATTAGGAAGAAACTCTTTCGCCAGGTCGAGGGAGAGAAGTATGTTGAACTCCCTTCGGGCAGGCTGATATCGCTGCGCTATCAGGTTCCATACTTGGGGGTCATTCTTTCTTATCACGACTATGAAATGAAGACTCTCAAACATCGGCTGTCATCCAGTAAGCTTGCAATGTCAGAAGTAGCCCATGCAGTTCGGAACCACCGAGTCTTATCAGACAGACGTCGTCTGTCGATTTGGACAATAACTGCGTGGGCCTCTGCTCTGTATGCACTCCACGTGGTGGGGATGACACAGCAGGGATTGCAAAAGCTCCATTCACACATGATGTACCAACTCAGATTCGTCCTGCGGAGTTACTCCCAGGAAACGAAGGAATCAAACCAGGAGTTACTCCGGAGATTACGGATTCCTCACGTGAAGGAGCAGCTGCAAAAGAGAATGACCCAGTTTATAAAGAGACAGCAACACTCCGATCCCCAGCTTCTCCCACACTATAAGTTGCGTGCTGAGGCAGTTAGCCAGGCATTGGAAGGCCTCTCCACGGACTTCTCCTCGCACCATGTGGAGGATAGGCTTCTGACCTGCGGTGAATGTGGAGCATGTCTCTCTGGCACCGGAGCACTCCGTCGCCACCTGCAGAAGGCTCACCCAGATTCTCAGCAGTGCCTGAAAGGACCCAAATTTGATCCTATTTTGCATTCAATGCCAGGGTCAGCAACTTGCATCGCCTGTCGAGCAACATTCCGAACAGTGTTTTATCTGCGCAAACATGTCGAAGCATCTACCTGCCCTAGGGTAGAGCTTTTGCTTAGACAGCAGGAAGAGCTACCCTTAGAAGCACAGAACCGGATCTCACTCGTAGAAAGTCTACAGTCTGATGCCCAGGACAATCCAGAAGGCGCCGCTCGAAATCCGGCGTTCCATGATTACCTGATGGAACACTGCGCACTCTGTGGTCAGGTCCTCGTAGGCCAGAAAGGAGCCAAACAGCATTTAAACAAGCAGCATCCTGAGGTGATGGCCAAGCTGGAGAAAACTCTCCAACCAAGACTCAATCAATTCAAGGTCTTCTTCCACAAAGGAGATAGCTGTCGATACTGCAAACTTCGTGTGGATGCCCCGGGTAGACATGCTCAGCAGTGCGTTCCATTACTGCAGGTGCACGTACTGCAGGAGGTAGCGCGCCAGCAGCTCAACAAGCAGCCCCGCGAATATACTCGAGCAAAGTCCACGGCATCGGCGAAGACAGTCACACAGAAGCCTTCAGATGCAACGCCAGGAATTCCTCACCCCGTGTTTAGACTGGAAGGCTTTCTCCTGCTAGCCAATACTCGCAACCACTGCTATGCCAACTCAGGTCTGCAGTGTCTCCACTGGCTATCAGATCCTTCAGAGGCGACTTTTCAAGAGGCATCCCGGATCAGTCAGCTTGCGAGAATAACCCCTGAACACAGAGTCTTCTCGGAGCTCACCATGGGCTGGCTCTTCGACGGAGGCCAGCACGACTCTGCTGAGTTCCTGCAGCAAGTGTTTCGGAATCTCTCTGCATCAAGATTTGGACAGTGGGAAACTAGAGCCTCAGTACCGGAAGGCGTGATAGTGGACGAAGAAGGGGGCTCTCCCATTCATCTTGCCACGGCGATCAAGACCAACTTACAGGACATGCTAGTGGCATGGTCGTCTCAGGAGCGCTCATGTGCTCTCATAGAAGCTGCACAGCAGGTGTGCTTAGCCTTGCCGAGATTCGCAGGTGAAGCTAAGGATCACACTCGCATCACAATCCCACAGCAAGTCCAGATCCCTGTCTTCCTGGACCACACATCCCGAGTTTCGTTCTGTACCTACACAGTAGAGGCAGTGATCATTCACCTAGGAATGGAGTCCACTAGTGGCCATTACCGTGCAGCTGTACGTACAGCAGATGCCTGGTATGTTGGTGATGACTCCCACCCCCCTAGTCCCTGTACCCTCGAAGATCCCCTGCTTCAAGAAAATAGCTACGTCATCTTCCTAGCTCGCAGCGCCGTCTCTCACGAGCCCCAGGACGTAGCTAATCTCCCGAGTAATGTCTATGCAAGAGCTCTTCCAGCGAGCCTTGCGGAGATGCTCCCTTAGGAGGAGACTCTCCCCAACAATCGGAGGAGTTTCTCCCCTTGCCATGTGTTTACAGCTGGTGGAGTTTCTCCCCAGGGGTTTTTAAACAATAGGAGAACATCAGGCGGAGCTTCTCCCCTCGGGTGGAGTCACTCCCCCTCCTCGTCCTTCCAAAAAGAGAAGCACTGGGCAAAGCGACGGTGGAGATACTCCCCCTGCAGCAAAGGCCAAGAGTGGAGATCCTCCCTCAGGGGACCCCTCTCCACAACAGGCCACCGATGCCGCATAAGACTCTGAAGACACATTCGTGCCAGAGTCTGCAGCTCGAGTCACTGAAGACACGTCCGATTCCGACTTCATTGCTTGCAGCCTTGAGGGGCGGAGCGTGTGCGAGTGCTGTGTTAAGGCACGGCTCGTCATGAAGTGACCGCGCAAGTAGCAAGCAGAGCAGCAGGTCGATCCCTCGCAAAGCGTGGACGTTAAGTTTCACCTCAGACAGTATCCTCCCGCTGCGTGTGAATGAAATGCTGTTGCTGCTGCTGCTGCTGCTGGTGCTGGTGCTGGTGCTGGTGCTGTTGCTGTTGCTGTTGCTGTTGCTGTTGCTGTTGCTGTTGCTGTTGTTGTTGTTGTTGTTGATGTTGTTGTTTACTGTTGTTATTGTTGTTGTTGTTTTGTTGAAATAAATACATGAATATATGTATATGTCGTACAAATGTACACACGGCATGCATGAAATATCAGACACCAAGACACATTGGTCCAGTAAGAACATGAACTCACTTCTGCAATTAGCGACTCCACCTACATCGAACAACATCCGCCACCGTATCACTGAAGCACGACGGGCACATCCAGAGATATCACAAGAGTAACATCGTGCATACCCGACGCCAGTAATTTTGTGATTTCATAGGGTGAACCAAACCAAAACCTAACACTCCCCCCCCCAGTTACTAACTCCTCAAAATTTGGCGCTTCGGGTTGTGAGTTTAGGCACTGATTTACATGTAGCCTGTTGTTGTCTTCGTCCGTGCCTTCTAATGTGAGGATGGTGGGGACACAAACAGAATGAGATGCCAATGAGACTTGGAGACCGGAGGTACGATCCGATGTTTAGAACGGAGCCAAGACTCGTGGAGCGGTTGAGTTATGCGGTTATGCGATGGCAAACGAACATGAATACAACCGCAACCTGCAACAATTCTTTTAATCCATGGAGGTAACGAGTTGCTCTTCACAGGACACGTTTGCACATCTCACAGCTGATCCTCTACCGAGCTGTCGTCGCAACAACCTTCAGCAATACCCGGTGCCACGCATCTCGCTGCAGATACTGCACTGCCCAACTGTCGGCACCAGAGCGGGCATTACCCCAGCTGACCACAGATCCATCACTCCGGATTGCAGCAAACTGCTCTCCCCGAAGATTGAATCTGCTGCACATCTCGAAGCTGATCCTGTACTGCAATGCTGTCGCCACCATAGGCGGCCTCACCCCAGGTGACCACAAATCCATCACTCAGGATTGCAGCAAATGCTCCACGTGAACCTTGAATCTGCTGCACATTCTTCAGCTGCTCCCGTACGGCACTGCTGTCTCCACCAAAGCGGGCATTACCCCAGGTGACCACAGATCCATCACTCAGGATTGCAGCAAATACATCACAAAAAGATTGAATCTGCAGCACATTCTTCAACTGCTCCTGTACGGCACTGCTGTCTCCACCAGAGCAGCCATAACCCCAGGTGACCACAGATCCATCAATCAGGATTGCAGCAAATGCTCCACGTGAAGCTTGAATCTGCTGCACATTCTTCAGCTGCTCCTGTACGGCACTGCTGTCTCCACCACAGCTGGCATCACCCCAGGTGACCACAGATCCATCACTCAGGATTGCAGCAAATGCTCCACGTGAAGCTTGAATCTGCTGCACATTCTTCAGCTGCTCCTGTACGGCACTGCTGTCTCCACCAAAGCGGGCATCACCCCAGGTGACCACAGATCCATCACTCAGGATTGCAGCAAATGCATCATCCGAAGATTGAATCTGCAGCACATTCTTCAGCTGCTCCTGTACGGCACTGCTGTCTCCACCAAAGCGGGCTCTGCCCCAGGTGACCACAGATCCATCACTCAGGATTGCAGCAAATGCTCCACGTGAAGCTTGAATCTGCTGCACATTCTTCAGCTGCTCCTGTACGGCACTGCTGTCTCCTCCCCAGGTAGCATTACCCCAGCTGGCCACAGATCCATCACACAGGATTGCAGCAAATGCTACACGTGAAGCTTGAATCTGCTGCACATTCTTCAGCTGCTCCTGTACGGCACTGCTGTCTCCACCAAAGCGGGCATCACCCCAGGTGACCACAGATCCATCACTCAGGATTGCAGCAAATGCATCATCCGAAAATTGAATCTGCAGCACATTCTTCAGCTGCTCCTGTACGGCACTGCTGTCTCCACCAGAGCAGCCATAACCCCAGGTGACCACAGATCCATCACTCAGGATTGCAGCAAATGCTCCACGTGAAGCTTGAATCTGCTGCACATTCTTCAGCTGCTCCTGTACGGCACTGCTGTCTCCACCAAAGCTCCACTCTTCAGTTCCGCTTGTTTGACAGTTTGTGCCCCGTCAAGGGTCTCACCAGAAGAATTCAGCAGCCTCCCTCTACCCGTGAGCAGAGCACTCTGGGCACGCCGCTTCAATGACTCAACGGAAGCATCCACCTCCACTTCAAAAGAAACACATTTGCCACTCAGCATATGCACATCGACAGAGATCGACATCGCAAGGAAAAAGCTGGCAAGACCGAAGACTACGGCTTACTTAGTCACATACTTGGGTGGCTGTCAAAATTATGGCCCCTTTTTTGGGAACCCTAAATATTAGGTGCCGTACTAGAATAAGGACCCAAGAAAGGACCCTAATTTTGACAACCACCCACTTGTACTTCTACACAGTCCTTAGATCTTGGCACTGACGAGCCCCACAGCCTGTGGCAAAACAACTTCGCCTGAAACACCCTGGAGTCTGCTAGCCTCAAAAGGAGGGACCCTCAATAAGGACCCCTAGGTATATACCCTTAACATAGCTATTCTATATACCCCTTATACAGCCCCATTCTAGGGTAGGGGTTCATTCCTTGAGCCATACCACAAGGGTCCATGTACCCAAATAGTATATACTTTGGCCTTAAAGTAGTCCCTAGATGGGTATATTGGGCCCAGAGTATATACCATTTGGGTACATGAACCGTTAGGGATAGCCACCCTGGCCTTGAACTTCTAGGTTATCATGTGGGGGTTTCCGAAAATTAGGGGTACCGTATTTTGGGTCCGTATAATAAGGATCCTACTATTTAGGGTGCTATATTAGGGTCCCCTATGTTCGGAAACTCCCACGTGTACTTTGGGGTCGCGGCACACCCCTACCCAGAGAGCCCAATACCCCTTAATTAAGGAATATACCTTAATTCATTAGGGGCTTCATATTATGATTTAAGCTATATGAGAGCCCAATACCCCTTGGTTAAGGAATATACCTTAAGTCATTAGGGGCTTCATATTACAAAACGGAACTACAACGGAGTTATAGGTATGCTCCATGGTTGACGGCGTCTGTTCCAGATGCCGGAGCCCACAACTGGACTCATGAAACTGTATGCATGTATGTAGAAATACAGAAACAAGTAACAAAGAATGAACAAGTCAATGAATATATATATATATATATATATATATATATATATATTTCTACATATGTACATACACATACACATACATACAGGCACACAGGCATACATACCACAGGACCGACATGGGCGTGCGTACGTGCAGATTTCATGGTGTGTGGAACATGAACATCAACAGATTCTTAAACATCTGTGTACCTTCTGAGGCGGGGTTCATAGCATGGGAACCCTATACAACTTAACCGTAAACCCTAAACCCCCTAAACCCATGTCTATGTTCGTGTTAAACCGATTTTTTGGGTTCTTGCTAAGGCATTTGCTTAAAGTGCCATGTTGAACCCAGGCTGTTACCATGATCAGGAAACCTTACCCATAGGCTCATACCCTACCCCCTTTTTAAGGTACCTACTTTTCTATATTGGAGATCCTAACCATAAAGCCAGGTAACCCAAACAACGGGTAGGGTATGACCCCCTAGGTACTATTTAGTATAGATGCCCATTATAATAACTTCAAGTAAGTTCCTCAGCAAGAGCCCCGTAAGTATTGCATGGGGGGAACCTGGCTTCGGACCATCACACCCTCGAAATGAAGCCAGGCGTACCTCAGAAAGGTCGGGAGTTGGGTTAATGTGGGAGCAATTTTGTATATTACGACTGGGGTATACTGTGTGGACTTTAACAACGTAGTTTATTCGTATAGTTGGACCAGACATTGTGGAGGTTTCGTGTCTTTTCTCGCTGAAATGGTTCGAGTTCGCAATAAGAAGGCGAAACTCAGCTTGGAGGTTCAGGGGTAGGTATAAGTGGGATCATAAGTTATAAGTCCCGTAATATGGATTCTAACATAGTTAGCCTACTTATAACCCTATTCATGACTACCCATGAACCTCTAAATAGACCCTAACCCCTCTACCCTTGCAGAATCCCTATAGATCCCTTTAAAGGGACCCTTAGAAGAACCCTTTATGATTCAGCTGCAGGTCTGAAGAAGTCCGATCTGTAAGAAATTCGCGCTCGCCTGCTTTGGCTAGTGTTTGGGATTGAACTTGGCCTATTATAGAAGCCTTAATTACTAGAACAGGGTCCCTTTAAAGAGCTCCTTCAAGGGATACTATAAAGGGTACTTTAGGGGTTTAGTACAGGCAGGGGCCTAAATAATTAGAATAGGGTTTTGGGGCCCATTATACTATAAGTATAGTAAGGAACCCCAAGCAGTATAGGTAAGTTTTTAGGCCCCTATTGTAGTGCAGTGGACGGTGTGGGGGGCCGCTAGGTGTGAGGTCGCTAAGCCCTAAACCCTACTTGTAGCCACCAGGTCGAAAGACACAGTACCTGCGAGCCTCAGCCTGACAAAACAACCTCCGGTTCCGACAAGATCGCATAATAATCGGAAAGGAATGACAATATACTCATTCTGGGACATTGACGAATATGTTTCCAAAGAGGGACAGCCCGAATTTCAATGCAAACGGCCTACAAAAGTCATATTGCGATACATCACCACCAGCATCCAAGTACAAAGCCCTGAAGGGCAAAGTCATGAGCCACGTTCCTTGCTGCCCCTACATCCTGAATTAAACCCACAGCCATGAACCGGCCGTGAGCCATGTTGCTTGCTGCCAGCAGAGATATCCGCAGCTTCCGGCAAGCAAACCATCCTTCGAGGTGGCTTTAAGACGAGGACTTTGAACATCTCTGTTCCATTTCAGGAATGAGGGTTTAGGCAGTAGGGTTTAGGGTCTAAGGCATCTCTTTTCCATTTAAGGAGGTTTTCCATTTAAGGCGGGCTTTGAACATCTCTTCTAGGTCTCTGGTATTACTCAGGAACCTTGTTCTTTTCCATTTAAGGATTGAGGGTTTAGGCAGTAAGGCTTCAAACCGACATTCAGAGTTATGAGGCTCATGAGCCGTGAGCCTGAAGTCCTAGACCTTCAATCTGCAACTCCTCAACACTAAACCCTGAAACCCTACACCTGACGCCCTACGGACATGCGGATTACGAGCCCATTGCCAAGAGTCCGTCGATACCAGGCCAGGCCATAGGGCAAGTAGCCATGCGACTTGTCTGCTGCCGGGGTGAAGTTGCCTCATCTACCACATGCGACCTACCCGCTTAATGCTATGGGCGTTCCCTCTCGGCATGTCCACCCGTAATCCACCACCACTTCCGCACTTCAGCAAACATCCAAACATCGCAGCCACTATGCGAGTGGTTCGGGTGAGAGCAGCCTAAAAAAGAACCCTAAATAGTAGGATCCTTATTATAAGGACCCCCAAATACGGTACCAGGCAGGATCAACGCACAAGATGACATGCAGTAAAAAGGCCAAGTGCTCGTGGGTCGAAGCCAGAGAGAATGTGCTACCTAAGCCTCCAATTTAATTCCCAGAGAGCCCAATACCAGTGAATTAAGGAATATAGCTTAAATCATAACATGAAGCCCCTAATCATTTAAGGTATATTCCTTAATTATGGGGTATTGGGCTCTCTGGGTTCTTGCCGTTGGACTAGCAGCATGGTCATTACCGTATACTGCGATGGTCCGCACTTAATCCTAGAATGTGTGCCTCGCAATACTCAATTCAACCTTCCGCAAAAATACCGCTGTCCTTACTTGGAGGGTCCGGGGACTTAGTATGTAGGTAGTAAGTAGACTTATAAGTACCCTAAAAGGGACCCTATTTGGGGTTATGGTACTTATAAGTCCCTAAAATAACCAGTTACTAAGTCCCCCGACCCTCCAAGTAGCCCCGAGAACCCTCCAAACGAAACCCAGACTAGTCCCATGTCATGTCCTCGCCGGGACGAACAAAAGTCTACGTACCTTACTGTACTGCAAGAGCCCACTGTCGACAACTAACTAGTCCATAGTTGCTGAGTTCATCAGCCCCCCAAAAAAACTACACTTTGAGTTTTATAATGGGTACTATGATGCCAGAAAGTGTAAAGTGCATCCACTCAGCTACTAATCATGTCGTGGGGCCCTCCACGATGAAATCGTGGGGCACATCGACCACCTGCCAGTGTGAGTCCTGAATGCTAGGAAGCAGGACAGTGCAGATGTCATGTCGGGTGTGAGCCTACTATCCTACGGTTGATGATATAAATCCTGCATGACCCATAATAAGGAATATATGGGAATTATGGTATATTCCTTATTATGGGTTATGCAGGATTTATATCATCAACCGTAGCTCCTGGCATCCATGGGTCCGTGTGCCTATGTAGTGCATGCTTCTTCTGTCCATGTTGGGGTTCTCTGTTTTTGCTACTGTCGGGTCACAGCAGATACTACTACAACAACAACTACTACTATTACTACTACTACTACTACTACTACTACTACTAGTAGTAGTAGTAGTAGTAATTACATGGGCACATGGCCCCTCAGGGTTAAGCACATCCAAACCCTGAACCCTACCAACGCCCTGGGGGTTGTGTGCAAAGCCGTCCGCTTCGACAGAGGCACGACAACTTGCGCTCGGCACCTCAAAACCCTGACCTTGTCGTGCTAAAGCTATAAGGTTCAGGGTTTAGGGCTTGGGGGGTTATAGGGAGTAGGCTGGGCTTTTTGGGTTTACGGTTGTTGGCATACCCTGACAGCCTCACACTCGTAAACCCACCTGAAAACAGAACATGAGAACCATGGCCCTGGGACGACCGAGGAACATCCAAGTCGGGGCTGCAGCCTTCCTGCAGTCAGAAATCATCTGGACCCAGGCTCTCGAATATAGTCTAGGGCTTATGGATGGTTTAAGTTTAAGCCTTACGCTTCAGGGCATCACATCTAGGTATGTAGTTATATGTCTTGTTGCGGCATATGCTTTCTGTACACTCCTGCGCTTGATGCCCCTCCAAAGGTGCAGCCGGAACAACTGGGAGCTGTGCGACTGTGAGATAAGATGCGGCCTCTTTCACTTATCTGTCCACTTTTCAGGGGATCCAAAGGTTATCTTTTGAAAAATAAAAGGTTACCTACTCTACCACTAAGTTCATTCCTCGTTTTGAGAGCCACATATTTTCGGGTATCCAAAGACTACACTAACTTGGAGAACTATATGGGAGTTTCCGAACATTAGGGGTACCTTACCTTGGGGCCTTCATAATAAGGATCCTACTATTTAGGGTGCTATATTAAGGATCCCCTATTTTCGGAAACTCCCATATTCTAAATACTAAACCCTATCCTAAACCCTAAACCCGAAACTCTATACCCTAAACCCTGAACTCCTAAACCCTAAACCCTAAACTCTAAATACTAAATCCCGATCTATCCGCGTGCCAAGCGAGACTCGGAGCGAAGGGCTTGAGCTGAAGGCTGATACATGTCGGGGGCCTAAAGGGGCCTTAAGGAATAGGATAGAGTTTAGGGTTTAGGGTGTAGGGCTCAGGGTTCAGGGTTTAGGGCTTACGGTTTTAAGGTCTAGGGTTCAGGGCTTAGGGCTTCGGGTTTAGGGAGTCTCGCCGCGCAGCGGCAGGATTTTCTATGTAGGAGGGCGGCCCCAACCTCCCAGGATTGTGACAGGGGCTGAATTCGGCCCCTCTCCAGTGATGGGAGGCCAAAGGGGGGGTTTGAGATTCTTGGGGTAGGGGTTCCTTAATATGAACCCTATTATGGGAACCCTAAATCCGTACCAAACCCCCATAGGCTTAAGCCTCTTTTGGCCTCCTATGATCCAATGGCTCCACCCATTGTCCATCCCTAGAAACGGTGTCAATCACCGCCGGATGTCCTCTGGGTCCAGTCACCCTAAGAAAAAGGGCAGGTGCGGCCTAAGCAGGTTTGGGTGGGAATTTAGGGCTTAGGGTTTAGGGTTCAGGGTTTTTGTTGGTTCAGGGTTTAGGGTCTAGGATAGGGTTTTGCGGCATATTGAACAGTAAGTTAGTAATATATACTAAAGGGACATACACTTTCTCTAGCTCTTGTAGGACTTGCGGGTCTGCATTTTCTTTTACATGACGAACAAGGGTTTCCCGTGCATGCAGTCACACAAAAACTGAAGCATGCTGTGAACATCCGACAGTATGTATGTATGTATGTATGTATGTATGTATACATATATATATATAATACATATACATATACATGTACACATACATATACATATACATATATATGCACACAACAGCTCATGGGTTTTTGGCATGCACGGAAAACGAGGTAAGGCATAGGCAGAGCCGAATCGTCCTCATGCCGTAATGCAAGTGGAACCAAAACAGATGTTATATAAGATTTCGGACGATCTCTGCAGGGTTTAAACCCGTTTTACGGGCTTGGCGTCAATTTGGACCCCTGGTTGCCATGCAAGTCTTGCATCTCGTATACCCACACAGCCTGGCCCAACTACTCTGAAGGTTCAAATCATTAAGGAGCCTGATCCACACCCGGGCCTCAAGCAGAATTTCAAAGAACCCTCTTGCTTGCAACCATTCCATGCATCGAATGGCAGCCCTGATCTCTGAACCTGATTCAACCTGCTTCGAGAACCCTCCTCGTATGGATCCGGCAGATCACCACCCGTAAAACCTGGAACTCCCCAACCCCCACTCCCCCCCACCCCATTCAAAGCCTCAAAACCCTAAACTCTGAACCCTACACCCACCCCATTCAGTGCCTCCCAGCAAGGAGTACCAGGTTGTCTCCTTCGCGGCTGTCGGCTCGGATCTCCTGTGTTCCAGTTCATGTTGAGATCTGGTTGAGAACCCTGAACCCTAAGCCAGGGTTAAAGGTGAAATGCTTGTGACGCGGGGTCGTAATTAACATGCATCGTGCTACTCTGGATGTAGAGCCTGGGGGCGCCTGAAGCGGTTTCTACAGTATGACCACAAAGCACATCTCGAATATATTGCACAGCTTAAGGTTTAGGGTTTTCGAAAATCATGTTGCTGTACATGTCTTCAAGCGCCGCGACTTGGAAATGACAATTCAGAGCACATCTGAACGTGGGCGCTTACAAGGAAAAAGCAGCAATGATCACAATCGAGATTTGTTTTGTATACATATACATGCATATATATGTATACATATATATAGGCATCATCTATGCAGTATTAGAAGACAGACACACATATGTAATTAATGCTCATGTGCTTGTATACATACATATACACATATACACATATGTACATAAGTAAGTGTGTACATGTGTATATATACATGTGTGTGTGCTTATATTTGTACACATATTTATATACTCATATATATATATGTATATGTATACACTATTTTACATACACACGCACGAGACGCGTGCGACTTGTCACAGTGTTGCCCCGGCTCGCCTTGACCCTGGAATTGGCCCGAGCCCGTGCAGCTGGACGGAATGTCGATCAAGCCTCCCAGGGGTTTTAGGATTAGGGTTTTATGATTAGGGCTTAAGATTAGGTTTTAGGATTATGGTTTAAGCTTAGGGTTTAGGTTTAGGGTTTTAGGATTAAGGTTTTAATATTAGGGTTTAGGATTAAGGTTTAGGATCGGCCTCCCAGGGTTTTTGTGTTTTGAGGTTTTGGGTTTCGGGGACAGGAGTTTTGAGGGTTTTTTGGGTGGGTTTTGGCACTCACTCTCGGACAAGCCGGGGGTTTAGGTTTTTTGTTGGGGTTTTCTGTGTCTGTGTGTGTGTGTGTGCCTGTGTGTTTTGGTTGTTGGTGTGTAGGGTTTGGGGTCTAATGTAGGTGCCGTGATAATTAGAAGAGGGCAGAGGGTTGCAGGGTACATTGCACTATCATCCTGAACAAGATTCCTAAGGAATATGATTCTACACATTGAGGCTTAGTGCTTTCGGGGGTTAATGGTTGAATCAAGGGTTTGGTTCCGGCTATGAGCCCTTTAAGATTTAGGCTTTTCAACGCTCTACCGACCCGCTGTAAGGGCCTTAGCAATTAGAATAGGGTTTTTGGGGTATGGTATGCTACAATCATACTAATGAACCTCCACACATAGTATAGTTTATTAATAAAGCCCTTATAAATAATACCTGCCAAACTTCCTCGGGTAACTAAGTCCGACAAGTAAGCCCTGTGCCCTTGGTACACACCAAATCTGTGTACATCCGAAGTCCAACACACGCTGAACTCTACAGTAAACCCCATAAAGTTGGAAACCGGACTAAGGCCAAATAGTGCTGGGATTCCCTATACATTACTCTTAAGGATTGAGGCTATGGGGTTCCCAACTTTATGGGCTTTTGCTGTAAACCTAATAGCCCCGACCCTCTTCACCCTCAACCCTGCAAACCTCCAAACCCAAGATTCTTCAACTTACTGGGAGCAAATCCAGTTGGCCCTGTCCCTAAACCCTAAAATCATGTAACATCCTAAAAATCCTGAACCCACAGACCTTGGCTTCAAATCCTTGCAAAATCCCCTAAACTTTGAACCCCGCAACCCTCAACACTAAACCCTGCAACCCTAAACCCTAAACAAAAGCAGCCTAGCCAGCAACTACCAGGATGCCACTGCCTCGAATGGCTCAGCCATGTTTTAGCCTAACCTCTACTTGGAGGGTCGGGGGACTTTGTAAGTAGGTAGTAAGTAGACTTATAAGTATACCCTAAAAGGGACCCTAATAGGGGTTATGGCTCTTGTAAGTCCCTAAAATAACCAGTTACGAAATCCCCCGACCCTCCAAGTAAGGCGAGGATTGCGTCACCGTTTCCTTTCACGGGGGTCTTGTAAGAATCCAGGCATGATTTCCTCGTAAGGGTACGTTCAGGGTTAACGGTTTAGGTCTCAGTGCTTCCCCTGATAGATGCTGAAATCCCGAGCGCTTTAGTTACGGCAATGGAAGAGCACATAAACGGCAAAAGCTTTACAGGTTAATTACCGAACTACCCAGGTACTATAAGTTATAACACCAAGAGTGCAGGTCTAGGAGTTTTCGGATTGGTCCCAGGGTATGCGGGGATGCTGTTAGGGTTTTACCTCGAGGGCTTAGCGTGCAACACACCGGGTTCGGGATGGTGGAAGAAAACGTACTACAACGGCAGGTTGACCCTCGAACCCTGCGAGCACTTTTGCATATGACTCGTAGAAAACATTCTGAAACGCCAACCAAAGGACCCTAAGGGTCCATGTACTCATATAGTATATACATTGGCCTTAATGTAGTCCCTATATAAGTACTTTGGGGCTCATGTATCTCTATACGGCTACATGGACCCTTAGGGGGATGAACTACTTGCCAGAAATACCGACCCCATTGCCACGGCACCAGGCATTGCAACCTGCGTCGGCACAGCAGGCAGCCCTGCATGCAGACGCATTGCCAGGACCGCCGTCCTTGTCAGCGTGCGACGAGACGACAAAAGATTCGAAAATGTTCCACCGGCCTTGCCGACAATCACAAGTCCCATACTCATGTGACATTCATGTTCAGAACTCTGGTAAGCGCATATCAAAACAGCCTGGCTGTTCTCATATCTAAAGATATAATTGCAGCGCTGACTTGGTTTTTTAATTGGCCGGTTCATCTTCGGGTATGGCCCGAGTCCTCGATTTTGGAGATTCCGGGGAGGACTTGGTTCGGGGAAGCCTGAGCAATCGCGAACATACCGCCCTCCATCGTTCACAGGAGAAACAGTACATCCCGATACGACACGATGATGGTGTTACGTACCCGCTGACCCTTGCGTCCTCAGGGCGGCCTTGCTTCAGAAGACCGGTGCAGCGCCCTGAGGTGTCGAAGAGTGTCCGTTTCATTTTGCGCACCCCATGCTTGCTTAATCCGGGATGTTTTCACGGAAAGCCAAACCACCAACGTTAGCTCATCTGCCACATGCAAACAAAAACGATAAATCTCCACCCCGACCTTGAGCTTATATTGCACATGACACAAATCTCAATAAACATTTGCAACGCTTGCAAACCACACTTGCTGTCACCGAAGATGAAAGATATCGTTTCACAGCCCCAACACCCGTGTGACTTGTTGGCTTGCTTTATCGCTAGATTGAATTGCCAACCGTGGAATCCACCGCGAGAATCACAAGCGCAAGCTCAACGATGTGTGAGTTTGGTAATCTCATCACGGTCGAAGTTGAGCTTGAGGTCTAGCTCGGTCCTGTTCGGCATCACAACTCGATCGTCATCATCACAGTGCAGCACGAGGGAGTGAAATCTCCGAAAACCATGCACATCCTCAAATGCAGTTCTGCTACCAAGCACGAACACGAAGCAGGCCGGAACACGCGCGTGGGAAGGCGTGGCATCAAGTTGTGCACGTTGATGGGCGATCTTGGCGAATCGACGGAAGTTGCAAGGACTCAATGCCCGCCCCTCACGACAACATCGGGGTAGCGTATCATCTCGTGCTGGACCACGCGCCACGCACAGTTTGTGGCTTGGTGATGCTGCCGTGGTAGTGTTTGTGGGCTGGCAGACAGCTTGCAGCTAGCAAGCTGTGTTTACGAAAAAATACTACGTAGTTTGCCCCGAGGCCGGTTCTGCATGAAATATCAGTTGCCCAGCTACCGGTGCATAGTCAGAATGGCGGCAGCCACGGTCAAAGAAGAATGTGCTTCATGGCGAAGTGTCCTTGTGCTGGCTACTGCTTGCGCTCGCGAGCTGAGACAGGCCCAAGCCCCACGGATCTTGTTGTAGCCGATCCTAGCGGCTAAAGCACTGAACTTGAACATTTAACCCAAGACCTGTGCAGAACAAGCACCACACCTGACACTCCAGTCCCTTAGGTCTCAGAGTCCCTGTTCCCCTGCCTCAAGACAAAAACCTTCTGCAATGAGTGCAGACTCTATTAGGAGCGCTAAGGACTGAAATTGCTAACAACTATTGGGGCCCCTGCCTTACACCCGTTTAGCCTTCCTTGCCCCGCCCCTCACATATTACAAATTGAACCTCACAGGCCCCCCTTGGCCCTTAGATGTAGGAATATAACATACTCACTATGGCAGCTGAACTGAGGCCTATGATAGAAGGCTGTGTTATACTTGCTCATCTCGATTCTGAGCCTGACTTCTGGAGGCTTGAGACTGCTACTTGGAGGTTCATGCGTAGTTATAAGTACGGTTATAAGTAGGGGAAGCATACTTATAACCCATATTAAGGGACTTATAACTAACTTATAACCCTACTTGTAACTACCCATGAATCTCCAAGTACGTGAGGACCGACGCAAGGTCCAAGTCTCTAAAAACAGCTAGATCAATGGCTTAGTGCATGGTTTAAGGTTTTGGTTGTGTGCTCAGGGCTTATAGGCCCAAGCTTAGGAAGTTTCGGTTTAGGAATTATATAGCGAACCCCAGAAAGTTGGAACCTGGATTTAGGATGATTTGTCCTAGGATTCCCTCTACTTTACCTTAAGGGCATGGGGATAATGGTGTTCCAACTTTCTGGCTTCCACTGTACGGGTTTAGGCTCAAGCTTAGGAAGTTTGGAGGGCGGTTAAGTTTACGGGTCGGGGTGTAGAGCCCAATTTAGGGTGGAGGCTAGGGTTCCGGGGTCAAAGGGGTAGCACTGCTTACTGCTAATCGACGTGTACAGAACAGAGTAGCGACAACTGTAAACTATCACAACCCACTTCTTGAAAACAAATGTGCACGAATCCTACAAAGAAAAGCAGGCTAGTAGGTCGGGCGACAGGCCGCACCCCGAGCCCCAAAACCGTAGCAGTCCCGCACGCAGGCCCGTTTCTTTCAGGGTTTAGGTTTCAGGGTGTTGTAGTTTAGACCCAAATCCCGAACCCCTGACCCTCAAACCCCTAGCCCTAGCCCTACACCTGAAGCCACACACCCAAAGCCTGAATCCTAAACTACCTAAACCTGCGTTTTGTAAGGCCCGCAGATGTTCTATGTTCGGATTGGCAACAAGAACCTACAAAAGCGTAGGTTATGGTAGTTCAAGGTAAACTCGAAACCCGCAAACAGAAACCGGCAAACTGTCGTCTCAAGATGGGTGCTTTAGGCCTAAGTATATACAGGTGTCGAAAGCAACAACTCCCAAAATTACGTATAATAAGGGCTCTATATTAAACAACGAGGTAAATCAAACTTACCACCAAATCGATACCTATAGTTGATGATATAAATCCTGCAGTACATCAATGACACTAGACTAAGGCTAAGGGGATCATGGTATATTCTCATTATGGGTAATGCAGGATTTATATCAATCGTGGTTATACCATATATGACTATATGGGTGGATGTCAAGATTATGGTACCTCTTTGAGTCACTGATATAACACGGCACCTACTATTTAGTGTACCCAAGACAGGAATCTAATTTTTGACGACTACCCATATGGGTACATGGAACCTTACGGAAGTTGTTCACTACAAATCGCAGTCTTAGAAATCTTAGACCACGCGGCGTCTGATAGAGGAGCCTAAATAATCAGCGCAGGGTTTAGGATTGAGGGTTTATAAGGTTTAGGGGTACATTGTACTAGAATAACATAGGGGCTATCAGGGGCAAGTATTGCTGAGTAGTCCGATCCCCTTGATGAGAGGATTCCAGGTCCCCCTTAAGTGAGGAATTCTGTTCTATCTGAGGGCATGAAGCCTTAGGGAGAAATGTTGTCTTTCGAGGGTTTAGGGTGCCCGTTTTGAGCCCTGTGTGAATACTGCCTACGACTTGATTTTACCCGGACCACTTACCGTGGATTAATTCTTCATTGGACGTAAGTATAAACACTAAAGCTAGGAGCACAGATTGGATGTGGTCGCTGTGGGTTCCTCAGCACGTAAACTTTCAAACCTCTAGTATATAGGTGCCTTCACAATCAGATGTGGCGATATATTTCACTGCAATTACGTTACCCTAAACCCTAAAACCTAATCTTAGTTGCTGAGTTCATAAGCCCCCCAAAGTGTACAGATTGATTTTTGTAGTGGGTCATATTATCCCAAAAAAGTGTAAAGTGTATCCACTCAGCTACCAAGTAATGAGCAGCCCAAGGCTGATAGACGAAACGTACAATAGCCGATATGGGCAACCTTAGGTCGGGTGCCTCAAAAGGTAGGATGAAGGTAGGTGGGATATTCCCAAATAAGAATCCTTATATAAGGGATCCTTAATCCCACCTACCTTCATCCCACTTTGTGAGGCCTCCGATTAGGGCAGCTTGCGGCTGCAACGGCCTGTCAGGGACTTCGGGAACGTCGTGGCATTGCAGATTTGCGGAGTCTCCTGTCCACATGGGTGGTTGTCAAAAGCATGGTCCCTTTGTGGGTCCCTAATATAGTACGGCACCGAATACTTGGGGTACCCAAAAGGGACCGTAATTTTGACAACCACCCACATTGCTGAAGTTCAGGAAGTTAGAACACCACTGACCACACTTTCTGGATCCTCTGGCCCGTCATCAGCACCAACCGACTACTATGAGCCCGAAGATCACAAAGTCTAGCGTGCAAACCTTGATAGGAGAGGGTTTTCTTGGAGGTTCATGGGTAGTTCTAAGTGGGGTTATAAGTCCCCTAATATGGGTTATAAGTATAGCTACCCTACTTAGAACTACCCATGAACCTCCAAGCGGGGTCTGCAAGGCAAGCCTCTTGCGGCGTCGAACCGGCTCTGAAACCCTAAAGCCTTTCTGACCCGATGAAACCCTAAACCCTAAGCATCCCTAAGCGTTAAACCCGAAGTTACCGTAGAGGCGACCAAGAGCCCTCCATCTACACTGAACTCCTGAGGTTCCGGGGGGGGGGGGGGGGGGATCTTTAAACATTAGAAGAGCTGATTCCAGGTATACTTGTATGGAGACTAAATGGGAATACTATGTTTTCTGTTGATGGTTAAGGCCCTCACATATCATATAAGTCGCTGGCAACGATGGAGGCAGGTTTCGTACAGGTAGCGGCACCTTACCCAGGCATACGATGTATGCAGATCCTCCTACTAGTTACTAGTCTCTGTTGCATGTTTGCTGATATTCTAATTTACAATGAAGGCGCTATAGATCTCCTGAACCACACATGGCATCTAGGTTTCAGAAGGAATGTGTCGGATTTTGCCGTGAGCATCCAAATGTAGAGGGGATCGTATCCTGGCCTACCGTTCGAGCTGCCATATGGGAGTTTCCGAAAATGAGGGGTACCTATTATGAGAGTCCTTGTAATAAGGATCCTACTAGTTTTGGTATTATATTAAGGTCTCCCATTTTCGGAAGTTACCATGTCCGCACAAAACGTGGCCTTGTCTTGCTTCCCCAATAGGGCCACGGAAAAAAGGGTATGAAACTTTCAGATTACTATAAAATCTGTAAGGGCCCAAAAAGTATCAAGGTTGGGTATTGCAGAGCTAGCATTGTTGAAACCAGCACATGGCAGTATGGCATTCCCATACGGTCACGTAAAGGTTGCCTGCTTAGCTGCTCCGTTTCTCGTTCAGAAACGGCTCGGGATGCAAACCCGAGAACTGTGAGCCCTCAGATGTTTAAGGACGCATCCGACAGTTCAGGCATAGCGAATCAATTTGGATTTGGGGCTTTGTGTCGGATTGCAGAAAATTAATTACAAGGTACTGATATTGGTCTCCTACTGAGGGTCCACCACGTCAATTTTTAAGGACAAGCCCGTTTAACATCTTTGCACCCCAATCTTTTAAAGCCCCCCAAAACACTAAGCCATGCTGCCCCGAAGCCATCACAAATCACGAAAGAAAACCCGAGCAGTCTAAGTTGACCCTAAACCTCGAAAACCCTAAACCCTAAAACCTCCAAAACCCTTTTTGCAACTGGCTAACCTCTAAAACCCTGAACCCTAATCTTGTACTCCGCTCGCTGAGGCTAGCCCTGAACCCTAAAGCCAGCCCACCTTCGCCCGCTGGAAACGCCAAGCGCCATCAAGGCTCCTAACCTTCTGGGGTTTCACGTGTAGGCCTTAGGGTTTAGGGTTTAGGGTTTAGAGTGTAGGCCTTAGGGCTCCATGCGCAGGAACAGTAACAGTGCAGCGAATTGGAATGGGTGCGTTTATAAGGGAGTTATCGGGTTGAATGTGGCGGCCGAGGGTTATCGAAGTTTTCTCTCTCTATGCCGGTGTGTCCAGAGGGTTTAGGGTTTAGGCATTTTTTCCTTCCTACCTCGCAAGGACGAGGGGTGTAGGGCTATAGGGTTTAGCGTCAGGCAACGCAGGAGGCTGAGCCCTTCAGGCCCGGGGTCTTGGGCTGTACCTGTAGTCGCCATTGTAGTTCCCTTTTGGAGTTACCTCATTGCTTATGGCATCCTAGATGGATATCGGGTTAGACCAAAACAGGAACTACAATGGATAGGTAGGATTTCTTGGTGAAACGTAGACCCCTGATTAATGGCGCCCCTCTGCTTTGAAGGCACCTCATGCTGTAGGACCTCCTGGCTTAGCGTGAAGTATGTATGGTCTAGCTACTTAAAGTACAACAAATAGCAAATATACTCGGATAAGGTAACTTACTACTTACTACGGTAGGATAAGTAACCAAAATGTTCTGATTGCATATGCAACTAGTCGTAACGCACCTGCATGCCCACAGCCTTAACATATTCATTCTGATCCGGTCTGTTGCATGGGAATATGGGAAAGTTCACGATTCCGGGGGGTCCAATTCGCATCCCAGCTCTAAAACCGAAAAGCTGTTGGTTAAAGACACCGTTTGTGCCGAAATATTTAATTACTCATACTGATACTATTCCGCAGGGCTCTTAAATATTACAAGTATAGCAAAAGATACCCCAGAAACTCTCTTCTACTTCAAACTATGTAGACCTTTGGGCCTGGGGAAGTCCGAAAGGGCAAGAACGGCGGGCTAAGTCTATGATATGGGCTATAGGGTTGGGTTGCATACCTAGTTAGTTGGGTTCCCTTTTCAAGGCGCCTTTCAGAGAGGTCTTTTTGGGACACAGGAGGGGATCTTGTGGCGCTTAATGTAGGAACACTTAGAACAGGGCTTAGGGGTGCATGATACCAAAATTGTAGTAGGAACCCACAGGAATCACAACTACTGACAGACAACTAGTCAGGCTTCCGTATGAATAGGGCTCGTCTTACTAAGCACTCCAACATGCCCATGTCGGCCGCCGCTGACCCCACTGCCCTGCCCCTACGCACTTAGGATGCAAAGTCCCCTATACATGGGAGTTTCCGATATTATGGGAACCAAATTTTGGGGATCCTTATCGTAAGGATCCTACTATTGACGGTAGTATATTACGGCCCCTATTTTCGGAAACCCTCACATCAGCTTTGTTTCAGGGCCTTGTTGCAAGCCGAAGCTCAGGTTATCCACGCTTATGCATGCCCGCAAGTTGGAAGGCGCCAGCGAAGAAGCAGCGTTGCTATGCATGGGCAAATACACATACCATACAAGGCGAGCAGAAAATCAGAAGCTGTGCTATGCACCGACTTCCGTACACTTAGAGCTCGCGGTAGATACATATCTGACCGACAATTTCGGCAGGACAGGAAAGCAAAGCATTTCCAAACCACAAAAACCCGTCTCACATAACCACATTCATTTAGGGTTTCAAGGAAAGCACACCCTCAAACACGAAGCTGAACCCCGAGCTACACGGCAAACAACGGCCCAAACCAGCGTAGACCGCAAACCAATCGAATCCTAAACTGGAAACTCTAAACCTGAAGCGTCACGAAAGGTAAACCCTATCCCCTCCCAACAAACAACAAACACGATCTCAAAACATACACTCACAGAGATGAAAGAGTTCTCCTTGAATAGCACGAAACTAGGCAAAACCAAAAGCCTGTAAGCACAAGGAACCCGAGATGATGTTTGGACTCCCTAAAACCAACGAAAAGAATGCAACGAATTACTCGCTAAACCCAGTAAGTAAAACCAAATGAAACCTTCTACCCCAATAAGCCACGGAAATAAAAGGTGCAACTTGCCCATTCCTACTAAACTATAAGAGCCCCCAAAGTGTAAAGGTTAGGTTAGGTATTGGGGATCTAAGAAACACATCCACAGCGACCCCTTATAGAACCCTTTAAAGGAACCCTTATAGTAGCCCGAAGTCCTAAACCCAGGGCCCCTCATCCCCTGCACCTCTCGACCAGCTTGCTCTCCACCAGCGGCACAGAGAGGAATCCTTTGCAAGACACGCTCAAATTCGCTTAAGCGGTGCTTAGGGCCTTTGGGGTTTTCAGGGCTTTTTGGGGTGAGGGGTTCATAAAGGTCTTACGACTGCGGTGTTTCAAGTTCGGGGTTGGGGCTTTGGTTTCGAGTTTCGGGTTTGGGGGCTTGCAGGTTTTCAAGGTGCAGGGCGAAAGGTTTGGCTTCTGGGATCAGAGTTTCGGTGTTGTCGCCTAGCCTTGAAGTGGTTGAGGGGGGTCGTGGGGTGTTTCGCAGCATAGGGTCTCGAGGCTCGCGTGTAGTCGGTAACTACAATGACACTACAAGCATGTACAGTCATGCCTGTAGGACACTAAGTTTTCAATTCAAGCGGGAATAGAAACATGTTCGGTCTGACATAGAACTTCGTGAAGCATATGCGGCAATCCTGCAGCATTAGGTATTGCAAAAGCTGTGCTTGTCGGAAGCCACATGTCAGCATGTCTTTAGCAGACCATCTTCTGGATCTTAATGGAATCTAAATGCCTGTCTCACCTCGACACATTAGTAAGCACGAACGTACGCAATGTGGTGCTCCTCCACCTGCTGCTAGTGTTGCAAGCTAGGAAACAGCGACAGTAACGGCAAAAGCTGCAGCAACAACAACAACAACAACAGCAACAACAACTACTGCTGCTAATTACTGCTACTGCTGCTGCTGCTGCTACTGCTGCTGCTACTGCTGCTGCTGCTACTACTACAACTACTACTACGACTCCTAGTACTACTCCTGCTGCTACTACTGCTACGACGACGACGACGACTACTACTACTACTACTACTACTACTACTGCTACTACTACTATATAATTATCTACTAGTGTCGACAAAACATGATATAGTACCCTACCACTACTGCTACTGCTACTGCAGCCAAGGAGCTGGAGTAATGCTAGCAGCAATATCATCTTCGAAGGGGCTTTTGAGCCAAGACTCTCCGCTTTAGTGGATAGGGTTTAGGGAATATAGGGTTTAGGGTTTAGGGGGTCAAGAGTTTGGGTTTAGGGTTTTAGGATGTAGGGTTCAATGTTCTGAGTCTGCGAAAACTATCTGTGGTAGCCTTACATGTGGCAGTACTGTGCTTATGGCCCCTCGTAAGGATTTGGTGCCCTAGTTAGTTTCCTGGAGCCCTGTGCTTGTATGCTGACCTCCAGCCCGAAACTCTGAAAAAAGTCCTGTTTTATTAAACCTCCCAAATCCTGAACCATTTTGGGACCCGCGACCGCAAAGTGTTCCTCGAAGCAAAAAACTCCGACGGCTACACAAACGCGAACCCTACACTCTCAAGCGCCGATGTATCGACCTTGAGCCAAAGTCCAGACTTACCCCAAAAATCTGGTGGCCACACTAAAACATCCCACTATCCTTGCCCAAAGACAACCCACAGCAGTTCATACCGAAGAAGGTCATGTCATGTTAGAGGATGCATATGGAACCTCCTCCACCGCCTCCACCTCTGACGAGGAAGAACTGGACGAGCTTGAAGAAGATGACGATGAGGAGGACGACGACGAAGTGCGCTGTCGTGGCGGTATGCAGTGTTTCAACCAAAGCTGAACTGCAAGACAGGCGCAGCCGACGGGCGTGACCTTGAGGTCGCGCGCCGCCTTGCGCACGGCACCGACTGCTATCACGTCATCCGTTTTTTTTTGAGCTACTTGTTGCAGCGCTTCTCGAAGCACAGCCTCGTACGACGCGCTGTCTCTCTTGCCTCGGAGGGCTGCTGTGTGAATGCAAGCGCTTCTGCAGGCCCATGTATCGCTGACCCAGGATAAGATCACTGCAGCGTAGTGTCGTGGCCTCTTGTCTTTGGTCTTCCAGCCATCTGTAGCAAGCACAAAGCGTGCGATGCATACGGTCCCAGTGCAAGCTACACACTGATACCACTGAGCTCGGGAGTAGCCGGAAGCGTGAACATCGCAAAGAGCCCGAAACCCTAACCCTCTCGAAAGCAAGGCCTTTACGGGAAAAAAGGAGTCAACAAATGGGATTAGGATTTGGGGGCGTCTTTCTTGTATATTTACTATAATTTTAAGGAACCCTTATAAGAATAGTAAAGCAGGCAAGGCAAGCATTAAAGAGAGGGCAAGAGTTGTAAGGTTCCACATCTGAGGGTACCATAAACCCTAAACCCCACGGTTAAGGATTCAGGTTGAGGGCTTACTTGCTATATACTTAAAACCCATACTAGGGACTTATAACCGCACTTATATTACAACTACCCATGAACCTCCAAGTATTAAACTCTAAACCCTAAACCCTACTATGAGTATTAAGACTAATGCTAATACTAGTACCGTTTAATTTTGCATCCAACCTCGCCGGCCGAACCTGGCCTGTGACCACCATGCGGTGATACAAACAACAACACCTGGGTAGTTCTCTACATTAAGGTGGTTGTCAATAATACGGTCCCTCTTTTGGGTCCTTATTATAATACGGCACCCTATTTTTATTTAAGGGTACCCCCAAAAGAGACGGCACCCTTCCGAAAGGACCCTTAAACGGAGAACATCCCAAATAGCACACATGGCGGAATATGCACAGGGTTTGGGGTTCAGAGTTCGCAAACGCCGACCAGGAAAGAGCTAATTCCAAAAAGGTGTCGCAGTCCTGGGCCCAGGTACTCGCTAGGGTGGTGGGGTGGTCAGGTAAGCCTCACCTGCCCCTTGAAGACTGTGAGCCCGAACAGCACATCTCACTGGATTTTACCCCATCTTGAGTACTTGAGTGGTTCAACGCTTATAGGGCTGAAGTAAGATTTAAGGGATTGAAAAAATTAGCATCTGGTGATACGAGTAATAAGGGCTGAGAGGGGGCCTTACTGCGACTTGGCTAACCAAGAGTGTTTGTTCGTTCCTGTCTTGGGAACTTGCATTACAAAGGGTCCAAGTATACAAATCCTTAGCATGGCTATGGGGACCTAATGGATATTGGGGACTATTGTTGGGGATTATATCGGGACTACTATAGGGATCCATTCCCCCATTCCCTACTCAGAACCAGGCAGTCTTGGTATTACAGTGGGTGGTTGTCAAAATTATGGTCCCTTTTTGGGTTCCTATTACAATACGGCACCTAATATTTGAGGTACCCAAAAAAGAAACCCCAATTTTGACAACTACCCAGATATTTCAGTCCCTGGCGGCTTGCGCCATCCCAGCTCGTGACCACTGCCTTCTCACCAGTCCTCAGCAAAGACTGTCGGGTGCTTAGTAGGGAATGAGGGAATGCATCGCTCTAGCAGCCCATATATAATCCATTATAATCCCCAATAGTAGTAGCCTCCATAATCCATTCCAAAATGCCCTGCTAAGAACCAGACAGAATAAGATCAGGGGGTTCATCAACGGCGTGGGCTCTAACATCAACCCGAAACCCGACACACTCAACCCTAAAGTAGAAACCAACCCGAAACCCCACACACTACAGTAAACCCCATAAAGTTGGAAACCTGATTAAGGCCAAATAGTGCTGGGATTCCCTATACATTATTCTTAAGGATTGAGGCTATGGGGTTTCCAACTTTTCTGCTTCTACTGTAACCCCTAAACCCTAAACCCTTTATAGAACCCTTATGGATCCCTTTAAGGAACCCTTAAAGGATACCATACTTCTATTTAGGAACCACCAAGAACCAGAACAAACAACAGGGCAATCAGTCTAAGACCCCTCACAGGCGGTGGGTGGACTCTGCTCTGCAAGAACGGGACTGCTGGATCTCAAAGCCAGAACCTGAAAGTCTCAAAAATCTGTGGCCCTACAGTACGTACCCTTATTATACTTAGTTGCTGAGTTCGTGAGCACGCAAAAGTGTACACTTTCAGTTTTATAGTGGGTCATATTATCTCCAAAAGTGTAAAATGGATCCACTCAGCTACTTAGTATAGTCTCCCTTACAGCTGCCAGTGTTCCCTTAACAGAATCCTTAAAGTTCTCCGCCTCCCGGCGCTGGGTGGTTCAAGGCTTTGCAGACGTTGGGAAACCCCGATTCCCTAGAGACTGGAACCAGTAGACGACTGTGGGAACACCCGAAAATGTATACAATACTGCCGAAGTCTGTATGTAGTAGTCATGTATACAAGCCATCCGACAAAGAGCTTCACAACTATCCACATGCGCTCTTGACGAAGATGTAACACTTGTAGGTAATGTTGGAGGAGCTTTTACCTTCGGTCCAGGGATCCAACACCTTAGGGGTATCGACTCTCACGGCTGCCGTTTGAGTCGCGGAAATTGTCGTGTGGGACTTCTGCAGAAGGGCGAGTGTTCCCGAGAAAGCCGAAAAACACGTTCATTAAGGAGCACATCTTAAATGGGAAAAACCTCCTCCCTCCCTGATGCAAGGTATACTTTGGGTACGGCCCCCACACAGTAACAGTCTATAATAGGGCTACTATCAAGGTCCTTATATCTCTATATTGTGAATATTATCCAGCTGTTACTGAGTGAGGCAGTACCCAAGGTCTCCTTCTCAATTTACCTGAATGGTTGTCAAAATTAGGGTCCCTTTTGGGTCCTTATTATAATACGGCACCTTATATTTAGGGTACCCAAAAAAGGACCCTAGTTTTGACAACTACCCAATTTACCTGGTTTGGGAGTCTCTGCATCTCTGAGGTGCTTGCAAGGAGAGATGCGCCTGCGAATGGGCGCGCTCGACCCGAAAATCTAGGTGCCTGAATAATTGGAAGATAGGGTTTTGGGTCCCTGTACAGTATAACTCCTAATCTAGGGGCCTGAACAGATAGAATTTGAGTTTTGGGGCCCTTTATAGTGTAATTTTACAAAAAAATGTAGGCAATTGCCCCTATATTAAGTGTCCTTCTTTGGCTCACTCAATCATTGTTGGATGGCTGACACTGCTAGGCTAGGATGTAGGTTAAGAGGGTTGACAGTGCAAGGCTCATGATATTTAGTAGGGCCCCCAAAAACCCACATAAGCAAAAATTGGGATAGGGATATCCCATATAAACCCCCTTAAAGGTCCCTAATTTAGGGTCTATGACTTCAAGATTTCTGGCTTCCGCCGAGCTGTTTTGTGAAGATCTCCGAGCGACGATCAGTCGGAAGGGTGAAACTGTGAGACGTCCATCCTCTGGACTCGCCTCCTTCTGAGCAAAGAACTGCGAACATCCGAAGATTTCAATTTCAGAAGACATACTCCAAACCCTATTCTAATCAGAACTTCGTAATTTCTAGTAAAAGGTATATAATAGCAAGGCGGCGAAAATCAGGGACACCAATGTAAACGCCGAAGCACGCTGCAATGACCCGCAGGTATCTCTAACTTGTGCTGCGGCCTGTTACTAGTACGGCTGCTCCACATCCTATATACCCTAAACCCTAAAACGAGCTCCCTGTGTACTACACCCCTAGAAAGGCTTGTGCCGGTACGGCGAGTCAGCTTCCGCGATGGGAGCAACGAGCCGGATTTTTCGAGGCCTCACGTCGGTTTAGGATTTTTTGGCGCGTCCGACTTCGCAAGGACGAGCCCGGAGGGCAAAGTTGAGGGGTCTATGGTTTAGGGGCCAGATGGGAGTTTCCGAAGGGGACCCTAATCTAGTACCTTACTTAGGATCCTTATCATAAGCACCCCGAAATAAGGTACCCCTAATTTTCGGAAACTCCAAGATCTTGAAGTTGGAGGCAGGGGTCCCAATTTTCAGATGAAGAAGGATTTGCACCTAAGGGGGTCTGGATTTCCGGTTCTACACCAGGGTTGTCCTTTGAACGAGGGCCCTTACTGCGGATTCAGGGTTTAAGGTTTAGGGTTTAGGGGTTTAGGGGTTTGGGGTTTAGGGGTTTAGGGGTTTAGGGGTTAGGATTTAGGGTTTAGGGGTTTAGGGTTTCGGGGTTTAGGGTTTCTGACTCTCCGATGTTGAATACATGGCCGCATGGTACAAGAGCTGCAAAAATTCGCAGGATCCAGCAAATCGATCCGGAATTCCATCCTCTGGGAGATCATGGAACTTGGTTACGGTTGCCTTTCGGAATAATGCGTGTCATGATGGTCGGGTGCAGGGATTCAGGCATGTCTTCTCGTAATACGTGTACTGCCTTGCCCTTCTCGACATTCTCGGGCCCGAGACCCTAAACCTTAAACCCAAAATGGTGAAAAGAAGCAAGCATTGCGACTTTACCTGAAACACCCCAAAGCACCCGAAAAACCGCTGATTTACAAACCCGCGTTGGTCCTAAACCCTAACCGGCGCCTAACCGGTATAAACAGAAGGCTCTATAACCCCCAGAGCAGAAGCCTATCCAAAACCTGTGAAGTACGAGTGTACCGGACGTTGTAGAACCTTCACCGCGCACCCCTCAACCCGAAACCCTAAATCTTTAAACCCTAAACCGTAAATCCTAAACCCTAAACCTTAAATCCTAAACCGCACACCCCTCAACCCAAACCGAACAGCCTGGCTTTGAGGGCACTTGAAACTCCGAGGCCAAACAAGGCGGCACAGCTCCGGGCACCCTAACCCTAAGGGTTCCTCTTGCGGTTTCTCTGAGGGCTCCTTCAAGGGCTCGCTATAGAGATTCCTGTAGGTTTCCTTTAACAGCTGATGTGAGGTCATGTGCCATTACTGTATATTATTACACTTGGGCTTTGAAGGGGCGTCTATACAGGTACTTCGGGGCGGGGCCTATGTATATTCTATGTAGGCACACCGGCCCTTAGGAACCCTTTTACACCTGGACTATGCATATGCTAAGGGCCCCTAGATCCTGAACACTTTTTAACTAAACTTGAAACTCTGCGCCCTCATTGGCACCCCCGTTGACTTAGCCCTTAAAAGGGAACCACAAGGAACCCTAAACCTACTTGTCGGGTATCATGGGGAACTAAAGGTTAACCTTTTGGTTATAGAGGGACTATACTACCCGGAAAAGGGTTAAAGGTTACCTACTCTACTACTAGGCCACCCTAAGCCCCAAATCCTAAACCCTAAAACCCCGAACCCCAAACCCTAAAAACCTAAACCCTTTTTAAACCCTAAAACCTAAACCTACTCTTCTACTACCTGAAGGACGAAATGACCCTTAAAAATAGGGGCCCTATACCCATATACTATGAACTCCTATATGGTAGATGAACCTTAAACCCTTTTAGGGTTCATTTCGTCCTTAAGGTAGGTAAACCCCTAAATGAAGGGCACCGGGGCTCCCTGCACGCGAGGCGTACGACTGTAGGCTTCCCTCAAATAGCAGATGCCCTGCTGGAAGATCTTGGCCTCTTCGGTTTAGGGGTCTTTAGGGCTTTTGAGGCGTTAGGGTCTTAGGGCCTTAGGGTTTAGGGTCTTTAGGGCTTTTGAGGCTTTAGGGTCTTTAGGGCTTTTGAAGCTTTAGGGTCTTAGGGTTTAACGGTTTTAGGGTGGCTTTCTTCGCTGCAAAGCTTTGGGGTTCAAGGTGTGTAGCGTTTCCTGGTTTGGGGGCTTAGGCTTTCAGGTCTTTTAGAGTCCCGGTCTCGAAGATTTGGCTTTGAATCAATGGTGATTTAGACCTTCGGCTGGAAAAACTTTGGGCTTGGAGTTTCGGTTCGTTTCGAGTTTCAGTTTTAGGTTTCGGCCCGCTCTTTTGTATACAGTGATTGTCACTACGGCCACATTAGCATTAGCAGTAGCAAAGCTTCTGAAAACAAAAGTAAGGGTTAGGCTGCAACGGGGGCTCGCGGTCCAACAGCAAGAACCTGAGTTCCTTTTTCGGAGGGTCGGAGGCTTAGATGACCGCAAGACATAAGCACAAGCTTCTAAGCCACTGAAAGCTTGCAATGTGCCTGCAGAAGACTGAACAGGGACTCCACTTTCTGGAGCGGTAAGCTTGCAATCCATTCTTTGTTCAGAGTCTTGGAGTCGAAGGGGCGCGTACGTTCTCAAAACGCAGTGACCATGCGAATAGGCAGCCATCTGCGCCAGGGGTCGTGCGGCCAAAAGGTGAACCCCTGAATCTCTCGAAACCGACTCGTAAACACTCAGAGCGGGATACTGTGTGGTACTACAAAATGAAGCATGCCACTTACACTGAACTCCAAAATTGTGCAAGTGAGGGCGTGGGCCTTGGTTTCGGGTACGGTGCCCGACTACCTTGACTTCATCCCGAACCCTACTACACGGGCCGCAAAATTGGAACAGGGTGCGCTCAGCATCAAAAATGGGGAACCACATATCTGAAATACCACTGCTATTGTTCGCACTCCTATCCTAAACCTGGACTGAACAAAGCCTCATCAACTCCAAAAGCGCCTCTTCCATCAAGTGCTCAGCAGCCTTCTCGTTGCCTTCGCGATAACCCCGAAAGCCTCGGTTTGCGAAGGAGAAAAGAAAGCGCCCACAAAAATTGGACTGCGCCTTTGGGTTAAAGACTGTATATGATCATTTTCAGGAACCCTGCAGAACAGCCTTGCTAATGAAGGCTTTTGGTTTATAGTTGACGCTACGCCCTTTCAAGGGTTTGGTTTTAGGGAGTCGAAGTACTCAACAAGTGACTACTTCGGCCCGAAACAACTACCTAGAAAGCTCCTGTTTAGGGCAAAACATTCGATTCCAGTCAAGCGGCTTTATGGATTTCCTCTGTTGTCTTTTCAATGAGGGTTTACAATTTCAGTATACCGGCTCTCCTGGTGGTTTGATCTTCGCCAACGACAGGTAAGAAACTCAGTAGCGCAGGGTGCTCTAGCTTATGGACCCTGCTTCATACCCAACACTGCCCTAAACTTGTCAGGGGCATAACCCGACAGGTCCATGTACCCAACTAGTATGTACTTTGGCCCCAAAGTACTTGTAGTCCCCGCACTTGGGTATATGGACCCCTAGGATAGTACTCTAACAAGACCTCAGGGCAGATACTAGTTCAAAACAAGCCACACGAAACTCAAAATCCTAAACCCTCGTGCAACTCATGTAGGGACCTTGATATATAGCAGAGAGTTTAGCGCCTGTTCAGAGAGTATAGTTCTAACAGTAACATGGGGCCGTAAAGAATAACACGGTCATTCTTCAGGCCCCATATTGGGTCTGTCTGAACCCCAACACCCCAAACTTCGACATGCTAGCTGCTAGACCCTACCTGGACCCCAAAGAATTCACCTTTTCCGGGCTACTTACTATGATTTTCTTATAGAAGATCTCCAAAGAACTTAGGCCTTGGGGGTCAAAGGTAAGCCCCAACAAACAAGAGGCCACAAAGCCTTGTAGACCCTGGCCCCTAAAAATCCGAAAGCTTATCAACAGCTCATTGGAAGGCCAAAAGGGGGGTCTAAGATTCTTGGGGTAGGGATTCCTTAATATGAACCCTATTATGGGAACCCTAATCCCTACTAAACCCCCATAGGCTAAAACCACTTTTGGCCTCCTACGAAGTCTGCCGCTTCAAGTTCACAGCGGCTAATACTATTTTGGGTGGGGTTCCTTATCATTATGGTAGAATGGGCCCCAAAACCCTATTCTCTTTACTAAGGCCCCTACTTCGCGGGGCAGGGGACTTAGTAAGTAGGTTATCAGTAGGGTTATAATTGGGGTAACTCCATTTAGGGCACTTATAACTCTACTTATAACCTACTTACTAAGTCCCCTGCCCTTCCAAGTATAGTATCAACAGCTGGGCGAGCGACGGCGAACTTCCGTTTCGGATGTTTCGACCATCGCCTGGAGGGTTTTTTTCGTTTACGTCAGCGCAGGGCTTGCAGTTTAGGGTTCCTGTAAGGGTTCCTTTAAAGGGTTCTATAGGGATTTAGGGCTCCTTTCAGGGTTCCTTTAAAGGGTTCTATAGGGATTTAGGGTTCCTTTCAGGGTTCCTCTAAAGGCTTCTATAGGGATTTAGGCCTTAGGGTCTTTAAGGGTTCCTTTAAACGGTGCTATAGGGATTTAGGGTTTAGGGGTTTAGGGATAATATAGCTTTAGGGCTCGGGTTTTACGGCGCTAGTTTTTCCCTCCTACCTAGCAAGGACAAGGCCCGCAAATTAAGGCGTTATGGCTTGGGGGGTTCGGGCTTGCGTAGGGAATGTCAAGCACTATAACGCTAAACCCCAAACGGCTTGGGGTGTGGCCAAGGCACCCTCACCGCCTCCGTCACCCCCGTTGTCATTGGGGGCAATGATGAAGCCGCAAACGGTGGGTTGACCAGAATGCCCTTCGCTCCGGTCTTCGTCACAACCAACGCAACAACGTCCCTGATTGGCCCAGGGTTGGCGCCCTCAACTACCTTCTCTTTCGGCCCTGATGTCACGAAAGCCCCTGTTGTGACTATGATGCATTGGTCCGTGGACTCCGCATCAACGTCGAACATCTCCAAGATCTGGCTTTCGCGGTAGGGTTTGGGGTTTCGCGGGCGCCTATCTGCGTGGTTCTGTGTCAGAGTGAGCGGCTCAATGCTCTGGCATCCAGCATCTGCTGTACAGGCTGGGCAGAACAGGTTCCTGGCTCGGAATCATCCCAACACCTCATGAACTCTCAATCCTAAAAGCATACACTCAGGTTTAGGGTGTAATGCCGAACCCTGAATAATTGTCGATATCATTCCTGAGGATGGCTGACTATGATCATACCATAATATGGCCCGAAACACTTGCTGACTGTTTGCGGCCCCTATACTAACTACGTACATCCTTCCACTAAGGATTCAGGCAGTTGCAAAAACGCCCACATAGCATCCCTTGCAGGAACCTCTGACGGAACCTTATTCCAACTATTCACGTGCTTCTATCACAGAAGCCAGGTTCAATCAGCCCTGCAAGCGAAAGCCGTTGCAGATAACTGAAGGTCTGGTGTAACGGGGTGAGCCCCTAGCTCAGCTGAAACGGTGCAAATCAACAAATCCGGGGTCGTAAGTACGAGAATCAGGTTCTAAGGATTGCCTACAGGGGAATACTGCTTCCATTATAGCTCTTAGTAAGGGCTACTCTTGTCAGTCGAAAACTTCTCATAATTGACACCGGCACATCAGCGTCATTACTACTCTTATTCATATAATTGTCGTGATTGTTCTTATCATTACTACTGCTACTGCTACTACGATGACAGCTGTATAATCATAAATCAACACCATTAGCACAACTAACATTATTCTGACTACTTTTGATGTTTGAATATGAACAAAAGCTAATAATTAGTGTTATGACGATCAGTATCAACATTCTTGTGTCCAAAACTTTCGAAATCGTAGGTAATCAGGCCACTGCAGTCCTGCCTGCTTCTTCACCTCCATGCGGGCCTCTCGTACGGCTTGGGATGGTAATGCTAGAGTTTAGCTGAAAGGTTTGTGATTTGGTTACTCTCAAACCCAAAAAAATTCGCGTGAGGGAAGAAGGAGGCCCCTTGCGAGCAAAAACAGAAACCCACAGGGGTTTCGAGCATCGTGTGCGCAGGATCTGGAACCAAGTGGTTAGACCCTCTGTGAGGTTGACCAAGCTCCCGAGGTCCGGTCCGGTATACTGAGCACTGAACCCTTCGCAGTTGAAGGCTTATGGCTGCGGCCCGCAATCAGTAAACACGAATTGTCCAAGAGAGCAGGGTGTGAGACGGGCCTTGTACTCACGTGCACATGCTACAAGAAATGAGACGGAAAAAGCCTTCAGGGACAGCCTTCAACCCAAACTCGAGGAGACCAAGGCCCCGCTACAATGAAGCAGCTACGGGCAACCTACACAGCTGTGGTTACACTCGTAGCATGTCCGCGTCGCCTTGAGTTCTTGCTCCATGCTTTCGCCCACCTCGCACGATGTTCAAGACTCGCTTTAACTTCAAGGAAATGTAATCTGCAAGATGTCGGAAGTTTAGGATACAGGGCTTGTGCCCGCAATGAAGCAGTAGCAGTGGCAGTGGTCCTCGTGGTTGTGGTGGTGGTGGTATTCGTGATATAGTACTGGTGGTAGTAGTTGTTGTTGTTGTGGTTGTAGTAGTAAACTTAGTAGTAGCAGCAGCAGGGAGGGTAGGAACCATTAGTGGTCTGGGGTCGTGTTCATGGAGCCGCTGTTGTGTACTATTGAAGATCACAGCAGCAGCAGCAGCAGCAGCAGCATCGAATGGTCTGAATTGAATCATGACGATGAGGGAAAATTCTGGAACTAAGCATTCAGACCAGACCCCTGTACAAGCCCGTCAACTCCTCCCAAACCTCCAAACCTTCAGCATGGAATGTAACCCCCGCGCAACCACCCTGGACCCTCAACCCTACCGTGAGCCTTAAACCGTTAACCCCCAAACCCCAAATCCCAACCCCGAAAAAGCCTTATGGAAGTCTTAGAAATTCGCAAGAAAACCCCTAAACTCGAATCGGTCATACCCGAGGCGGAGACCTCCTTGAGGTCCACTTCTTGGGTGTTTGACTCCTGGGTTTAGGCTTAGAAGTTCAGGGTTCAGGGTAATGTAGGGGCTTAGGGGTTTAAGGTTCCTATAGAGTTTACGGCTTCAGGGCTTTAGGGTGCAGATCTTGCTTCTGTTTCCAGCTGGATAAACTGCCTGCGGCAGAAGTCAAAATGCACAACCAGTGCCTCGAAAGTAGGTTTAGTGCTTCGGGCCTAGGACAAGGGGCCTTGGCACACCATGACAAGTCTCTCTACCTGCGAATCAGCACATGTATGTGACATACGGTACTAAAAACAACACTGTATTAACACATCTAACTACACGTATACATGTGCATATATATATATACATATAATTTGAGATGGATTTGTTGCATAATAGCTTGAAGGGCTTAAAGGGTTACTGGACTGGCTGAGCTAAATGGGTCAATCCCAAACAACGACTGGAATCAAAACTCGTCTAACAGCAGGCTCTGTCCAACAAACATCAAGACCCTTTTGCCGAGAAGGCTTGCATAATCTCGCCCCAAACTTCAGTGTATAGGCCGACAAAAGAATCCTTCTGTGACCCTGGGAACAGCCACTACAAGGCGCTGACGTCTTAAACTCCCACGGCTGATTCAACCAGGATCACAGGGCTGTTATCTTCTATATAATAGCCCCCTAAAGCGCATTCCGGTCGACCCGAAACTCTAAAACCAAAAACTCCTGAGCCCAAGCAATTGAATTCTCACCCTAAATGTCCAAAACTTACTTTGCCCACCTGCTGTGCGGACTGCACTTCATTCCGGAGGAGGTCGCTCTGTCGTAGGAGCCTCGTGGCTTCAGAGAGCTTCGGGATTTCAAGTGGTTTGGGGGTTTTATGGGGCTTAGGGGGTTTAGAGGGTTTTAGGGGTTTGAAGGGTTTCATTAGAGGCTTAGGGCTTTTAGGGTTTAAAGTTTCGGGTTGAAGTTTACGGCCAAACTTTAAGGTTCTTTCCAAGGCTCTATAAGGGGACTAACAGAGAGTTAGGGTTAAGGGGCTTTAAAGTTGCTCTACAAGCTGCCTATCAGAAGTTGGTTGCGACTTCAGCCACTTCGGGGGCAGTAGGGCTGTACGGCTTTAGGGCATCTCGGTGTTAGGGCTTCAGGGTTCCTGGATTTGGCGACACCACCACCACCAGCACCAGCAGCACCAGCAGCACCAGCACCAGCACCAGCACCAGCACCAGCACCAGCACCAGCACCAGCACCCACACCGGCACCGGCACCGGCACCGGCACCGGCACACCACCACCACCACCACCACCACCACCACCACCACCACCACCACCACCACCACCACCACCACCACCACCACCACCACCACCACCACCACCACCACCACCACCACCACCACCACCACCACCGCAAGACGACTAACAGCAACACAACCGACGTCAAACAAGACATATAAAAGCAGCCGCAGCAACAACAACAAGATAAAGACAAAGCACAAGAAGAAGCAGCAGAAGAGGGAGAGGAACCTGTTATTCCCATAACGGGCGATACCGGAAAAGGCTGCAAGCCCTGAACCACCCGCAGTCCAGAGCCGATTCCCCCTGAAGTTCGTGCAGTCCAGAGCCTGACCCAACTTCCAAATCTACATACCTCCCAAGTGTAGAAACCTACTCCTGATTATATTTTAGGGTCCTTAAGGGAGGGTGGTTCAAGGGGAGGGTACAAGGGATCCTTTGGGAACCTATAAGGGAACCTTAGGGAGCACTAGGGCCACTAGGGAGAACTAGGGATTGGTAGGTTATCCATCCCCCTTGGAGCCATCCCCCATAAGGATACTATAACCTAACTTAGCTAAGCTTCAAACCCTGATCGTTTTCAAGTTAGTAACAAACACAAGCGAATCCGCTTAGACTGCCGGTGCTTCCGGTCCAAACCTGGAAGATTCGGGTCGAAACAAGCTCCCCAGAGAGAGCCCAATACCCCTTAATTTCAGGAATATACCTAAAATCGTTAGGGGCTTCGTATTATGAGTTAAGCTATCCCTTTTTGCAGCAGGCCTCGTTGTCCAGCAGCCCGGTTACAGCAAGAGCCCCTTCCCCCAAACCCTTTAAGCTATATTCCTTAATTAAGGGGTATTGGGCACTCTGGGTCACTCCCATGCTATTCATGCCACCTTGGGTGCGGCAGACCGACGCTGCGCGAGTTCTTCGTCAAACGGCCGACGTAAAACAAGTAACAACTTGATGTGCTGAGAACCTGATCGTGAAAGCTCCTCCAATACATGCATTCCTGCGAGTGCTGCCTTAGGATTCCGTGCATGTCGCAGCAAGACATGAACGGGCTTACCGTTCCGCCTGCACATTTCATACAAAAAGGCATCGGATTGCAGTGCGGTGCCTTTCAACCGCTTAAGCACAGGCTCTGGCATGAACTGGATTGCTTGCAGGCTCGTGATGCTGTAGTGTCTGGGGCTCTGGGCCATGCGTGGGATCCTTCGGTACTATAGGAATCCTTGAACCCTGAACTTCCAGAAGACCGACGCGCCTAGCTCGGTAACAAACCTAAGTCCTACGTAAACTCAACATCTCAGAGCCCAAAGCCCAAGGCTTAACTCCTAAAGCCCAACTCCTAAACCCTAAACCCCAAAACCCTGAACCCTAAGCCGCAAACCCTAATCCCCTTAACCCTAAACCCCAAAACCCTGAACCCTAAGCCGCAAACCCCAATCCCCTAAACCCTAAACCCTAAAAGCCTAAACCCCAAACCCCTAATTCCCCTAAAACCCCAAACCCTAAACCCTAATCCCCTAAAACCCCAATAAGCTCGCTGTGCCGAGGCACTCGGTCTCCAGTTCAGCTATGGCCGCTTGTCCCCGCTTGTCCTGGCAACGGCTGGAACAGTCACACGGCTTTTTCGATTTAGGGTTTGTTGGATCTAGAACCCTAAACCCCTAAACCCTAAACCCCTAAACCCTAGAGTCTAGAGTTTAGGCACACGTCTTTGTTGCTTTGTTTTTTATCGCTCCTTTTCTCCTGCTTCAGTCACACGGTGTTTTTTGCGATTTAGGGTGTATAAAACACTCGCAACTCGGGCAAGCCAGACGAGGTGATTTAGGGTTTATAGGATCCAGAGTCTGCGGTTTAGACAAGCTTTCGCCATGACGTTGAGTTTTGGGCGCTATTGCCTGTAGCCGGCAACAATCTGCAGCAAGCCACTCAGTGAAGCACTATAGGGAATAGGGTTTTGGAGCCCATTATACTTCAATTATAGTAAGAGGCCCACCCTGCCCGGCCTGGCTGGCCAAGATCTCTTGCAAGGCCTTGTCCTCCTCCGCCCAACGTGCCTGGAATCCCAATGTTTCGGGTTCAGAGTTTAGGGTTTGTGGTTGGAGCTTAAGGGCTTATTTATTAGGGGACTGAGATAGTTTACTAGGTCTGTGGTTTAGCGTTTCGACGCAAAGGACGATGAGTTTATAGTCTTGCTGATTGTTCCGCCTCTATTATAGGATTGAGGTTTCACAAGGTTCCATACTAAGAGTAGGATGTACATCCGGTTTCACTAAGGGTGGATTGTCGAGGGTTTGCAGAGTTGAGGCTGTGGGGTTTACATGAACACACCCATGGGCTTCGGAATGGCTGGTTCGGGCTTCATTTTGAAGGTCCTCGCTTTTACCTAGCTTGAATTGAGGCTCTGGGTATGGATTCAGCAGCGTGAGTTCTATTCAGGGGGGTTGCTCGAACCTCGGGGACCCCCGCACCAATTTTGCGAGTTATTTGCGAAATAGTATTCCCTCAGATACTCGGACCCTCAGGACGGTTGAGGGTTCAGGGATGAGTAAGGAACACTGAAAACAGACTGAACACATTGCAAGCTTCCGCACCCGAACGGTTGGCTCGTCCTTCCTTCTTGTTTGACGGCTTGGCAGCCATTTCCAAGTCTGTATTTCTGTCAGGTCTGTATTCGGATGTCTATAGGGTTCAATGATCGTAAACGGCAATCTCCTCAGCCATGTCATCGATTAAAATTCGAAATTTTGATAGAAGCTCATGAAAGCCTCTCAACCGTAAACCTTGAACCCCAAACCCAAAACCCTGAGCCCTTTTGCACAGACTTGTATATGCCCGCCTGGATCAAACCCTGAACCCAAGACCCCGAGCCCCTGAACCCAAAACCCTAAGCCCTAAACACCTTGTCTCAGATCCCTAATAATTACTAGAACCCCTAAGTCCTGACCATTATCCCCAAGTCCTAAACCCTGAGCCCGAAGCCCTATAAGCCCTACACTTACTACCCCAATAAGCCACAGAAATAAAAGGTTCAACTTTCCGTTTCCTACACAACTATAAGAGTCCCAAAAAGTTTAGAGGTATAGGTATTGGGGATCTAAGAAACACATCCACAGCGACCTCTTATAGAACCTTTCAAAGGAACCCTTATAGTAACCCTAAGTCCTAAACCCAAGGCCCCAAGCCCTGTGAGCCCTACACAGTGTCAGCTCAAAGCCTCGAACTTCTCCTCCATCTCAGACAGCTCGCGTTGCAACTCTTCGACCTTCCCCAGGGCTTAGAGTTTTCGAAAATTAGGGGTAGCTCCTTTAAAGGGTTACTATAAGGGTACTATAAGGTTCCTTTAAAGGGGCTTTAGAAGGGTCTTAGAGTTTCCGAAAACTAGGGGGTACCTTATTTTGGGGTTCTTGCAATAAGGATCCTACAATTTAGGGTACCCGATTAGGATCCCCCATTTTGGGCTTAGGGTTTCGGGCTTTTTGGGGGTTTGGAGGCTTAGCAGGTTTGGGGGTACACTCTGAGGGGTTTAGGGGTTTAGGGTTTTGTTCCCTCCTACTTGGCAAGGACGAAGCCTGGGCTTAGGGGTGTTAGGGTTAAGTTGAGGGTTGAACCTAGACCCTAATCCCTAAACCCCTGAACCCTAAAGTGGGTTCCCTAGACCTAAAGTGCAGGCGGCCTTCCTCGACCTCGCGGCCACAGCTGATGCGAGGGCCGGCTCTGTTCCCGGCCGAAATTCCCAGTGCAGTCTTTGGGTCGCCAAAAATTATCTTTATATTAACCTTAAACCCCTAAACCCTAAACCCCTAAACCCTAAGCACTAAACCCTAAAACCATGCCTTTATTGTAGGGAGCTCGTGGCCCACCGGGGACTTGACATGCCCAAAGTGCCACTGACTGATCTGTTCTGTGCATTTCTGCGGCGCAAAGGGAAAACCTTCTGGTTGCAGCAGAAGCCGTTGGCTAGACCTAAGAGTAACCTAGGCATAAGCAGGGTGCCCTCTTTGGTTTAGACGGGGTTATAAGGGAACCTGAACCCTAAAAAGTGGAATAAGTGTCTACCTTGGGTCCTAGTTGGATGTGGTTCGCCAGACAGAAGACGCTGTTGCGAGCCGTTGTTTTGGAAAACGTGGTTGGAGCTGTTTCTGGGCATTCAGCAAGTCCAACAGATGCAAGTAGTAGCACGTGAGCCTTGGGTTTAGGGTTGCAGGTTCGAAGTGTTTAACCCTGAGTTCCCATAACCTAAAGGGCAAGTATACTTATGACCCATCTTAGGGGACTTATAACTGCGCTTATAACTACCCATGAACCTCCAAGCTCCACAGCTTTGCACACAGGGCTTGCGATGCTCATGCACAGGGCTTCGAGTTTTGCGTTCATGCGTTCCATGGCACATTCGCATCTTCCGACCATGCAATGTACTTCCGAAATCGCTGCCACCGCGTAGAGCAACACATGAAACCGGGACTTCAAAAGACCCAAACGTGAGATCTGGACAGGCAACAACAAATTAAAACCTTTAGCCTCCTCCGCAAACCCAAACACCCAAGACCGGCAGTGATATAGAAGCGGCCGTAGGCCTCGAAAAAGGCTTTGGCATATATGATGGCACCTTGAACTTGAGCCGCCTCCTTTTTGGTAGAGTCCCTATGAGCGCTCATGATAAGAGCCAACACACCAAAAGTAGGCTATGCTCGTTTAAAAGTTTAATGTATATTTATGTAACAAGAGATGCTAGTTACTCAGACCCCTAAATGGAATTCCAGGCACCTCCTGCTGATGGCGTGACCTGGTCGATCCGCATAGAGCGCGGGGGGGGGGGGGGGGGCTTCGCTGGACATCGCATCGCATCGTCAACACGAGCTCCCTTCGATTGTTTGGTTAGAGATTGCATGATGCAAATTAGAAGGTTGAATACTAAGTCACAGTAACAATTGCCCTTTATCATACCTTAGTATGCTCCCATGCAACCAAAGGAACCAGTATAGACCACCCAAACTCTTGTCGAAGCATTATCAAGACCTACAGAAAAAGCCATGTAATACCTTGCCCACAAACCTAGGTTTGGGATATGGGCTTTATCTGTCACTTTATCTAAAACTGTTTTTTGTAGGGTCACTAGAAATTCGAACATGTTCGCGTTTACCAAAAGAACCTACAGAAAAGGTACGTTATGGTGGTGTAAACAAGGGTTAGGATTGTATGCTTGGGAGTCCCCTAAACAGAAACTTGTGACTAGCTGCGGTTGCGCAGCCTCTGTACAGGTTCAGTGTTTAGGGTTCGGGTGTTTTGCCATTCTCAACTCAGCAAATCTCAGCCGTGGCTTTAGGGTTTTTGGTCCCAGACGGCTTGTTCTCAATGAGACCAACATCTACAGTACCAGTAAGTGGAGGATGGACATGACAGACATGCGTCGGCTGCACGGCCTGGCCTGAAACCTCAGCCCTAAATCCCAAGCCTATAAGCCCAAAGTTATAAACTCTAATAAACCCCCTGAGAGCTGCAACCCATCGTAGGACAACACAAAGCCAAGGTGCTTCCTTTGTTCCCACTGCTCCTGGCTTTCGTGTGCAAGTTGTGGAGCAGCGAAACACGAAAGCTTTAACTTTTGCCCGCAAGGTGTAAAGGATGGGTACTGAAAAACCAGAAGCATGACGCTATGAATCCATGAGGGGCATGATGTGCCGATGTGCATCATTTTGGGTCCGAGGTTTAGGGATCAGGTTTGGGGATCTATGTGCATCTATGTTGGGGCGTCTTGCGATGTCTCCGTAGAATCCGAACCCAGTGCTGATGGTCACATGCCCAGGCTTTCCTTTAAACACATCGGTTTGGGATTCTTTCCGATGATCTCCTTGAATCCGTTCCTTGATTCGGTAAGGTTTTCGCGCGGTTCTACAGGTAGGGACTGGAGGTTGTTAGGCTCCCTGCAAAATCTCCCCGAAACTTCTGAACCCTAACCCCTGAACCCTGACCACCGAACCCGGACCTCAAAGTCCAAAGCCCTACACCCCAAACCCTCTAAGGAAGAGAACCCGAATGGAACTCTTTAAGAAAAAGAACCTTTAAACCCAACAAGGGAACCCTAACTTTCTAGAACTCTTACAGTAAAAAACAGGAACCTTTAAACCCATTAATTACAAGGGAACCCTGATAGAACTCTTTAAGGAAGGAACCCCCTAGTACTAGCTTCAGAACCCCTCAAAAAAAACCACCCTTGTCCTGGAGAGCTTCGGACTTTTTCTGATGCTTGGCCTCGGGGGTGCCCGTGGCTGAACGGTTTAGGGTTAAGGTTTTTAGGGCTTAGGTGTTTAGAGTTTAGGTTTTAGGGTTTGGGTTTTTAGGTTTGAGGGTTTAGTATTGTCGGGCAATAAAGGGCAGAGATACTCTACGATGCATAGGGTTCTTTCCAACCTTTGCAAGCTTCTGTCAGATGTTTGTCGAGTTGGAAACATGTTTCTGGGATTTCTGCGGATCCGATGCTTTGTTTAGGCCGTACAAACACTTTGTAGCGTCTTGACATATAAGCCCCGTACGACTGCGTCTCGCTCGGAATTCTCTGCAGAGTTGCCATCTGGCTTCGCTCTTCAACTCTACTTGGAGGTTCATGCGTAGTTATAAGTAGGGTAACTAAACTCATGACCCATATTAGGGACTTATAACACTACTTATAACTACCCATGAACCTCCAAGTAGCGGCATCATGGCCAGCATCCGATCCTCGAACTTGCCCCTCAAGGCATCCACCTCCACTTTCACCACCCGCGTCTTCATGCTTGGGACTAAATCCACGGACTTCCTCACAGCTCACCCTGGTCTAAACCCCGTAAAACCTAATCATGTTTTGGGTTTGTGAGTGAGTTCAAAGTGATACCTGCAGCTTTTACGAGCCATGATACTTCTCGATGTTCACAAGCCCTAGGCTTTGCATTCCAACATAAAAAGGAACCAGTTCCCGAGCAACCCCGAGCCTAATAAATCTGGGCACTTGGATTATGAAGTCTGCGAAACAGTTTTGTTGAGTATTGATATTAGCCTTCTGTTCTGAAGCTGCAAGGAACGTTCTTAAACCCTCGACCGCCTGTAGGTAGCATAAGACGACCCCGAAAAGGAATCCTTTAGAACCTGAGCGGAAGACTTTACACAGAATAACCGCCAGGGCGGAAATCGCTGAGGTCGCTGCCCTAATGGCCTCCACTTTCTGTTGTATGCGATCCTGCTCGCTCCTCGTATTAAGGCTGTGCAAGGAGGGTCTTGAAGGGCAGGGCTTATCCTAAGCCCTTTTGTTGCAACTGGGTTTGGGCATTAGCCAGATCCTTGCATCACGGAAACCCTAAACCCTAAGTAATTACTCTTTGTGATCAAAGAGCTTGCGGGGATTTCAGGGGCACAGGCATTGGGCTTGGGCTTTAAAAGCTTGCTCTAAGCTTGACGGGTTGCCTTAGGCTTTGGGGTTTACGCTCTCGCAACTCGGACTTGCCAGATGGGTCTGAGATTTGGCTTGGTGCGGGTTTGGACTTCATGTAACTCGGACAACCAGGCTCGGCTGCTAGGATTGGGATCGAGAAAAATGCTCGCTGGGAGCTGTAAGCTTGATGGTGTATGGGCCAATTCTACCAGAAGTATATAATGAACGAACCCTGAGGAATAGTATTTGTAATTATTCCGACTCCGACCCACTGTAGTAGACCCCACGACCCTTTATGGAGAAACTTCCCATTGCTCGTCCCAGGCTCTGCACACGGGCGAGGTGCATGTCCGCATTTCCTGGGCAAGCAAAGCTCCAGGCTCCGGGAGGTATTCGTCATCATCACCATAGTCCCCAGAGACTGCAATATCCCTTAATTCAGGAATATACCTTATACTATAATAGGATCCCTAAAATGATTTAAGGAATATCCCTTAATTAAGGGATATTGGAGTCTCTGGGTCTTCTTCATCTTCACTTCCAGCCCCAAAACCTAAACCCTAAACCCTAGAGCAGAGCGACCGAGCGAACGCAAGACAAACCCTAAACCCTAAACCCTAAGAGGTGGAGCTTGCATGCAACAGCCTGAGACCGGTTGAGCCCGGACGTGCTCTTGCATGTCCTTTCCGAAACTAGGGGACCCTGATATAGTCTCCTAAATAGTAGGATCCTTATTGGATCCTAAAACAGGGTACCCCTAAATTTCGGAAACTCCCACATAGGGCTTAGGCTTTCGGGTCTAAGGTTTGGGAGCTGAGCTAGATCCCTTATGAACCCTTTCAAGAGCCCCTTAAGGAGACCTTTAAGGAACCTAGGTCTGGGGTTTAGAGCCCCTCAGCTTTGATTCGTCTCGTCTTGGTGGCAGAAGCTTCAGGATCTAGCATGTAAGGTTCTTCCAGCTTTGGGGGGGGGGGGCATCCGGCAGCTCGCTACCCGATGCATGGCTGCTTTGAACCTTCAGAGTGGCTCATCTACACCCGAAGGAGTCCATGTACTGAGGCCTCAAAGTAGCCTGGGTGCTTTAAGGTGAAATTATATACAAATCTGACAACATGGACCTTTGGGGACAGTAATGACTCGCCTCCTGCCCGGAATCCAAAACACTACGCCTGCCGGGGCTGGATCTCCAAACCAAACACAAGACGAGTGGCGCTTGATTTGCACGATCACTTTCGCTGGTTCACATTCCTGTCGTCGCCCGAATCTGGATTTGCGGGGGACGGAGGAGGGGGGGGGGGTGGCTGAGGAAAACCGGGTCTATTTGGAAGCTACCGTTCGGTAAATATACTCACACAACGATTGAAGAAGCTCTTTGTTCTAGATTTCCAACGACATCTCCTCACATTTGAACGTCGCTGGCTTGCCATGTACCATCACTCAATAGAGTCATTCCGCTTGAAGTTCAAGGCTGGCCCACTGCTTTTGGGGTTAGGCATGTCTTTTCGGGTTTACGCGCCTCTGGCGCACTCTTTGCCGCCATCTGGCTTCATTTTGGGTGCCAGCCTATTTTGCGTGCGAAACCGTTGGAAATTCTCGCGCGTCTGCCGAGTATGTATATATGTATACCGCCACGTCATGGTCTCTTATCAACGTTTCGATTCTTCACTTCGTGATATCCGATTGGGTTTTTGGGCCACCCCCATCCACTCCTACATCAGGTTCTGATAAGGCTCGGATGGTAGAAACCAGCCACTCGATTGAGGGTGTTGGGCTTAGGGAAGCAACCAATCTGTGTTGGAATTTAGATCAGCTCTACGCTCAGCAGCCTGCCATTTATTGGTGGGTTTCGAACTTACCACTCATAATCTCCTAGCTTGGTTCACCAGTGTGGCCCACCCAGTCTCGGGTTTATCTTTTTGATTCTTTTGGCACCGTGCCTTCAATCTAAGCGGCTTAAGGTTTTCGGAACCAATCATTCCTTTTGAGGCGTAGACTTTCATGTCTTGGTTTACCACCCATCTTCGCCTGTTGGCTTGGGATCTGGCCTCACGTTTTCACTCCAATTACGGGGCACCGGCCGGGCTACCGTGCGTGCGATTCCGCGCAGCTCCATGCGCATCTGAACATGTATGTGCCATCACACACAGACCAATTACTTATTGGCGGACATATCCGTCTATCTATCCCTCTACCTTTTTGCTTGTCTTATTATCTAGCTATCTATCTATCATCTAACTATCTATCTATCTAGTGCCTTAAAGGCTAGTCGGTTAGCCACTCCTTCAGGGGTCCACGTTTTTAACACCCTTCAATCGTGGCGGTTTAGGGGTTTCCGGAACCAATCCTTCCTTCTGAAGCATAAGCTTTTAGCTCGCATCTGCCTACGTTAGAACATGCATGTGTCACGATATGTGTATATGCATCGCTACGTACATATGTAGACGACACAGAGCTGTATCACAATACACAGCTGACATAATTATGTATGTACGCATGTATGTGTATATATGTATGTATGTGTGTATATATATATATATGTATATCTATTGATATATGTATATTATTTCTGTATATACATATGCTAACAAAGAGAGAGAGAGAGAGAGAGAGAGAGAGAGAGAGAGAGAGAGAGAGAGAGAGAGAGAGAGAGAGAGAGAGAGAGAGAGAGAGAGAGAGAGAAAGAGAGAGAGAGAGAGGGCACATACATATGTACGGTTTATATATGACATGCTAAAACATGCGGCCACAGTCTTTGTGCATGTATCCTAAACAAACATATGTATCTACAGCCATACATATATACATATCGAAATTTAGACAAGGGCCCTCTACCTCATGCTCGACAAGAAGACACTGAGAGCTTCTTCCAATCTAGGCCCCTCCAAGATATCAAGAAAAGAAAGTTCCGCTTACCGCTCAGTCGGCACGAAGAGACCTCCTTTTTGTTTAGGTAGGGGAAGAAGACCCTGACTATCCCTTTCACCCTTCGAAACATGGAAGAGAGCTTGTCATGCTCAAGAAGAAAGGTGGAGCTCCCTCCAACCCTGAAACAAAGAAGTCTGGTCCTTCCCTGAACTTTCACAAGGAAAAGAGTGCTCCTCCACCCCATGTTGTTCCATGAAGACAGCTCCCCTCAGTCATTCGCGGTAAGAGAGGAGAACTTCTTTCTAGAAGAGAACTCCTTTGTTTCTAGAAGAGAACTCCTTTGCCGCGAGTCTCAATCCGGAGAAGAGTGAAGAGATCTCACTCCTAGTAAGAAAAGACAGAAACCCCCCACCAATGTATAGGTTCTCTACCTCGCTATGGCAAGCAAGAAAAAGCTCCCTCCAAGTTGACGAGGGCTCCTTCATCCGTTGGTAAAAGAAAAAATCCTCTGCCGGGTCCTGTACCCAACAACTCAGAAGAGAGGCCCCTCTGATTTCTTGAGCAAGAAGAGAGCTCTGTTGACTTCTCTGTCGACAAGAAGAAAGACTCCTTTTCTCTCGCAGGGGCGCACGCGCCCGACCATCTCCTCCTCCTCTTCAAAACTTGGAAAAGCGCTTACGATCAAGCTCCAAACTTCAAACCTTGACAAGGGAAGTCTGGTTCTCCCTGCGGCCTGCAAAGCGACATCAAAAATCCCTCCACCTCATCCTTTGAAACAAGAACAGAGCTCTCTCCAAGTTACCAAAAGAGAGATTAGAGCTTCTTTCTACAAAAGAGCACCTTTACCTTTTGCAAGGTTTTTCATCCTGATCTTAAGCACACCAAGGTAAGCACGCTACCGGTAAATATGGTCAGAGCTCCCTCCGTCTTCCAAACAACGTATAAGTTCTATACCCCGTCCTCAACAACAAGAAAGCTTCCTCCAACGTAGTAGTATTGAAAAAGAAAAGGGCCCCATCTCAAAATATCAGACAAGTAGCAGAGAGCTCCGTTTACCGCTCCCGTCGCCAGGAAAAGACCTCCTTTCTCTCTTGGCTACGGGAATAAGAGAGCTCCTGACTATCTCGTCCTCGCCCCCTCTGCCCAGCCTTCAACAACGACAAGATAAATCCTTTACTTCATGCTCCAAAACAAGAACAGAGCTTCCTCCAAGTTACTCTTGGTAAGAGAAGAAAACTTCTTTGAAGAGAACAACTCCATTATCTCTTGCTAAGTCGCCTCTTATTGTTGATTTCAACAACTATGCATAAGTTCTTTACTTCATCAAGGACAACACTAGGATAGCTCGCTGCAATGAAATGAGAACAGAAAAAGAGCTCCTCTTCGTCTTTGTCGGCAAGAAGAGAGCTCCTTTACCTCGCGTTAGAGGAAGAGCTCCTAGCTCCCCTGGCTTCCAAACAGAAGAGCCCGCTGCCTCATGCTCGGCAAGAAGAGACCTAGAGTTTCCTCCAATCTAATGAGACAGAAGAGAGCTTCGTCTCGAAGAACGACAAACAGGCCCCACCAAGATATCGAGAAAGAAGAGAACTCCGTTTACCCCTAAGTCGGCAAAAGGAGACCTCCTTTCTTTTTAGGTAAGAGAAGGAGATCCTGACTACCCCTTTACCTCTTCAAAACATGGAAGAGAGCTTGTCGTGCTCAAGAAGAAAGGTGGAGCTCCCTCCAACCCTCAAACAAAGAAGTCTGGTCCTTCCCTGAAGTTTCACAAGGAAAAGAGTGCTCCTCCACCCCATGCTGTTCCATGAAGACAGCTCCCCCCAGTCATTCGCGGTAAGAGAAGAGAACTTCTTTCTAGAAGGGAGCTCCTTTGCCGCTAGGTAACCCGAGTCTCAATCCAGAGAAGAGAATCCCCCCCACAAGCCCAACAATGTATGAGTTCTCTACTTCGTCATGAGAAACAAGAAAAACTCCCTCCAAGTTCACGACAAAGATGAGGGCTCCTTTACCTCGGGCTCCCTTTTTTGGCAAAGGCGCAAGCTCCCGAACATCTCCTCCTCCTCTTCAAAACATGGAAGAGAGCTTACGATCAAGCTCCAAACTTCAAACCTTGACAAGGGAAGTCTAGTCCTCCTTGCGGCCTTGAAAGGAACATGAGAAGCCCTCTACCTCATCCTCTGAGACAAGAACAGAGCTCACTCCAAGTTACGTTTGGTAAGAGAAGAAAGCTTCTTTCTAGAAGAGAGCTCCTTTACCTGTTGCAAAGTCTTCATCCTAATCTTAAAAAGACGGAAGAGAGCACGCTACTAGTAGATATTGACAGAGCTCCCTCCGTCTTCCAAACAACGTATAAGTTCTATACCCTGTCCTCAACAACAAGAAAGCTTCCTCCGACGTAGTAGTATTGCGAAAGAAAGAAAAGGGCCCCACCCCAAAATAGCAGACCGGCCCCTCCAACTTCACGAGAAGAAGGCTCCAGTCGACAAGAAGAGACCTGCTTTGTCTTTTTTGGCAAGGGGATTAAAAGAGCTCCCGACTATCTCCTCTTCCTCTTCAGAAGATGGCGGAGAGCTTACGCTTAAGAGGAAAAGATGGAGCTGCCCAGACCTTCAAAAAGAACACTCTGGTCCCCGGGACAGCTTTAAAGAACGAGAGGATAAAAATCCTCTACGTCATGTTCAAACAAGAAAAGAGCTTCCTCCAAGTTACTCTTGGCAAGAGAAAAGAGCCCTTTTCTAGCAAAGAACTCCCTTACCTCTTGGTATGTCGTCTCTTATTCTTGAGAAGATTGAACAGACCTCCCTCCTTTCAAGACAGGACCGAGTGCCCCCAGATTTCAACAACTATGCAGAAGTTCTTTACTTCTCTACCTCATCGTAGAAAACAACAGGAGAGCCCCCTGCAATGTCATGAAAACAAAAACATCTCCTCTTCGTCTTGATCGGCGAGAAGAGAGCTCCTTTGTTAGAGGAAGAGATCCCCTGGCAAGAGATGACAGAGCTCCCTTAGCTTCCAAACAGAAGAGCCCTCTACCTCATGCCCGACAGGAAGAGACTGAGAGCTTCCTCCAATCTAATCAGACAGAAGAGAGCTTCGTCTCGGACAAGGACAAACAGGCCCCTGCAAGAAGAAACTTCCTTTCTCTTTAGGTAAAGAAAGGAGGTCCTGACTATCCCCTGTACCTCTTCAAAACATGGAAGAGGGCTTGACATGCTCAAGAAGAAAAGCTGGAGCTCCCCCCAACCTCCCTTCAAGTTTCAGAAGGACAGAGAACTCCTCCACCCCATGCTCTCACACAAGAAGAGGGCTCCCCCAGTTATTCGTGGTAAGATAGGAAAACTTCATTGTAGAACAGGGTTTCAAGAGTGAAGAGACCTCACTCCTAGCCCCCAAACAACGTATGAGTTTTATATCTAGGTATGGGAAACAAGAAAAGAACTCCCTCCAAGTTCACGACAAAGATGAGGGCTCCCGTACTTCTGGGTAGAAGAAGAGATCCCCTGCCAGGTCCTGTGCCCAACAACTCAGAAGAGAGGCCCCTCTGGTTTCTTGAGACAGAAGACAACTCTGTTTACTTCTCTGTCGACAAGAAGAAGACTCCCTTTTTTGGCAGAGGTGCAAGCTCCCGACCATCTCCTCCTCCTCCTCCGCTTCCAACTTCACGAGAAAGAAAAGGGCTCCGTTTACCCCTGAGTCGACAAAAGAAACATAAGAGAGCTCCTGACTACCTCCTCTTCCTCTTCAGAATATGGAGGAGAGCTTACGCCTAAGAGGAAAGGATGGAGCTGCCGAGACCTTCAAAAAGAAGAACCTGGTCCCCGAGACAGCTTTCAAGAAGCGCCGCCAGATTTCAGTAACTACGCATGAGTTCTCTACCTCTCTACCTCATCAAAGAAAACAACAAGAGAGCCCCCTGCAATTTAATGAGAACAAAAAAAGAGCTCCTCTTCGTCTTGGTCGGCAAGAAGAGGGCTCCTCGGTTAGAGCAAGAGCTCCTAGCTCCCTTAGCTTCCAAACAGAAGAGCCCGCTGCCTCCTGCTCGACAAGAAGAGACCTAGAGTTTCCTCCAATCTAATGAGACAGAAGAGAGCTTCGTCTCGAAGAACGACAAACAGGCCCCACCAAGATATCGACAAAGAAGAGAACCTTTCTATTTAGGTAAGAGAAGGAGATCCTGACTATCCCCTTTACCTCTTCAAAACATGGAAGAGAGCTTGTCATGCTCAAGAAGAAAGGGTGGAACTCCCTCCAACCTTCAAACAAAGAAGTCTGGTCCTTCCCTGAAGTTTCAAGAGGAAAGGGAGCTCCTCCACCCCATGCTGTTCCATGAAGACAGCTCCCCTCAGTCATTCGCGGAAAGAGAAGAGAACTTCTTTCTATAAGAGAGCTCCTTTGCCGCTAGGTAACCCGAGTCTCAACCCGGAGAAGAGTGAAGAGATCTCACTCCTAGTAAGAAAGGACAGAATCCCACCCAACAAGCCTGAGAATGAGTTCTCTACCTAGTTATGAGAAACAAGAAGAAAAAGCACCCTCCAAGTTCACGACAAAGATGAGGGCTCCTGTACCTCTGGGTAGAAGAAGAAATCCCCTGCCGGGTCCTGCACTCAACAGCTCAGAAGAGAGGCCCCTTTGACTTCTTGAGAAGGAAGCCCACTTCTCTGTCGACAAGAAGAAAACTCCTTTTTTGGCAGAGGTGCAAGCTCCCGAACATCTCCTCCTCCTATTCAAAACATGGAAGAGAGCTTACGATCAAGCTCCAAACTTCAAACCTTGACAAGGGAAGTCTGGTCTCCTTGCGGCCTTGAAAGGGACATGAGAAGCCCTCTACCTCATCCTCTGAGACAAGAATAGGGCTCACTCCAAGTTACGTTTGGTAAGAGAAGAGAGCTTCTTTCTAGAAGAGAGCTCCTTTACCTTTTGCAAAGTCTTCATCCTAATCTTAAGAAGACGGAAGAGAGCACGCTACTAGTAGATATTGACAGAGCTCCCTGCGTCTTCGAAACAACGTAAAAGTTCTGTGCCTTTTCTTCGACAACAAGAAAGCTTCCTCCAAGGTACTGAGAAAGAAGAGGGCCCTGTACCAAAATTAGCAGACAAGCCCCTCCAACTTCACGAGAAGAAGGCTCCGCTTATCCCTCAGTCGACAAGAAGAGACCTCCTTTCTTTTTTGGCAAGGGGAATAAGAGAGATCCTGACTGTCTCCTCTTCCTCTTCAGAAGATGGAAGAGAGCTTACGCTTAAGAGGAAAGGATGGCGCTCCCCATGCCTTCAACAGGAAGAATCTGGTCCCCGGGGGAGGGCTTAGGGTTTGAGAGTTGGGAGGTTCGCGTTTAGATAAGAGTAGGGCCACCAGGGTTCGTTGCACACAGAAAATTAAAGTTGTAAACATGAACCCTTACGATCAGGACTTCTCAAAATCATCAGCTGTATGAGTTGAGACAAGAGGTTCAGCATGACCAGTCGTAATCTTAGCCAGTGCAACAGTCGTAATACTAACATTAGTAGCAACATTAATATATGTGTAAGATAGCCCAGGTATTGAGGGTAATATGATTGCTATTATCAGATTTAGTGTCAGTAATCATAATCGAAATAGTTCTAGAAAACGTACAAGTAAACATTAATAATCCTAACTTGCTATTTGTAGTACTATTACCACTAGCATTAGCAGTTAAGTAATCATACTCATGTTGTATTAGCTCCAGTATTAATATTAACAATAGTATGCGTATTGATGTTAGTAAGAGTCGTAGTACTAGTATTAGTATTCGTATGAATATCTGTCATTATATTAAGAACAATATTCGTGTTAATGTTCGTGTTAGTGTTGACATTAGTCTCATACTATTATTAGTATAAGTGTTAGTGTTAGTTGTCGTTTTAAGCTAAATATCAGGATGAAACTGAATCAGAACAAGTATATGAGTAAGAGTATGAATATGAGTATGTACTGGGTATGAGATTCGTGATGATATGTGTATTTGTTGTAGCACTGGTGTTAGTGTTAGTATTCATATTGGTAGATTAACGTGAATATTGGTAACAATATTCGAGCGAGGGGTAGGTAGAGTAATACCAGCATTCGTATACATATCAGTATCCGCGTTAGTATTAATACGAGCTTAACCTTCGAGACAGTGTTAGTATTCAGATTAATGTTAGAATCAAACTAAAAACAACTACAAATATTAATCCAAACATTAGTGTGAGTGAGCATTAGAAGTAGTTATAGCAGCAATACAAACATTCAGGATAGAATTACTGTTAATCCTAGTATTTGTGCAAGTATTAGTAGCAATATTATAATGTCTTAAAAGTATATTATCAATACTACAAACAATAGTCATATTGGTATTCAACTTCGCATCAACATTCATCTTACTATTGTTATCAATGCTAGTGAAGTAGTAGTACTAATAGTCGTAGTGGTAATGGTAGGAGTAGTAGTGATGGTAGTAGTAGTGGTGGTGGTGGCGGTAGTGGTGCTAATAGTGACAATAGTGAAAGTAGTAATAGCAATAGTAACATTAGTCATCGTAGGGGCAGTAGTAGTAGTGGTAGTGGCAGTGGTTATGGTAGTGGCAGTGGTAGTGGTAGCGGCAGCGGTCGCGGTAATGGTAGTGGTAGTGGTAGTGGTAGACGTGGTCGTAGTGGTAGTGGTAGTGGTCATTGTAGCAGTTGTGGTAGTAGTAGAAGTAGTCGTACAAGTAGTAGTGGAAGTAGTAGTAGTCATAGTAAGATGAGGAGTAGCAGTAGCAATAACAGTAATGGTAATAATCATAGTAATAGCAGCAGTAGCAGTAGCAATTTTACTAATAGTAAAAGCAAGAGTAACAGTCATAGAAATGGTAATAGTAATAGCAGTAGTAATAGTAGTAGCAAAAGTAGTAAGAATAATGATAAAAGTAATGGTGACAGTAATAGTACTCGTACAAGTAGAGTACTGGTAGTAGAAACAATAATAGTAATCGTGATAGAGATAATAATCGTAAGAGTACTAGTAATAATACTAGTAGTAGTGATAGTAAGTGTAATATCGTAATAGCAATAGTAATAACCGCAACAGCAATAATAGTAGTAACAATATAATAACGGTAAGGGTCAGAATAAGAATAATAGTAATAATAACAGTAACAGTGATAGTCATAGTAAAAGTAATAGCAATGGTAGTAATAATACTAGCACTAGTAGTATAATATTCATAGTTAGAATAATAGTAGTAATAGTCATAATCATAGTAATAATCATATTATTAGTAATAGTAATAGTAATAGTAATAATAGTAGTAGTAGTAGTAATAATAGTAGTAGTAGTAGTAGCAATAGTAATAGTAATAGTAATAGTAATAGTAATAGTAATAGTAATAGTAATAGTAATAGTATTAGTAATAGTAATAGTACTAATAATAGTAATAGTAATAATAATAGTAATAGTAATAGTAATAGTAATAATACTAGTACTAGTACTAGTACTAGTACTAGTACTAGTACTAGTACTAGTACTAGTACTAATAGTAATAGTAAGTAGTAATTAGTAATAGTAGTAGTAATAGTATAGTCGTAATAGTAATAGTATAGTAATAGTAATAGTAATACTAATAATAGTAATAGTAATAGTAATAGTAATAGTAATAGTAATGTCATAGTACTAGTAATAGTAATAATAATACTAATAGTACTAGTAATGTAATAATAATATGTAATAGTAATAATTACTATAGTCCTAGTACTAGTATAGTACTAGTACTAGTACTAGTACTAGTACTAGTACTAGTACTAGTACTAGTAATAGTAATAGTAATAGTAATAGTAATAGTAATAGTAATAGTGATAGTGATAGTAATAGTAATAATAATAGTGATAGTGATAGTGATAGTGATAGTAATAGTAATAGTAACAATAATAATGATAGGAGTAGTAATAGTAATTGTAAGAGTAACAGTACTAGTAATAATAATGGTAAGAACAAAAAACGAAAAAAATCAAAAAAAATCCTGGATCCCCGGGTCCCTGGGAGGCGATGCCTGGCCGTTGCGCCCATCCCCTAAAGGTCTCCGGCCTGGAGCGCTTGATCCTCCCTGTGGGAGCACCCTGGATTTTTTTGATTTTTTTGATTTTTTTCATTTTTTGAGTTTTTTGAAAAAGGCAAAAAAATCAAAAAACTCACAAAAACTTTTTTCATTTTTTTGAATTTTTCAAAAATGCACAAAAAACAAAAAAATCAAAAAACTCAAAACAACTTTTCCATTTTTTTAGTTTTTTCAAAAAGGCAAAAAAATAAAAAAACTCAAAAATACTAAAAAAATCAAAAAAATCCTGGATCACCGGGTCCCTGGGAGGCGATGCCTGGCCGTTGCGCCCCTCCCCTGAGGGTCTCCGGCCTGGAGCGCTTGATCCTCCCTGTGGGAGCACCCTGGATTTTTTTGATTTTTTTGATTTTTTTCATTTTTTGAGTTTTTTGAAAAAGGCAAAAAAATCAAAAAACTCACAAAAACTTTTTTTTTTTTTTGAATTTTTCAAAAATGCACAAAAAACAAAAAAATCAAAAAACTCAAAACAACTTTTCCATTTTTTTAGTTTTTTCAAAAAGGCAAAAAAATAAAAAAACTCAAAAATACTAAAAAAATCAAAAAAATCCTGGATCACCGGGTCCCTGGGAGGCGATGCCTGGCCGTTGCGCCCCTCCCCTGAGGGTCTCCGGCCTGGAGCGCTTGATCCTCCCTGTGGGAGCACCCTGGATTTTTTTGATTTTTTTTCATTTTTTGAATTTTTTGAAAAAGGCAAAAAAATCAAAAAACTAAAAAGAGCTTTTTTCATTTTTTTGAATTTTTTCAAAGGCAAAAAAATCAAAAAAAAATCAAAAAACTCAAAAAAACGAAAAAAATCCTGGATCCCCGGGTCTCTGGGACAAGACCGACCAGGTCTATTTGGAAGATGCCTTCTCCTTTTCATAATTACATGTAAGTGTACATTCCCCTTATTAAAGACATAAGAAAGAGCTTCCAAATAGACCCGGTTTTGCTCACACACGGGGGGGGGGAGTCTTAACCTTTAGAATGGGTTCGTGGAAGGGGTTTAGGGGTTTAGGGTTGAGGGCTCAGGGTTTAAGGTTTAGGTTTGGGCGTTTAGGGTTTAAGGATCCTTGAAATTAAATGGCCTCTACAAGGGATCTATATATATTCTAGGGGCCTTGAGATTTAGACTGTTTTTGCCGTACGTTATAGGAAGCTTCTTGCAAGGAACCCCTACACCCAAAACCCGCAGGAACAATATCAGTATCTACTCAGGCTTCTATGTTACCGACAGGGGACACGATACACCTTATGTCAACCAAAAACACCCGAAGCAAAAATTGGGATGGCGTCTATATTCAAAGCAAACATTCCTAACCAAAAAAGCCTAGTTAAGTCAGATACAAGCAAGGGCAAAGATTCCAGAATTGAGGGGTTACGGGCTTCCCTGCCGGCCACCCCCATTCCACCTGCGTGGATCGCATACACTTTCTCACGGCGTCGCGCGGAGGAACCTCGCGAAAGACTGTCCGCTGACTCGGTCGGGGTTCGATCGTCGAACAACTTACCTTTGGTTAGTAGGGAATGGAAGAATTGTAGTATTAGTAGTGTTAATTGTACCCCATTCCTCCATTCCCTACTAACCAAAGGTAAGACACGTGTAGAAAAGCCTTCCGTAAATCCTCATAGCGCCAAGGCGGTGCTGTCTGCACATGAACCTCAGGGAACTTGCCTGTGCGGTAAGGCTTTTCAGAATCCCGGAAGGCCATCCCATGTAAACCTACCGGCACCATGCCGTCTAACAGGTAAACATCCTGGCCTGGAAGAAGCTCCGCACGGTATTTCGAGCGTCCAGGCGACGGCCCTTTCCAACGTCGGCTTCGGATGCTTGTGGGTAGGTTTAGGGTTTAGGGTGGTATCCTATGGATTGAGTTCATGGCTGTTGCACATTGTCAGGCCTGCCAGCCACTAGCGTATTGACGGAATATATCTATCTCATGTCCGTACTTGAAACATATAGCTACATATGCCATATGTGTACGACAGCGAGTAGACGGGAGGTAAGCTTCAAGTTAAATATGGCTCATGCAAAGCTCCGAAGCACAACAGCCTCTTGGTTTTGATGATTGCGGCTACCGAAAGAGTGACACGGGAACTGCCATGAACAATGATGTCATGCTACGTAGAACAGAGAAGTCACACAGGAGCTTTATCATCACCACATCAGTCACTACCATGCCTTTGCTCACAAGGCTAGACGTGATGATGGTGACCATCCAACACCACCAACGCCAACATCAGAATGGACCGGATTTGAATAGCAGAGCTGTCTAACATGAGAGGCCTAATAAATCACCTACTATACTATTTTGAAGGTTCCTTATTGCAAGGATGGTATAATGGGCCGAGACTTGCAGCAGGAAAGGCTCGGCCTTCCTCTAGACACAGCCTTTCGGACCCAACAGACAGGTAGGTCATGGTAGTTGAAACTGGTCCCTGCAGGACACGCAATCAATATAGCTGCCTGCATGAGCACTTCGTCGCGGATCTCCTCTACCCACAGGCGAGGTTCAAGAGGGAATCCCGTTCAGAGCCCCCAACCCTCACTTCTCCAATAAGCAGCGGAAAGAGAAGGTCAATTAAACCTTCAGACTAGTTAACCTTTCAAAATACCACACAACTATAAGAAGCTCAAACCCCTAGAAAACTAGAAGAATCAAACACCTTACAAAATATTGGGTGTTGGAGAGCTAAGAAACCCCAAAACAGGGAAGACTTAGGCTATACCACCCTTAGAACCATAATTAAAAAAACATATATTGTTGATAAACTCTTGGGCCTTATCTGAACGAAAATAAAAATAATTCTAGTTGGCAGCTTCAATGTTTAAGTGTCAGCTTCACGTCAGAGCAAGAGCGATGTGAGCCTTCCCTAAACACCCATATGGGTGGCTGTCAAGATTGAGGTCCCGTTTTGGGTACCCTAAATATTAGGTGCCGTATTTATTACGGACCCAAAAAGGTGCCATCATCTTGACAACTACCCATATGGGAGTTTCAGAAAACAGGGGACCCTAATATAGAAACCCCAAATAGTAGGCTCCTTATTATAAGGACCCCAAAATAAGGTACCCCTAATTTTCGGAAACTCCCATGTAGGGGCCTTAATGATTAGAATAAGGTTTGGGGTATACTATATGGTATTCGATAAAAAAAGGAACCCCCAAAAAGTTGTGTTGGTCATTATTTAGGCCCCTATAGTACTAAACCTGGTAACCCTTGCAAAAAAAAAAAATCAGCGGTTTCTCATGGCTTCAAATATAGTGACCAAGTGACCAAGTATGTGAAACCAAAAAACATCCGAGTAACCCCATGGCTATCTCTCGGGTAGATTGAAGCACCTTCCCGAAATCTCGAAATATGACACTGCCCAGAGCCCGAATTCCTGAAATGACAACGACACTGGGCCCTACAACCCTTTTGTACGAGTGATGTTCCGGGCTATAAGGCCTACTATAGGGGTCTCGGGGGGCTTTGGGGATTATATTGTTGTTTCTAGTCAGGAACCCCCAAAAATGTTCTAGGTAATTATTAAGGCCCCCTCTAGTATATTTCAGGTTCAACCAATCAGGTGTCACGGCCTTGCGGTTTGGGCAATACAGGCTTGACGGTGGAGCACCCTGAAGCTGCGGGGCTAATGCCGTGCTCGGTACTTATTCGAAACTCCCCTACCTTAGGAACCCTTACAGTGCCCTTGTAGTAACCCTTTAATTTAAAGGAACCCTAAGAATCCTAAGGTCCCAACCCCCCAATTTCGACAACTCCCAAAGGGCCCAGGTTGATGGCTGGGACAACACGGGGAAGTCCTGAGTCTCTGCTTCGACCTCCTCGCGGGGCAGTTGGGATGTCCGGCATGATAGGGTTTAGGGTTTAGGGGTTCAGTGTTTAGGGTTTAGGGGTTTACACTCTCGCAACTGAGGCACGGGTTTAGTGGTTCAGGGTTTAGGGGCCTTGAAGTACCTTCCTAAATGAACATTCCCTATATAAACGCTGAATCCAAAGCCGGATATCCTATCACCGTAAAGCCCTTGAGGCCCCAAAAACCATGCACTCAGGATCCTGACCACTTGGGCTGAGGGGATATCTCCAAAGAGAGTATACTGTAGGAGATCGGATTAAGGGGGTATATAGACCCTCCCGTTTAAGAGAGCCAGAAGTAAAGCTAAAAGACGGGTCCCCTTTAAAGGGTCTCCCTCTAGCATCTACTGCCCTTCCTACTTGGGAGGACGCGCGTGCTGTGGGACTGCGGAGAGTAGGTTGATGACAAGAAATCGGTGACTTTAGGCAAATGTTGGGTTGATGCGGTGTGGTGTCTTGCCTTGCAAAGTAGGTTGAGAACTGAACATCCGAAAGATAAAGGTGACCTTGCAACCATGGCGCAGGACGGGCTGACCCGGCGACTGCACATCCGAAAACCCGACACAACGTTGTCAAGCAAAGTCGCCGCCATGAGTGACTAGGCCGGAACCACATTACTAAATAGCTATGCTTGGAGTGTCTTGGGCTGGCGAGTTCTGAAGGGGTAGAAAACCACGGAAGCAGGTACAAGAATGGCGTCTTGACACTGCAATAGTTAAGAAAAATACAGACTTTATGCATAATGAATTTAGTCGGTATAAGGTTCCAAGCTGCACGGCAAACAGTATTAGAGGGGCCTAAATGATTACCAACAATATTCCTTGTGGTTCTTGTCATAGTTACTTGGGCTTCCTTTTGTATAACTGCATTATAGTCATACGACCAAAAAGCCCAACACCCTTTTCCGATTCTTGTTAGTAAGGTCCCTACATTACCCCGACTTCTCCGAAGGGTGCTAATTGACCCGCAAACTCCATCGTGCAGCTGGTGTTGAGGACCATAAACTATCGGTTGGCCCCCATACAATAACAGTCTATGATAAGGCTACTATGAAGGGCCTGATATCTCCACATCATAAAGATTATTCAGCTGCTACTGGGTGGGGGCAGTACCCAAACTACAGGGCTGCGATTCGGGAGTTTCCGAAAACAGGGGACCCTAATATAGCACCCTAAATAGTAGGATCCTTCTTGTAGGGACCCCCAAATAGGGTACCCCTAAGTAATTTTCGGAAACTCCCATTTGGAGTTCAAACCCTCTCCCTACATCCCAAGGCCCTACACCACGGCACGCTGCGGCACTGCAGCCGTTATCTGCCAAACCCCCAAACCCTGAGATTCCTACACCAGCCAAACCCATCAAAATATCATCATGGAGCCCGGATAATCCGGAACACCGTTCTTTCGGGTTTTCAATGCAGTCCGAAACCGTGTTTGACACATTAATTAAGGCGTCCACATTGAACCCTAAAAGCCCCTTCATAAAACTATAAGAACCCCGACCCTCGAATTCTTAAGGCCCCATACTTTGTCTCCTGTTTTTGAACGGGGCTGGAAGGGGGGGTGTCCTCGCACTTGGCTTCGAGCTGCGCCTCCAGCTTCGCCTCCTCATCCAGCAATGCCTCATTTTTCCGACGATTCGAGATGGGGAGGACCGTCGGGGGTATCATGTATTTCCTCTGTATTCTCATGCACCATTTTTTATCCCTCATCAGTTTAACGTATGTCACGATCACATTAGGTGTTTGAGGGTTTGGAGTGTTTCAGGGCAGGGAAATCAGCACAACCTGCAACTTCTACGTACGTGTTGTGTAAGGGCTTGAATAAGGTTCTGCAAAGGCTTGTTAAGAACTATTTAACGTTCTCATACGGGTCGAATATGGAGGGCCTTTACCGTTTTTGCGAGTTTTCCAGTGGTTTGAAGGAGGCAATGCACAGATCCTTTGAACTTCAATAGGCTCTTGTCGTGTATTGGCGTGTATCATGGAACTCTTTTATAGGCAGCAGTGTGAACGGAGGCATCTTTGTGCAACTAAACGGTAAATATTCGAACTTCTGTATTCCCAGTTTTGGATTTCTCTCGAATCTGAATCGTTGACAAAAGATCTTTCATGCCACCCACCTTGAATGTTCCAGGCTCTCAGGTTTAGCATTTATGGGTTGTTAGCGGGTTTGTACTCTCTCATAGGGCTGCATCTCGGTCTGGGGTGTATTATATAAAAAACAGCGGGCAACAACACCTTCAAACGCAAAATTCAAAGTGTCCGCTCGAAGCGTGAAGTTCGCAGCTTCTCGCAGGCATGGAAGTGACGCGGTGTGCGGATTCCTGAAGGATGCGAATCCGAATTACTCGGTCCCACGATGGTCGACCTGAGACCATGAAATGTGAAAAAAAAACTCAGAGACAGAAACCGAAACCGAGTTCGGATCTTGAGTACCAGAGTGCGGATACAAGGCGGTTCGATTCTGAGGCGGAATGGGCTAGCGAGTCGTGGTGCAAGCTGTTGGTGTCGCCGAAATCCCAAAGCCTAGTCCTGTGGCAGGATGAAATAATGGACGGTTTCTTGGTTCATGTCTCCACAGCAAAATCTGCTGCGTGGAGTCCTCAACGCTGTGCAGTAGTTCGCTTGTAAATGTGGCTGGTGTCATATATACTATTAAGGAGCTACACAACCTTCAAGAGTTTGAACAGTTCCCGACTTCGCCCGGCTTGAGAAACTAATCCGTGCCGACGAGAGCGATTTCATGAATTTCGCGTGTGGAGCTTATTGAGTCGTCTGTATGGCGGCAGCTGCACAAGTGAGTAAGGGACCTTGATGTCAAAATGCGCTACCACCAGACGCAATTCCCACTGTAGACCTAATGCACGTCAACTTCGTATCGTCTGACTCGCAGCCACGGAGATTTCACAACTTGGGTCTGGAGACTTTGGTGTGGCTGCGGGAATCAAGCCGAACCTCTAGGCGCATTTGGGCATTCCGGCTGGCCATACACCCTTAGCCACCAGCTCTTGTGTGCTGGAACTCGGCATGAGCTATGATTATGGGCTTATAGGGTTCCTATTCAATGTAGCAGTGTAGCTCCCGCGGTTGCCATCCCCAGAAGAGCCTCCGAAGAAGAGAGAAGCATGCTGCGCGTCGAAACGTGTTGATTGGAAAAAGGAACCAAGAAGTCGTGGAAGGAGAGGTCAAAACCTCTAGCCTCAAGCAACCCGAATCCCAGAACTCACAGGCCGAAACTGCTAAACCCTGCATGCATGTGGCTGTGGACATACCAGACCATGCGGGAAACACTTAAGTCAATGTGGTAACCAGTTTTGGCCGAGCGGACCGTGCAATGAAAGCTCCAAAAAGCACGGAAAAGCCACTGAATCTTCTAAGCACGCTTGCCTCAAGCCGAAACTAACTCTGAACCGATCTGAACTCTAAACGGGGCAGAACCCTCAAACCTGAACACCTACATCCCATAGTTCAATTGGGTTTAGGGGAACTTTCGCCCGGTCACTCCTGAATCCTAGACCTCAGGCCTTCCACCCTAGACTAGACCTTGGGTACGGCCCCCATACAGTAAGAGTCTATAATAGGGCTACTGTTAAGGGCCTATTATATCTACATTATGAATATTATCCAACTGTTACTAAGTGGGGGCCGTACCCAAACTAGACCCTTCAAACTAAAACCGTGAGCCCTAAATCATAAATCCCTACCAGAACCTTAAAGAATCGACCTTTTTTGGGACTTGTATAAGGTAAACCATCATAAACCATCATACAGCAGCCGAGTAGATGGGTTCCTCATGAGTCCGGTAAACCCTTGCAGCCTTATATAGGGGCCGTATTAGACCCCCCAAAATAGCATAGGTAAATATTTAAATGTAGGCCCCTGTACTAACTGCAAATTGGCAGTCGCTCGAAAGCAGTTTTATCCTCGAAAACAGCTGGAGGGGCCTTCATAGCTAAAAAAAGGGTCTAGGGTTTGGGGTGCACGATACTCAAGCTATAATAGTACGGAGCCCCAAGGAAAAAAACAACAACAAACTATGCAGGCTTCTATACTAAAGTCTGGGGTTTCTGGCTGCTTTAGGGCCATATAAGGGTATTCCACTGGCCTTACTTCATCCAGTCGGTCAGCAATGGCTAATCATTTTTTGAAATCAACCCAAAAAAACAATCATAACAGAGAAAGTTCGACTTCACAAAACACAAAAACAGCTTGAAACCTTGCAGTTAGGGCCACTTACATAGGGCCAGTAAGCACAAGACATGTTCGGTCTTTGGGCGGGATAGGGTGCTGCAGGGAATACACACTGTTTGAGGGTCCATGGTAGAGGAGTCAGAAATGCAAACGAAGCGTGCGCAGCACCTGCAATGCTAAAGAAGCTGCTGTCACAAATCTGGATGCGAAGTCCAACTATCACCTCCAAGAAGGCTACTATCGAATATCAGAACGCTTGTGTTCGTTGTGCCAATACCTTTATATTCACTATTGGCTTTCTAGTCGGATATTGCTTTACAACTATTTTCTGATTGTTTTTCTTATTGTCCTACTGTGCCTTGTTTCTATTGATGAAAAATTGGTCGCAATATCACGACTAACTTTTCATTTTTCCACAAGCTAGGCACTACGTAAGCCGTAGTAGGAAACAGCACTTGTATGGGCAGGAGCAGTTTAGCAAATAAGTGCCACCACACCCACTTCACCGCACCTTACACCCTTGGTGTGGAAGAACCTACACACACGCACACCCTGAACTGCTTTTTTGAGCAGGGACTGCAATGAACCCCTATGTTCCTAACTATACTGAACTTAGAACCCTAGCAAAAATCATAAATTTAGCTGTTTCTTAGGGACTATAATAACCAAAAATTAAAAAATATTTCTAAGTACCCCTAAGCTAACCCCTAAACCCCAGAACCGTAAGTTTGCTCCGGCTGAGCCAGGCCTGGCGCTTCTCAATGGCCTTGGCATTCTCCTTGGTGACCTCTTGCAGCCTCCGATTGGGTTGGGCGATGAAACATGGTGTGGGTGTTAGGGCTAGGGGTTTAGGGTTTAGTGGTCTGCGGGCTTAGGGCTTATGGAGCCCTCATTGCGGAATGATGTGGGAGATTGGACGTCGAGAGGGGGCTTTGGGGTTTGGAGTGTTCTGAATGGCCGTGAAAGGTTGGGCCAGTGTCTTGTGATTCGTAATAGCGGCTTGGAGGAGGTTTTGGTGAGTCTCTTGGAGCCTAACATATAGGGGCCTTAATAATTGAATAGGGGCTGGGGGCGCCGTATATACTGTACTTAGGGGCCTTAATAATTAGAATAGGGGCTGGGGGCCCATTTTCTCCGTACTTATTAATAAGGAACCCCCAAAACAGTATTGGTAGTTATTTAGGCCCTATAGTTGGACATTTACGACTTAAACTCTCGGGACTCGAACGATGCTGGCGAGGTTTGTCCAGGTTCGAAGGGTTTAGGTTTTAGAGACTTGTAGGGTTGGGGCTGTAGGATTTTATGATTTAAGTTTGAGAAAGTCAAGGCTTTAGGGAGCACAAACCCCAAAATGCAGTAGCTAAGCCGGCCCCACCATCAGCAGGCGTTACGGTTTAGAAGGGTGGAAGGTTTAGGTTTTAGCCACATTCTTACAACGTTTGAACGAAGTTCTGCACAACGCGCCACGGGTGATTGCAATTCCGTCTCGGTGGTCCTACTTGGAGGTTCATGGGTAGTTATAAGAAGGGTTAGAAGTAAGGTAACTATACTTATAACCCATATTAGGGGACTTATAAAGCCACTTATAACTACCCATGAACCTCCAGGTACTGCATAGAGACTCGAAACAAGTGCCCAACCCAGAACGGGGGAGAATTCTCACAATGGGGTCATGCACAGGAACGTACGAGCTGCCAAGGTTGGAGATTTCTGGTGCCCTACACAACAGTGAAAGTCTTAAACCACTGCGTTAAAGCCAAGGCCCCTAAAATTCCTGAACCCTACATCGCTCTGCACTTCCTTATCGCTCTACACTTCCTTCGGGCTCCTAACCAAAATCTTACAACACGATTCCCCCAAATTCATCAAAACCCTATTCTGATTATTATGCCGCCTGGGGTTCTTGACAGGCATCAGGTCTACCCTGACCCCAAAAGCGCTCGAGTGAAACGGTGGCCTCAGCAACAGCTCGGACCTCATGAATCGCTGGTTGGCAAGCTTTGCCTCCAATCAAAGGGGAAAAGGAGGGACCCTTAATAAGGACCCCTAGGTAATATACCCTTAATACAGCTATAATATACCCATTATATAGCCCATTATAGGCTAAGGGTCCCCTTTAAGGGTTCCTCCTTTTCCCCTTTGCCTCCAAGGTGTGCTGTACCACACTTGGGGTCGAAGGCTCTAGGGTTCAGGGTGTATGGGAGTTTCCGAAAATACGGGACCCTATGCAATATGGTACCCTAAGTAGTAGGATCTTTATTACAAGGACCCGACATTGAGGTACACCTAATGTCGGAAACCCACATCTAGCATTTAGGGTGTAGGGTTTTGGGGCGTTTTGGGTTTAGGCTTTCGGCCCAACCACATGAGGCTCTTGCCTCGTAGCATGCGCGTGTGACTCCTCAGGAATGATGTTCATATAGTGGAATAATATAGGCTGCCAAACCCAATGTGCCCTAAAGATCCCGAAAGCCGGGGCCCAACTGGCCAACAGCTGCAGCCTGGAGGCTTTGACGGGAAGCTCATCGGAATAAGAAGATGCGAAATTATAGTAAACTTATACATCCCTATAGTAACCCTTATATAGACCCCTTTAAAGGAAGCCTAGTAGAATGAAAAGTCCAGAACCATGGTAGGGTTCGAGTATACAAGGCCTGGACAGCATCCTCTGGTCTTCGCAGCTTTTGTGACTGAATACTTGAAGGCTCATGGGACTTAGTAAGTAAGGTTATAAGTAGGTTACAATTAGGATAACCCCACTTAGGGGACTTATAACCCCAATTATAACCTACTTACTAAGTCCCATGATCCTCTAAGTACCCCAAACAAGGTTAACCTTGGGTACGGCCCCCACTCAGCAATAGTTGAGCTAATATTCATAATAGAGATATAGTAGGACCTTAATAGTAGCCCTATTATAGACTCTTACTGTATGGGGGCCGTACCTAAGGTTAACCTTTTCAATTATGGTAGGACTACATTTTGCATCCAGGCCTGTTGCGATTGCCGGGGACCCTACATAAACCCCAAAAGGTTAAAGGCTACCTACTCAGCTGCTAGGTTGAGCATCTCCAGTTGACCGGTGTTGGACTGCGATGGATCGGAGAAAACACTGCATGCTCCATAATATCTTAGTGTCTGAAGAAACTCGGTGTGCCGCAGCACAGGTCAAGTGCTGAACACAGTTGTTGCTGGGGCCTCTACACAAGATGGCGCCAATGGGAGTTTCCGAAAACAGGGGGCCCTAATATAGTGCCCTAAATAGTAGGATCCTTCTTATAAGGACCCCCAAAATAAGGTACCCTAATTTTCGGAAATTCCCAAATCTGAACCCTAAGTCCTAAACCCCAGGTCCTCACCTTTCAAGTCTCGCAAACTTTTTTGCACCGCGCTGGTTGTCGAGACTTCTCCCCCTTATCGGGATGTTCCGGCTCGAGACCTCTACTTAACATAGGGGCCCTTGAGAGTTAGACCAGGGTTTGTGTAAAGGGTTTCTTTTAAAGGGTGCCATAAGTGGTTTCTATACACGATTAGGGATTCCGGGGCCGTGTCAATTAGAAGATTGGTTTGGGGGCACAGCCCATACACTTTCAATAGAAAAAGCGTACCCTGCGATACAGAAGGTCTAATATGGCTGTTTTTTTGGAATGTCTGGTGATTGGCCTCATGAGTTGAAAAGACGGCACGATAGAATATCGGGGGCATAACACTTAGAGTTGGGTGTTGGGGTAAGTTCGATAACTAGCAAGAGACACCAAACTACTACTGGTAACTAGGTATGATAACTATGACAAGGCATCCTTGAACTAGTATGGGTACATATATTCTGGACACGATATTTACTCCCAGACCCTTCGAAGCCCAAACCTTCAGTTATAGTAGGACCCCTAATCTGACTTATTTTTGATTAAGGGATATTGGAGTCTCTGGTTTAGCTGTGTCTTAGCCCCCGAAAAGCAGCACCGCTTCAATCAGAAATCGTTCGGGGCTTTTTTGATGCTCAGGTAGTGTTTAGGCTTAGGGGTGTGCGGACGGTTCTGCTTTTTCTACGTACTTCCGAGCTGAGCCAAGGAAATAAGAGCTTAACCTGTCAGCTTACTGCAAGACTATGAGAGCCCAGAAAGTTTCAAGGTTGGCTATTGGAGTGCCAAAGCTTCATATCGGAGCTTCACAGCTAACTGTAAACTTGCGGCCGCCTATGCTCCAATGGTACTAAAGAACCAAAAGGAGGAGCCCTACCGATTTTCCTAAACCTTTGTAAAGCACTATAGCCACAAACAACTTCATAAATTCACGTAAGGAGACTTCTATATTCAGGCACCTGCGTTTTGCCACAGTGCTTAGAAGGAGCCTCATGGACCACTATAGTACGTGTTATCCAGGTCCCTACGTTACTGTAGAACCCTGGTTAACAAACGCGCCCACTTTCAAACCCTAAACCCCTAAACCCTGCCCTAAACCCTACACTCCTAACCCCTACCCTCAAACCGATTGGACTATAGTTGCCAGGGCTCCAGAGTCTAAGGCTCACGAAGAGAGTAAGCGGTATTGTTTCTTCATGATTTTCCGCCCTCCGCAAGAAAAGGCAAAATCGTTAAGCATCCCTTGGGCTTTTTCGAGAAAGAAAGTGAAGCATAACTCTTCGGGCTTAGGTTAGGGTTTAGGGTTTTGCGAACAGACATTTCTGGCCGCTATGATGGGGATCCTGAACTAAGCTCTAAAACCATAAAGCCCAAAAGCCTATCTTCGAGTGGGCTTGTCATTCAACCTCCTTTCTGATACGATTCTCCTAACAAGCCTTAGAAGCCTTAGTACTAGCTGCCTTTTGCCTTACAAGGGATTCGCTACTCAGGCCCCCCAGATTATACCGTACAAGTAAGAAGCCTTGCCCAATGTTACACTGTAAACGCAAGGAGCCTCACCCTCTCTATGTTTTAGGGTTTAGGGTTTAGGGTTTAGGGTTACCCTAAAACTAGCGAGCCGAGCCCTGCCCTGAATTAGGCGATGAAAAAGTTTAGGGTCTAGGGCTTAGCGACGAAAGGGAAGTACATGAAACTGTTAGTTAGACTAGCCCACAATAGAGCTTATAAACCTTCTGGATCCTAAAACTTTTCTTGTTTGCGTCAGGACTTGTGCAATCGCCTAAGCCTTAAACCCTAAACCCTAACAAGAAGCCTTACGGCACCCGTAGTACGAGTTGCTCTGGCCCCTTCCTTCTTGCGCAGAGAGCCCAATACCCCTTAATCAAGGAATATAGCTTGAATCATAATATGAGGCACCTAATGATTTAAGGTATATCCTTAATTAAGGGGTATTAGAACCCCTTAAACCCTAAACCCTATAGAACCCTTAAAGGAACCCTAGGTATATTCCGTAACCCTAAACCCTAAACCCCGTAGATCCCTTAAAGGAACCCTAGGCCCTAGCTATTCCTAAACCCTATAGATCCCTTATGGGCACCCTTGTAGGAACCCTTAAAGGAACCCCTGTTAGTCCCCTTTATTCCTTAGTTAAGGGGTACTGGGCTCTCTGGGTGCGCCTTCTTCGACTCAGACTTCCACACCCAGCGCCGCCATGGCACTGGGGAGGAAGAAGGCAACTCTCCTAGGCTGCAGCTTTCTAAAGGGTTTAGGGTTTAGGGGTTTAGGGGTTTAGGGTTTAAGGTATGTTAAGGTTTACCTTAGCCCTGAATAACCTACCTTTTTGGGGTTCCTTCTTAGGGTAGGAAGAAGGCTACTCTCCTAGGCTGCAGCTCAACTATACTGAACTTAGAACCTTAGCAAAAATTATTATTGTAGCTGTCTCTTAGGGATTATACAAACCTACTCTCCTAGGCTGCAGCTCAAAGGATGTTAAGGTTTACCTTAACCCTGAATAACCTACCTCTTTAGGGTTCCTTATTATGATTTCCTTGTATACGTCCTTACAAAGCTAGACGGCAGCTTACCTATAGGCTGTATTTTAAGGTTTGGGGCCTTTCGGGCCAAGGGGCTTGCGGCCGTATAGTCCAGAGCTGGAGGCGTTGCGAGTTTCGGTTGAGCTTTTTGGGGTTTATGTCCGGATAAGACCGGTTCATGATTACGTGCATCTACAAGCCCAAAAGTGAAACATATCCCAAACTGCCGCCTAGTCTCTGCATCACGCCGTCTTTTCGAGCATCGTATGGAGTATCCTTGGAAGGAATCTCCAAGACGGTGGGCACCATCTGCGCGCTGCTTGCAAACTCGTCTACTGCTCGTCGGATCAGCTCAGCACTGTCCTGGGATGTAGCTGTGGACCCCTGAAATTATTTATGACAGGGCACTTCTATAGGACCACACAGAAAATTTTCACCTTTCCCAAAGTGCCACCTGATGTCTTGGGTGATCAGGATCATAGATATGTCCTTTCTCATCGTCAGGTCGTTGAAATGGTCTTCTATGTCCTTGATGTGCACCTTCGAATCTACGACGAGGAAGTTCTTCTTGCCCTGTCCGTCTACGTGACCTATGCCAGCCAGGAGCATACCAGTGACAGTATCTTCGTCCCCAATGAGGCCGATCTTCATGTCATTCTGGGTCACCACCTTTGTCTTCACCATGCTTGCACGGCTCCAAAGTCAAAACCTTCCCGAGCAAAAAAAGGACACGCTTCCGGCTTGAGCCAAACTACCACAAGGGTCTACTAAACATTTAGCAATGATATCCCGGCATTAGTATAGTTGCGAGAATAAGCCCCTAAACCTGCATGCCAACTAGGCTTAAGCCCCGTGTATTCTCTGTTTCCGGCCACGATTGTCTTGCTCTCCGGCCTTGGCAAGCGTTAGTACACGCATATATATATATATATATATATATACACTCTGGTACCGTACGCGCCTAAAATAACTACATGAACACTGACGAATTAAAGCCCAGCTGTGCCAAAAGGCCAATCAAAGCCTTAGCTTGCCAAGCCCGGAAGCCTCAATTGCGGATTCATAAAACGGGGATGTGTTGATCCAGATTTCTTGACAAATCCTGGCTGCCCTGGCTTGCTTGAAGCCCTTGCTGCATGCATTCTGGGCATGGTTCAGCACCTCGGACCCCTGTGACGAAACGTCTTGCAGCCTGGTAAGGACCCTCAAATCCAAACCCAAGCCCTCGACCCTGTACTGATAAACTCTAACCCTTGTATAGCTCAAAACGGCCGAAAAGCCCCTAAACAAACATCGCTCGAAGGGCTCCGCCAAGGTGGCATGACCCACAATTAAGAGCCCGTATAAATAAAGAATATAAACAGAAATGTAAATACATAAGTAATCCTTCATCCTACATACCTTCATCCAACCTTTAAAAGCCCCGCGAGCGCCGCCCCGAGCGCCTCGGCGGCGTTGCGCGCCTTCTGTGCCGCAGCACGGAGCCGACTAGCCTGGAAAGGCGGGACGCCCACTGAGCTTTCGGGTTCAGGGTTCTAGAATCTATAGGGTTTAAGGGTTTATAGGGTTTAGGGTTTGGGGTTTAGGGAATAGGGTCGAATAGGGTTTACCTTCACCCCAAAGAACCTACCCTCTAAGGACATGTATAAGAAAGCCCCAAGAAGGAACCCTACAAAGGCACGTTCCATCGAGTTTGGGTGGGATTTGGGGTTTAGGTGTTGGGAGTTTCGGAGACTTTGGTGTAGGAGTTTAAAGTTTCGGGTTTCGAAGCTCACACTCGCACACAGCAGGCAAGGCTCGGGTTTCGGGTCTAGGGTTCGGAGGTTCAGAGGCTATCACTTTGTGTTTGTTAGTTTGCGTTGCATTGGGAAGTCCATGTGTTTGCTTCTGCTTGGCAAAGATTAGGGTTTGGAGTTCGGGGTCTAGTCTAGCTTCGAAAGCCTTTTGTACATCTTGCACGGTTTCGGGGGAGGGTTCGGGGTTTGGGGTTTCCAATTTCCAGCTTCGGGGTGTCGGATTTAGATATTCAGGATTTAGTGTCCGTTTAATGATGTATGAGCATTTCACAGATGACAGGAAGTTCAAGTAATATAAAGTAAGCACCGAAGGCACGCAGTTTCAACCAATGGTGTATGGTGAAGTGCAGCGTACTTCGTACATGAACCCCTTGACTGACAAGGAATATGGCTGAAGTTCAACGCCCAAGCTCGCGCTGTAAACTGCAGAGTTCATCGGATGACGGTCTCTGGGTGGAGAATTTTGTTTTGCCCTTTTTTTTTTTTTTTTTTGGCCCTTTTTTTTTTTTCCCTGCCCTGGGCTCCTGGGTTCTCTGTATTTGCACAGGAAAAACAGCTCTTCTCTCGGGATTTTCTGTATTTCCACAGGAATCTCCAAGGGAAAACACTGCTTTCCTATGGATTTCTTTCGTTTCCTAAGGATTTGCTTGGTTTTTTCTGGGGAAAACACGATTTTCCTACGGATTCCGTTGTATTTCTCTAAGTTTTCTTTGGTTTTTCCTAGGAAAAAAACTTATTTTCCTATTACCTACGGCGTTCGTGGCATTTCTTCAGGTTTTCCGAAGGAAAACATACGTTACCTAGCTTATTCCTCGGGAAAATCAAATTTTTCCTACAATTTCGCATTTAGGACGGATTTCGTGGTGTAGTTGTTGCTAGTAGTGTTGTTGTTGTTGGCGTTGTGGTTGTAGGTGTAGTATGTTGTAGTTTTAGTTCTAGTTGTAGGGATAAAAAACCCGAGGGTCAAACAAAAATCAAAGAAGGATCAAAAAATGAAAATACGGCAATTGCAGCCATTCAGCGTGATTGTTCTGTCTTTCTTACTGTGTTGTTCTTATTCCCTTGTGTTTTTTTGGGTTTGCGTTCTGTATTTCGTTCGATCATTCCTTGTCTGTCTTTCTGTGGTTGGTTCTTTCCGTTTATCTTTCTATTTTTCGATTTGTTCGTGATTTATTTCTTCCTGTCTTCCTTCCCTTGGCTAGTAGTGTTGTTGTTGGTGGCGTCACTGCAAAGTCCTTGCTGGTTTACCCAAATTTATAAGTATCATAGGATCCAAGCATCAAAACAAGTTAAGCAAGAAAAAGAACGACATCCGAAACTATGGATCAGATCTCGAACAAACGTAAGCACAAACGATAAACCACTGCCAAATTTAATGGGGTTTTAGGCTTCAGGGTTTTTGGGTTTAGGGTTTAAGGTCATTGCACTCTGACTAAGGTTCCCATACTGCAAGCCTCCACTGACAAGGTTTGCCAGGGTCTAGGCTTCAGGGTTCAGGGTTTAACGGCTTTCTGGTTTTAGCGCTTCAGTTCTAGGGATTCAGGATCAGGTCTCCTCGTCGTTGTCGGGCGCGACGTGCTTGTAGTTAGAAGCCATGGCTGCGGTTTCGCGCCAGGGCAAGGGGAAATGCTGCTGACGTGGAGGATCAGTGGACTGAGTAAGGCAAAGCATAAGTAGTTTCTACGTTTTCGTTTGTGTACTCGTGTTCTTTCTGTTCTTCCTTCGCTGTTTCTTCCGGGGCGACGTTAGTTCTCGCTGAAACTGCGTCAAGCCGATTTAAGCGTCGCACCCCTAGGACCCAGGGCAAAAAAAGCACAATGAAGCGATAGTCTTACGTATCGTTCTTCTTTATTTTCCGCGTCTTTCTTGTTCCTTTAACTATTTCTGATTGTCTTTATTAATTTATGGCCTTCCGTATTTCTTTATTTCTCTGTTTTTGTTCTTTGGTTATTTCTTCATTGTTTGTTTTGTTTTTGTTTCTAACTCTCTTTGGTTCTTTCCCTTGTGTTTTCTTTGTTCTTACCTTATAGCTTTCTTTATTTACTTAGTTCTCTATTCTTGTTTTCTTTTTTACTTGTAGCATCCTTTATTTGTTTATTTCTCTAGTTCTTGCATGGCTCTCTTTCTTTCTTTCTTTATTGATTTCTTTCTTTTGTTCCTTCCTTCTTATTTACTATATATACCATATTGATTATATATACTATATATACTATATATACTGTATATAGTATATATACTATATATACTATATATATATATATATATATATATATTATATATACTATATGTACTATATATACTATATATAGTATATATACTATATATACTATATACGTACTTTATATACTATATATACTATATATACTATATATATTATATATACTACTTATACTATATATATACTATATATACACACTATATACATTATATATACATATTATATATATAGACTATATATATAATATATATAAAAATACCGTATATGCTATATATACGATATATATACCAGACATATATATATATATATATACTATATACATATATACTTTATATACTATATATATATACTATATATATACTATATATATATATACTATGTATTTATATATATGTACTATATCTACTACATCTACCATACATACTGTATACACCGTTTATACTACACATACTGTATATACTATATATATATATACACACTCCGTCCTTCCTTCCTTCCTTCCTTCCTTCCCGCGGCAGGGCCCCTCTCTCCCTGCCTGCCTGCCTCCTTTACTTCCTTCCTTCCTTTCTTCCCTCCTTCCCTCCTTCTTCCTTCCCTCCTTCCTTCCTTCCTTCCTTCCTTCCTTCCCGCGGCGGGGCCAACAAAAAAAAAAAAAGGGCCAAAAAAAAAAAAAAAAAAAGGGCTAAAAAAAATAGGGTCCCCCGGTGTCTCCGTTGATTTCCATGGCGACATGAGCTTCTAGTCGAACATCGCACAATTTTTCGTAGTTACCAGCGGGTCCTGCACCTAGAACTGGCTAAAGACAAAAAGAACACAGCCTACGTGCCTATTGTCTGGTTCTCAGTAGGGAATGGGGGAATGGATCCCTATGGTAGTCCCCACATAATCCCCAACAATAGTCTCCATAATCCATTCCCTACTAAGCACCAGACGGGCTACGAACCCTAAACCCCTGTAGTATAACCTTTGTAGTAAGCCTTATGATAGTAACCCGTAAAGGTGCCCTATTCCCGGAACGGAAGCCAGCTGCTTTCCAAGCCATCAGTCTTTATCGGAACATACCCTTGGCCACGGACGTCCTGGTGAACTGGGTCGTAGTTTAAGTTTTGGGGCTCTGAAAAGTATCTATGGGTAGGCACCTCTATAGGGACCAGAAAGGGAAATCAAAAAGTCTCCCACATTGCCACCCACCCAGACCCCCGGAAGGATCCAAAAAGTAGATCTAATGGGGGTTCCTATAAAGTACCCTTGGTAGTATAGGGCCCCAGATTAGGGGATCCCTCCCGGGGGTCTGAAGCTTCTGGACTGAACCCGACAACTCTGCGGCCTCCTCTAGCGCTTCGAGGTCGTCGTCGGAGCGGTCATCGACGCTCCTGAAGCACCGATGCTGTTTAGCGCCTAAACATTAGGGTTTAGGGGTTTAGGGGTTAGGGTTTTATTTGTTTTAGGGTTTAGGGGTTTAGGGTTTAGGGGTTTCAGCACTCACAACTAGACCAGCAGGCGAGGATCCGAGAGGGTTTAGTTTAGGGTTTAAGGCTTAGGGGTTTAGGGTTTAGATACTGGGAGAGAAGAGCAGGATTAGGGCTCAGAGTTTAGAGCTTAGCAAACGGATACATTGCTCTGAAACCCAAGTCCTAATTCCGAAAAATTCTTTTTGCGATAGATGTTGTGCTGTTCGGCCTAAGGCCCGGGCTTATAGGCTTTAGGATTTTTGTGGCTCATGGTTTCGTGTTTGGCATTCAGGCAGCTGCTAGAAATCCATGCATTCCGGGTGGATAACAAACAAGAAGCATGCATCGCAGAACTTTAACTTCATTCACCCGACAATGCCCCGATGAGACGAGGCAGTATATCCTGCTGAAGACCCAGCTGAACACTAAGTGAAAATAAGAAAATCATAAAACCTAAACCTGACACCCCAATCGCTGCAGCATCTGAGCGGCAATTCAAAGTTGAAGCTCTGAACCTTATAAACCGTTTTTTGCTGCTGGACCCTAAATTCATGCCTTAAAGCCAGGCCCTAAACAACCCTTTTGCGGCAGGCTTCGCACCCTGCGTCGGACAGCACCTACAGAAGCCGTCTCTCAGACAACCCTATGAGTTCCGTCGCAGAAGAAACTTTGAATCCTGCATGTGACCTGACACCCTAGACTAACCACAAAAAAAACCTGAGACCCTGGACCCTAAGCCCTTACCCTTAATTTCCACAACCTCTAAACTCCAAAGCAAACCCTGAACCTTAAACCCTAACCCCTGCACCCCCAAACCTTAGACCCTGAACCCTAAACCCTAAACCCCTTAACCCCAAGCCCCTTAACCCCTGAACCCTAAACCTCAACCCTCAGACCCTGCATCTGAGCGGCAATTCAATTTTGAAGCTCTAAACCTTATAAACCGTCAAACCCTAAAAGCCCTAAACCCTGCATGTGAGCTTCAATTCAATTTTGAAGCATTAAACCTTATAAACCCCCAAACTCCTAAAACCCCAAACCCTTCGACCCTGCATCTGAGCGGCCACTCTGCGTCCAAGGGCTTCTGCAGCGCTCGCTGCACGCAGGCCAACGCCGAGGCCAGCTCGGACCTTCCCCCGAACTTCAAAGGGGGCAAAGACGTTCTTGTTAAGGGGCTTAGGGTTTAGGGGTTTAGGGTTTAGGGGTTTAGGAGCTTAGGGTTTAGGGTTTAGGCTAGTAGATTACTAACTATGTCTACTTGGAGGTTCATGGGTAGTTATAAGTAGGGTTACAAGTCCCCTGGTTATAAGTGTAGTTGCCCTGCGTATAACTACCCATGAACCTCCAACTGGGGGCAAATAACGGTTAGAATGGGGTGGTTCCTCTAAAGGGGTCCCTTTAAGGGATACTATAACGGTTTAGTATATGGGGACCAGGGGGGATACTGAGATATGGGGGTCTCCAAAAAGAGTGACAAGACAGGACCCTAAACAGGAGGGTTCTTTGCACAAGGCCACCCCCCCCCGGCCGCGGGTTTGAGGTTCATGGGGTTTGGGCTATATGATGATGATGATGATGAGTAAGGTGTAGGGTTTAGGGTTCGGGTTTAGGAAATGATGATGAAATTGATAATGATGATGATGACGACGATGGTGGTGATAGTGAGGGTGGTGTGATGACGGCCATAATAACAGCCAGAGCGGCGCTCAGCCATAGTGATGGTGATGATGGTGACGCTAACAGTAACATGAGCAAAGCATATTTCCAAACTAGTAGCTTTTATACTCCTAAAAATAATCACAAAGATTAAACAAAAGCAACAATTAGAAGAATAACATCAATAACACAAACAACAGTAAACTCAGTAAACATTGATCGTAGGGCATGTTCTCGACAATGTTTCCTACGGTAAGGTTTGCTGCTATAAGGTTCCCTGGTGGCTCCTCAACGCTGGATAGGTGCTTCTACTAAAATTTTTGAGCTTCTTGAAGATTGCAATATTCCTATGAGTTTTCTGGAAGTTTCGTAGAAGGTCGCTAACTGTTGCAAGGCTCCAGGTTTCCATGGGTTCTTACGAGGTTTCTTTCAACCAAGAACGCGAAAACACTGAAGGACTGAAGTTGACTGAAGAACACCCTAAACCCTCAGACCTTAAACGCCTAAATGCTAATATTTTCAAAAAACAACACCCTACGCCCACCTCGCCGCTTCAAGCGTCTCGCTGGCTGCCTGGAAGACGCCGGCAAGGCCCAGACCCTGAGCAGAAACATGTAGGGGTTGATTGGACTTTACGGCAAAAAGCTTGCAGGCGTGTTGAGTTATCCAAGGTATCCTGCTCCGGCGCCTGTTGTACAGCAACTTTGGACGAAGTTTGGCCGTTTGGCCCTAAAAAAGCGTGGCACGAAGGGTTCGCAGCCACCTCGACGTCTGCGCAAGCTCTTTCTCTTTCTCTCTCGCTCTCTCTGTCTCTCTTTTTTCTTCTCTCTCTCTCTCTCTCTCTCTCTCTCTCTCTCTCTCTCTGCATGCGTATGCACGTATTTCTATATGTATGTAGGTGTGTTCCGGTGTGTGTTTCGGTGCATTCTGTGCGACAGAGGAAGCGAGGATCCCAAGCCCAGAGCACGCATGTAAACTTTGAAAATCCCGTTACGGCTCACACCGCAAAGCTTCTTGAACTTCCAAAAACCTACCTTATAGGGTTCCTGATTATGATTGCCTTGTATACTGTATAAGTCATTAGAAATGGGAGGCTCTTAGGGATGACGGCAAGCCCTTAACCGCTGAAGGCATGATTCGTGAGGTATCGCTCCTGGGTTGTGCTTTAAACCCCTTGAAAATTGTTTATGAATAGGTTCCCTTTATAAGGCAATAAGGGAAATTAAAAATGATCCCAAAGCACAACCCAGGCTCTGCAAAAAACCCATCTGCACCTTACATGCCCCCCGAAAGAAAGTTTCTTGCTAGTGGACTCAGATTATAGTATCCTTAAGGGAGGGGGCTCCAAGGGGGGTATATAGCCTAGTGATCCCTACCTCTCCCTAGTACTCCCTAAGGTTCCCCTAAAGATTCCTTGTACCCTCCCCCCTTGAACCACCCCCCCTTAAGGATCCTATAGTCGGAGTCTAGCCAGATCACCACCTGCAATCATCTTGACCCGAAGCCCTGAGCCCTAAAACCGCCCAAAGAGCCCAATGCCAATACCCGTTAATTAAGGAATATACTTGAAGCTAATAGGGGCTTCATATTTTTTGACACTCACTCTCGGACAAAGCTTCATATTATGGTTTATAAGGTATATAGCAAAAAAGGGGTATTGGGCGACAAAAAGCCGTAAGCCCCCGAATGCCCTGAACTCCAGCCGTCGCTGCACGAGCGGCTCGGCTGCCGTCCGGCGCCACAGGGCCCGCAGCTTCCGCCACCTCCGGAGGTGACTTGTCTTGCGTACATATATGTGTATACAAACGTGCACATATGTATATCGTAAGTACACACACAACCATATGGTTATAGATATTGTTAATAGTACTTTTAAGTAGTTCGCATTAGTCGCATTTTTCTTGACAGTAGTAGTGTCTAGCTAGAAGACGGATACTAGAAAACGACTACGAGTCTAGATTCCCATGTGGCCGCTATTTTCGGATTGCCCGGGAAGAAGATTTGAAATTAGCTTGAGGGCTGGTTCCAGTTTGACAGTTGGAGGGCTATATATAGGGGCCTTAATAATTAGAATAGGGTTTTGGGGCCCATTCTTCTATACTTATACTATACTTACAAGAAGAAACCCCCACAATAGTATTGGTTTTTATTCATGGCCCCCATATTAGAGTTCAGGGGCTTATCATTGGTCTTCAGTTCCCGTTACTGGTCAGACCGAATACGTACTCTAGTGAACCCTACTTCTGCACCTGTGGAGAATCATATATTCCTGCTAGGAAAGTGCATGATTACACGAGGGCTCTTTGATTTGATAACCGGGTGAGAGTCAAATCAAGGATAGAGGAGGTGCAACCCCCCTCATTCGGCTTACAGCTTCCTCCCGTGGTGTAAGTAAACCCTAATGTAGACCCCTGGTTCATGAACACCACGACTTCAGGGTTGCCATGGAGATCCGACTTTGAAAGCCGTCTACACTGGACCCTCAAAAGCCCGCTTAACATCAACACCCTTTCAATCCGCAGACAGAGGCTCGGTAGGCACATCGCGCCTGCGATTCCAAGGCCGTCAGCTCCTCAACTACCGCCTTCCGAGGTCTTCAAAGTGGGTGGTTGTCGAAATTATGGTCCCTTTTTTGGGTCCCTAATATAATACGGCACCTATTATTTAGGGTACCCAAAAAGGGCCCTAATTTTGACAACTACCCAGATCAAGTTGAGGCTTTAGGGTGCATTTCGAAGTGGAGACGGAAAGGCTGATGCAATCATTGCCGTCAGTGTCGGACAACGGCTGTGGACGGCTGGAAGGACACGTCTTGCGAAGTGAGTTGACGACGAGATGCACGGCAGGCCTTTGATGCAGACTGGTGTCCAAGATTACGTCCCAGGGACGACATGCCCTGCCCTGGACTCGATGCAGCGGTATCTTAAGTGTTCAACATCTCCCCCCTCGTTTCCCGCACGATCAGTGGTTGAGCGGATATCAAACAAGCGACAGCCCTAAACACCCCCCCAAGATACTAAAGACCCTAAACCCATAGCTGAACCCTCCGCCGGAGAAAACCCGGCACCCAATCGAGCCCATTACAAAGCCATGCAGGAAGCTCCTTTACTTGCCTTGAAGTATGTGTTTCTGGTACCTCCCACAAGTGTCGAGGCTTAACGGGGCGCCAAAATGCTGGATCCTACGCCCTTTTACAAACACTTCTGGTAGCAACCCTACACTACACCCTCTATCAGAACCCCCGATTCTCCATGACATGCCAACGTTTGACTTACCGTGCTGGCAATGGGAAGTCCTCAGCAGGCTTCTGAAAGGATCCGGACACTTTGAGAATGATGAACGAATACTATGTCCTATACGAACCCAATAAGCCTTCAGCCAAGCAGGGCCATGCTGCTGTGCTACTGTGAGACTGACTCACTATGTTCTCCTCACACAAGCATATCGACCAAGCAGGGCCGTCGAGTCTGTTATTAACTCGTAATCCCAAACACAAATCCAGGGGCTCTATGGACTCATACTTTCGTGCTTTCGGCCAGAAACACCATATTTTGCAGTGATGAGCCTGTATAGATTCTGAGATTGACGAATGTACCAAGAAACGACAAAATTACGAATAGAAAACAGCAGGTTCATTTTGCGTTTAAACTTTACAGTGCCTTTGCGACTTAGGGACACCCCAACTCTGAACCCTAGGCACTAAAAGCCCTTGAAGGAATCTGAGGGAAATACAGTACTGCAGGAACTCTTTTGCGCTCAATTTGCGAGACGCGAGCGAGTGAGGCATACACGGCTCCTCGTTCGAGGAGGCCTTTCCATCTGATGGGAGCAGAGCTTCGGCAGCGTCAATCTCTTGGGGGTACTGTAGGGCGTCTGAAAAGACGTTGGTTGAAAGAAAGGATAGCACGATATAGGACGACTGTGCTTCATATTATATGTTCTGGAGAAACCCAACGTACGCAGTTACGCATGCAATGATGGACATGCCCTGTGATATGCCCTTGTAGCAAGACCATGCGAAGCTACGTGCAAACCCCATAGATAAGGGTCCAAAGGACCCATTGGTAGCTATGTAGCTAAATATCCGGGAGAGTTTATGATTTTTCGGTACTTGGACCCTTAATGTAGAGCCTGCAATCGCGGCCACAGGACTGGCTCCCGAAGCCCATTCTCCGGAACGAAACTCGAGTGCCAGGACCGATGTTGCGTAACAATACAGGAGGGCCTTTCTTAACTAGACAATACTATAATTAACTAACCACTATAAGGGACGGCCGACGTGTCTTGAAGTCGAACCCAACTGATTCAAAAACCACGACCCAATTCTGAGCAAGCAGGGGACTTTGACTTCAGATGCCAGGACCCTTTCAGGGTTTAGGGGGTGACTGCTGCCCTTACTTCCATGCCATGCAGCATCGAGCGATGTGCATCTGGAACCTGCCCCTAATAATTCAACATCGAGCTATGCGTAACTATCTGGAACCAGCATCAACACGAACAGCCAGGACCTGGAAGCCTCTACTGGTTGTAGGTTTTGTTTGACGCTCAGACCCTGCTGCGTCCAGGAAAGGTCTGGTGTAGGGTTTACCTTGAGCCGGAATAACCTACCTTTTTAAGGACTTATATAAGGAAATCATAATGCGGAACTCTAAAAAGGTAGGTTATTCCGGCTTAGGGTAGGGTTTGGGGAATAAGAGTTTGGGGTCTCTGCGCGCTGCGGTAGCTGCATATACGAGGTAAGATGTGGCTGAAAGTGCGTCCGGTCTGGTGACTGAGCAATGGCCAAAACGAACCCAGACAGCCCAATACTTCATAATTAGGGAGTATAAAGCTTAAAGCACAATGGTGCGGCCCCTTCTATTCTTGAAGGTATCTTCCTTACTCAAGGTGTATTGGCTACAGAGCTTCGTTGTACCGACACTGGCGGTCCTCCGGCACAAGAGTCCAATTGCAGTACGACGAAGGCAGCATCCAAAGGGCCACACTATTCATCTGACAGGGACTAGAGTGAGTAGAACAAACTCCACGCCGCAACACCTTAAACCTTGAAGTGCTTCGGACTCTTCAGATTTAACAGTGTATATGCAAACATATGCCTACATACAGACTTGAGAAAGTGGCCCGGAAAACAATGACTCAGTCATGGCTGTTGCGCCTCACCAGTTCTCGCCGCACGGTCCTTACTGGCTTCACTGCTAATGTAGGAACCTGAAATCAAAATGAAACTATTACTCTTAACAGCCCTTTGGGTTTACACTGCGCTAACAAAGAACCCCTCAGAAACAACTTACAACTACAGACCCTCAAGGGGTTTAAGGGTTCAGGAGTTTAGGGGTTTCGGGTTTAGGGGTTTAAGGGCTTATAAGGGTTCAGCAGTGCGATCCGGGCGAGATGCACGCAAGGATCCCTACAACGGACTATCAGACAACGAATTCCTAATTATGACGGGGCCATGAGGCTTTTTCCCTCCTACATGGCAAGGACGACGCCCGCATTGCAGAGTAGTTCAGGTAACATACGACTGAGCTTCTCTTCATGGGGTTTAGGGTTTAGGGGTTTAGGAATGTTTCTTTGTTTATGTATGCCAGGGGTCTCCATCGACCGGAGCATCCGCCAGTGGTTCCGGGCAGCTGCCGGGCTTTCGCCTCAGAAGGACAGGATCAACAAAAGGCCCGAAGCCCTGTAGCCCTGTAAACCCTACGAGCACGATAAGCTCCCTCTCTATCTCTCTCTATCTGTATATGTATTAGTATACATATATATATATATATATATATATATATATATATATAGACACATTTCTATAACAACCTGGGCTTAGTTTTAGGGTATGGGGTTCAGTAAGCTATATGACACCGAAAAAAGCCGTCGGGCCCTATACAAGGCCTACAGTAAGCTGTTCAAACCCTATCCACCGCACCCCAAACGCAAAAATGTAAACACCAACCCTATGATTAGGGTTTAGGGTTTGAGGACAAAGCGCACGACCCTGGACCTTTAAACTCTATGAGCCCTGGACGGAACACCAACGAATCGCCGGCACCGAAAACTAAAACTCTCAAGACTCAAGTCTCAACTGACAACACGAAATTGAATGTCCGAAGTGTGAGGCTTAGAGGATATATAAACCACAAACCCCCTAGCCCCAAAAACCCTCTGAGCCTCTATATACAGACTCGAAAGGATCCAACTCCACCCTATAAAGTCCGATAAGCGCTGCACATCCCGCTTCAAAAAACGCAAGCAAAACTTGTGCCACGGAGCCATGTTGGCTCGGCATCACCTCGTGCTTGTCGGTGTGGCGCACCTGCCCGCGGGTATTCGCTAGGATGGTCAGCGGGTCTTGAAGGTGCTACGGGTTTACATTTTGGGCTTGTGTGCGTGTGTGTGTGTGCGTGTCACTTCTAGGTTTACTTGGAGGCTCGTGGATAGTTATATATGGGGATATAAATCTCCCCAATATGGGTTCTAAGTATAGTTGCCCTATTTATAAAACTATTTACAACTACCCATGAACTTCAAAGTAGAGTTTGAATATTGAGAGTTTTAAGTTCAAACACAAAAGGTTTGGGCTGTAATTAGGGTGCGACAGTGTGCTGCAGTGACTGTAATGTATATAGGGCTTTCACGGGATTGGGGGGTCTAACTGGTTCAGGGTTTCAGTGTTGGGTTTGGAGCTTGGGGTCTACGGTTTTGGGGTAGAGGTATAGGGTAGGCTATATGTAGATCTCTGAGCATCTATCGGAGCTTGTATGGTTCATGTGCTTCAGGACTTGGGTTTAGGGTTTAGGTTTAGGGTGTTCTGTTTCCAGCGTCTGAAAGATTGGTTCTTTGAAAAAGGATTGAGTGGGCTTTGGCGGCTAAGGACATAGTGGCCCGAAGAACTTGCCCAAGGCTCAAGACAAGCCGAAAGCCTTGTGTAGTATGGTCTTTGGGGTTTTTAGTTGTTATGTAGTTTAGGCGTAGCTTTGAAGCCCAAAAGCCGCGGCACATAAGTCCTGAGAGCCTTCCGGTCTGATTTCACCGAGCGGGCACAGTGGACTGCAACTGCGGGTCATGTTGTGGGGGTTTGCCAGATCGGGCAAGAGACTTTGTGTAGTGATGCTTAGGGGCCATACTTGTATCTAAACCTCAGACCCTGAACCCTCAACCGCTAACCCTTTAAACCCTCAATTGGCCATACACCCATATGGCCTAGACCCGCGAACAGTAGAACATGCTTTCAATGGTATGTTATACTTCCACTGTAATCAGGAATCCGAAGGCCTCAGGCTCCTAAGGAATGCTGCAAGTAATTTTTCACTAGGTTGCAGTTCCCCCCCCCCCAATATTTATGAATAGATACCTGTGCAGGACCATAACGACACATTCTCTCATAGTGTGACCTAGACTATGTTGTTGAACAATCTTCTAGACTGCGATGCTTCCTCAACTAACTACACTGCTACTTCTGTTCCTGCGCCGCCTCTCCTAGTGCTACTGCTGCCGCTGCTACTAGTACTACGGCTAAACTGATAATTATGACAATGCCACTATCACTAGTAATAATAATAATGATTGACACCAAAATATCATGTAGTATGATGGGCCATTCGGGTTTGGCGCCAACGCCTGGAATCCTTCTGGGTGCTCTCGATGTATTTGCTCCTGAAGCATGGTCAAGTTTTTGGGAAGCTTCAGCAGCAACGGCGATCAGAAACATTGACGAGGCTGGCACACCGGAGTTCAGAAAAGCCTTGGTTTCCTCGACTATTCGTTGTTGCCTTGGGCTCTTCGTGAAACATCCGCCTGACGTTCACACTAGGAACAAGATGCAGCACTCTTGAAACTGCAAATCTGCAGATCAGACATTGTAGGAGGTGCTCTACAGGCGCCAAGGCTACAGCTCATGTCTAAGTGATGCCTTTTTTTTGGAAACTCAGGGTGTGGGAGGTTCCTAAAATACGGGATGGGGCCGCAATGTGCATACTAAAATGTGTTTTTAATAGGAACTTCATGTTGACGACCCCTGAACGAGAAAAGCAGTACGGACCCACGAGGAACTTCAAAACAGCGATACGGATCCCCTACCCTAAACCCTAAACCCCGATGAATTGAAATCCAAAAACTGACCCCTAGTTTTGATGCGGGGAACTAGGGCATAGGAATAGGTGTTTTAATAATCAAAATATGTCCCTTTGAGATCTTATAAGAATGATAGTGTATGAGCGCATTCATAGCGACTACAGGGTGCTACCACTAACTATTACGACTCCTATACCGCAATTAAATCATTCGACGGTGACGGTTTGGAGTTGAGCTTTCGGTTCTGGGTTCCTAGAACCGACATGCTGACATAAAGCCAGCGACAACTTGTGTATTTATAGTATGAAACACGACTTTGTCATATGACATAAGATCGTATAACATATAAAAATATATATATATATATATATATATATATGTATGTATGTATGTATCTGTAACTTATCTTAAAAGCCTCCAAGGCCTGAGCTCCATCGCCCGGAAAGGCAAACACGGGGTGAAACTTTCCGAGGTTCGGAATTTAGCTTTCCAAGGGATCGTGAGACTTTCTTGGCTTGATCTTTTAGGAGAACCCGGCAGTTCGAAGATGCCTGGATGCAAGAAGGGGATCAACAGTCCTTTACAGCGTGGGGCCAAGTTTGAAGGATCACGCCTCGTGGCTCGTGGCTCTGTTTGAGGGGTTAGGGTCTCGCTGTTGGGTTTTTTTGACCCTGAACCCTCAACTGCCCTAAAACCTATACCCTTATAAGGATGAACCTCGCATCATGCTCACCCAACATGCGGGACGAGCTGCGATCTTCTGCATCACCCCGGACTCGGCCGGAAACCAGGCATTGAGGCAGGCAATCCTGAGAAGGTCTCTCCGGCATTCGAGTTGGGTTACGACAAGGGATGTAATCGATAGGGTTCTCGAAAAAATTCTACAAGGGCTTCTACGAGGTCTATCTCCGCAGTCGTACAAGTGGGGTTCCAGAAGGATTCCGGAAAGGGATCTGATAGGCTTCTTTATGGATTCTGCTTATGAGTCACTGAGGGTTATAGTATTGGTAAGTGCAAAGGACTCCGTATTAACCACAAGCCATAAGCCCCACTCAAACCCTTCAAGATCTGAGCACAAACCCCATGATTCTTATCAAGGGCCTCCCGAAATGCTGCGTCCTGTATCTTCTGATCTAGGCTAGGGAGGGGCAGTTCTAAACACCCTGACATCCTGCTTCACATGCGCGGGTACATGGACCCTTTGGAGTAAAAAAGATCATCGCAGAAGTAAATCCAAACTGGCATTGGAAGGTGTGGGGTGCGGTGCCGGAGCTATACAAGAACAACTACCAGGAGTCTGACATGCTGACATGTATTGCGATAAAATGTTATCTAACCTACTTATGTTCAGGAAGCTATTCAAAAAAAAGCGGTGTACTGTACCACCTTTCAACTGCCGAGCTTGTAATCGTATAATCTGCCCCCCTAATCCTTGCTTTCTCAGACCCCGATACTGAGTACACTCACTGCACGCCCATCAGAGATTTCGGTTAAGATATCACAAAACCCCTTAATCGTGCCGGGAACCGACAGAGCTACTTATTTAGTGGTTGCTGATTCTCAGTTCCTTCCATAAGTCCTTGAGTACATAAGTCATTCAATGTCCAGGCCTCAGTTACCTGTGACTTCAAATATCTTAAAACATCGCAAACATTCTTTTAGGCTTCAGAGTTTGGAGTGTACTATAGGGGCCTGAATAACTACGAATACTATTTTGCGGGCTCCTTATCATAATTGTAGTATAACGGGCCCCATAACCCTATTCTAATTCTTCTGGCCCCTATAGTAAGGTGTTACCACGCGGGCTTTGAGATACGCCGTACAGTTTTATGCACGATTCCCAGAAGCTATAAAGCTTTGACTGGGATTGTCGTTTGTAGAGCTGCAGGGGTAGATGGCTAAACACTATAAACCCTAATCCCTCTGCTGGCCAGCCGCGCATGCGGACTTTTTCGCAGCGCGTCGTAAACGTCAAACCAGCCCTCATCCCGGATGGGCCAAACCTCTGCTTCGCTTCTTCGGGGAGGGGAGTTAGGGTTTAGGGCTGCAGGGCTTTAGGAGTTCGGGTGTAGGGTTCCGAACCAATTCTAATGTCCTATTAGAAGGGCTTTGTAAAGTCTTGAACACTGCTCTTGAGGAAATGAAGAGCAGCGAAGCGTTTAGGACAATGTTTTCCTCCCGCATGGATTGGACGAGCCTACACAGCCGGGTACACTCTCTGACAGAAAGTTGCAGCTTACGGAATTGTTTCTGATTTTTGAGGATCGGGGAGAGGCTTGGAGGTTAAGACTTAGGATTTGGGGAGTTTCTGTCTGTTGCAGTCGCCACCAGCCAGGATTGCAAGGCTTTGCGCCCGACACGTGAATCTTAACCTTAAACCCGTCATAGCCCGTCTTGCAGTCTCGTAAACATGACTTAACTTCAGAGCTCAACATGTTCGTTGAGTCGCCAGAGGCTTCTCTTGAGTCGTCCTATGGGTGCTGATTTGTTCATTTGCCGTTGAGGCTTCACTCGGCTGTCCTCAGACGGTCAGCAAGACAGACACACACACACACAGAAAACCCTAAACCCTAAACCCCTAAACCCTAAACCCTAAACCCTAGACCCTAAACCGTGTTGGGAGGTCCTGTAAGGAACAAGCTCAAATTCAATCATCTTGAGACCCCTCACGGCAAGTTCAGGGTTCAACCCTGAACCCTAAACCCCAACCCCCCCCCCCTCCAAAAAAAAAAAAACCTTTAACTCCTACACCCCAAACTCCCAAAGAACTGCTGGTGCGCAGCCGGATTCATCGGGAAGCTGTACCCTTCGGTGATGCGTTCCAGCAGAAACTCTCGCAGGCCTGCTCTAGAGGATAGTCTGAAGTTCTTCCGATTTCGGGTTTAGAAGCTTTGGGGCCTTTGGGGTTTAGGGTCTTAGAGTTGTGGGTTTTGGGGTTTTGTGTTGGGCTCTTCCGATTTGGAGTTTTGGGGTTTTGGGAAAGGGTTTAGGGTTTAGGGATCTTCTTTGGGTTTTGTGTTTTTGTTGAGACTGGTTTGGGGTTCTCCTTTGGGTTTTAAAGGTTGTTGCTGAGCACAATTTTCCGAGCGCATTGCAAGCGGAAGCCAGCTTCTGCTGGGCCCATGGGAAACCCCAAACCCTATTTTGGGTCCCTATTTTCGGAAACTCTTATATAGTAAACCCCAAAAAGTTGGAAACCGGATTAAGGACGATGTGCTGGGATTCCTTATTATGTACTAGTCATCAGGATTGAGACTATTGGGCTTCCAACTTTTGGGCTTCTTCTGTGATTCGGGTTTCAGGGCATAAGGGGTTTAGGGTTCGGGGCTTATAAGCTACCTGAACCCCCAAACCCTAGCTGCCTCTAGAACTGGAAATCATGGCAAGGAAAACCCGAAACAGCAGGTTCCAGTTAGGGTTTCAATCTCTAAAGAAGAACCTTCGACGCCGTATTCCCTACGGTTGATTTTGCATTCCCCCCCCCCACAGAACAAAAACAACAACGACGAAGCAAGGCTAAGGTTGAGGAGTTTAAAGCTTGGGTTAGAATTTTAGGTCACCGAACCGTAACATTTGTCGAGCTCAGGGCTGCCAAACCTGAATTTGCTTTTGCACTAACCACGGACATGAACCAAGCGGAGGCACCCGGGCTTTACGTCAACGGCGACGCAGGTAAAGCACCGTAATCACTCATGATGACTTCAGTCTCAGTTCAACTACGGTGGTCTCAACCCCACGATCTAATTTCAGGGCCTTAACAAGTAGAATAGGGTTTTGGGGTAAACGGTATACTGCTATACTAGAGTCAGAATATAACATAGGCCCTAAGGAAGAACTTACAGGTACTTATATGGTTGGGGCAGTATCCAAAAAAACTTCTATTCCTTGTTGGGTTTAAGTACCGCAAACATGAAAAATTGTTACCCAACTCTGACAAAGTAGGTGTGAAGCCATATGCTGGAGTGCCTGAAGCATCACGATATGCCCAAGGCTTGCCATCGAAGCCATCCCAGATAATGAGATACTCCGAATCCAACTCCTCCAAGAAATTTCGGATGTAGGGTAAGGCCGAGGTTTGAGGGTTTAGGGTCTGTACGTTCGTTTTTCTTGCCTCTTTACTCCCCAAGCCGCCCTAACGCATGTCGGGGGTTTTGGTTTGGATTGGGTTTTCGGCGCTCACAGCTCGGACAATCCAGGCGAGACATGCGTCTATGGGTCGGCTGAGCAGGTGGGCATTCATAGCACCCCTATATTGCCCGATATTGGCGTGGTATACTTAATAAAGGAAAAGCATGATTAGATTTCGAGACTGGCGGAGCAACATGTCGCATGCAAATATCCTTGCATCTGTGTGCGCATGACAAGCTAGTCGGAGATCAAAATGCCCACCAGACAAACTAGACTCTGTCACTTCAAACTAAAGACCGCGATTCAGAACCCGAAACCCTATAAACCCAATCAAGGGGAATGCAAATGGCATTCCTGGGGGAAGTAGAAATTGAAGCACTCGGCCCCATGACGGACGGCGCCGCTGAACTTTGTTGCTTCAATCACCTCGGAAACAGCAAGATGCTGGCATGTCCCCGACTTGACGCTGGCTGCTGCACCTATGTTACTAAGGGCCCAAGACCCCGACACCACCCCTAAACCTTAAACCCTACACCAAGCATGGGCAGGAGCCGGATACCAAGGTCTTCCGAAAAAATGCGAGGGAGCCCTGCCCTCGAACCGCAGCAGACATGCGTGTGGGATATCTGCGGCAGGAGTTTGTGGAGAAGCAAGATGCGAAAAAAAAATCCTAGCTCAGAGTTCTTAAGATGCCATGCCCGACAGATTCTTGTTGTAGTCTTGAGGGCTGAGGGCCTTATAAACCCTTAAAACCCCAAACCCTAAGCCCCAAATCCTAAAGCCTAAACCCAAATGAGGGCCTGTCTCTCTCCAGGCACGGCCGAAACGGGTCCCAAAGCCTAAGCTTAGAAGTCTCCCACCATGTTTTCAGTCCCGGTTGTGTCCCTGTACCGATGTTGCATCTTCTTAGGCTTTGTATACACGAAGTTCCTACATAACCCTAGGGTCAAATGTATGGTCAAAGCGTACTACTAGGTGGGCACATGGGCCTTATGGTGACGTCCACTCTATAATTGACGTCCCAGCGGCCTCCGTAATTAGTCGATAGGATGTGGGATCACCGAAGCCGAACTCCGGAATGTACGGATGAAAACCTTCACAGGGCTGTTTGTTGTTATCACTAAAGTACTAGAGTGGCTGTGTAGGGTTTAAGTTTAGAGTGACAGGTTTACGTGAAGCTTAAGGTGGGGTTAACCGTTTCTAGGAAGCTACCCGTGCGCTTGTAGGAAAGTCGGTGCGGCCAACTGAGGAAATCAGGCTAGTTCGAAGTCGTGTTCTGTTGGGATGCATGCGTCAGTGGGCCAGGGCCACTGAAGTCATGAAGTCAGAAAACTCAAAGCCCTATGCCCGGAAGATTCTGCGAAACATAAACAGCACTTCTGAAACGTCTCGACAAATGCAGCCGACAAATGCACCCCTACGCTCCCTTCAGATTCTAAAGCTTCCAGTGCTGGGCTTGGCCTTGGGTATGAGGCTTCACCAACCCTTTTGCTGCAGGCTTGCTTGCAAGGACTCGTGAAACCCTAAACCTGAACCTCGGCACAAGCTGGCTTCCCAGACTCCACAAGGTAGATCCCGAATTTATACTAGCACTGCTAAAGGCCCTTTATACAAAACCTCCCTTAAAGGATCCTCCCAGAGGTTTCGCCCAGTGATTTTTTCCCTCGGGGTTATGGGTTTACGAAACTTGAAGACATTGCTCGCGGCGGATTCTCGGAAAGATGTCCATTACTGCAGATGGGCCCACTGTGCCGAAATCGAAGCCTAAAGCACTAGATAGGGGCCTTAAGTGATGTAATTAGGGTTTTGGGGTATACCATACTAGAAGAAGACAACACCATAGTAACGGTCACACGGAAGAGTATTACCCTATTCAGGCTGCTACAATGATGGGGCACCGGACCTCCTTACTCTTATAATAGGCTGCCTGAAACCCCACGGAGTGGTGTAAAGCCCCGTGCACATGCGTAGATCCGAAAATCCTGTAGACCTCATTCGAACCCAAAGGCGGTTTCGGGTTTAAGGTTTAGGCTTTAGGGCCTACAGTTTAAGGGGCATATACATAGGATTCCGGGCTTATAAAGTCGTTAAGGGGCGGAGACTTTAGGCTTTCTAATTAGAATATAGGGTTTTGGGGTATAGTACACTATAAACATAATAAGGAACCCCCAAAATAGTAGAGGTAGTTATTTAGTCCCCTACAGTAGGTTCTCTGCCTTCTGCGTCGGCCTTCTCCAGGATTTCGAGCCATCCTTTTGCAGCACTCAGACTCAGAGTTGAGCGAGGATGGGTCTCATGGCTAAAGACTCTTGCGTGCGGGCTATGAAGTCCTTGCCGGAGAGCAGACACTAATCCGTTTTGGGCTGGGATGTGTAGGGTTTTCTTAAGGGTTTAGGGTTTAGAATCAAGTCTACAACTCACGACAAGAGACAGGAACTGTTGCAGCGTCCGAAATCATGCTTGGTTGTGCTGGTGAACAGTAGTGAAGGAATTTCACTCGTCGCGTACTCAAATTCCGGAGAATTCAGGCTTCGGCAGTGCCTCCGGGACAGGATGCCCCACGTGTCATTGAAAGTTCTATCGCACGAATGGCGGTGTCTGGAAGGCTACATGATCTCACACTTTAGGGGGCCATCATACACATTGGTCTGTGCTTTTTGCATCCAGTCGCCTCCTAAAGTCGACAAAATCCACGCAGTACACGCTCTAGGACGGCAGCATGTGCACAGGCTCAGTCTGAACCTATGTCCAGATCACTAGCATGTGGCGCAAGGACCCACAGGCCCCAAAATCACAGTTTAGGGTTGAGGGTGTGGGTTAAGGGGACCCTCAAGTATAAATACACACAATCGCAAAGGTGTCACAAGCCCCTTGCCCTCAGCCCGGAACCCCCCCCCGTCGATGAACCATCCGAGCTGCGCGAGTTCCAGGAAAGGGCATTTGGATCCTCGAGGATGCGCCTGGTGTTGTCCAGTGTCCAAGCCATGAGGTCCTCGTCTCATTCAGGATTTTGCGGGGTACTTCGACTTCCGACACGCCAGAGACAACGAAAATACACGCAAACAAACATACACGGATCACGTCGTACATGTAAACCCACCACGCATCTTCGTACATGCAAACCTACATATCTAAGCAAAAAGCCGGTGCGTGCACAGATGTCGACCCAGTGGTGCACTAGGGATCCAGTTACGAAAAAAAGTAGGTTACCGACAATAGACTATGTAACCCAGATTGGCACAATATTGAGTTATTTGGGGTCTTTGTTTATTTGGAGGTTCATGGGTAGTGATAGGTGAGAAGCATAGGGTAACTATATTTGTAGCCATATCAACGGACTTATAAAAACCTTATAACTATCCATGAGCCTCCAAGTACAGGTAGCAGTGCATGCTGATTCTGGTGCTACACAAAAACAGTAAGCGAATGCCAAGTATCCTTAGAACCAACAACAAACATGTGGGAGTATCAGGTGGGCCCAGAATAAGTAGGGTTACTGAAAGATACCCGTTAATACAAGGGCCTTAATAATTAGAATAGGGTTTTGGGGCCCATTGAACAATCATCATAAGGAACCCCCAAAATAGTATAGGTAAATATTTAGACCCGTAATATAGAACCCCTACAGTAACCCTTATAAACCCCTTTTAAGGAACCCCTAAAGTATTACTATTATAGTAGACGACTCCTAATCACGAGCAACCTCTCATGCCAGCTGAGGAGGTGGCGCTCTGGTCGGCAGCGATTTTTTCGTATCGCATGCCACGGCTGCCAACCGTGAAGGTATCGAAATCCTAGGGCCGTGCATTGCGGTTAATAAGGGTTATTGTAAGGGCACTAAATTTGAAGGTACCGAAATCCTCAGGGCCGTGGCTTGCGATTAACAGGGGTTACGGGCTCTAAAACTCTAAAATTGAAGGTATCGAAATCTTGAGGCCGTGGTTTGCGGGCAACAGGGGTCAAGGGTTCCAAAATTGACAAGCTTCCACGTGCTTCAGTGGTTTAGGGTTTATTCTTGCGCAGCTCGGCCTAAGCCGATCCTGCATGCTTTGAGCCAGAAACTAATTAAACCCCACACCCAATACTTGAGCCCTTGAGTTCGGAGGTTAGGCCGTACCTCGGGCCGTTCAATCTAAAATGCATTGACCCACAAACTCGATGAAGTCAACATCGCAAGCACGCATGTTTAGCTCTGTACGCCACGAAACACAGTGTTCACACTTGTATTCCGCGTGCCTGCAATCGAACCCCCCCAGACCGCGCTATGGCAGCTCTACTTGCAGGGATGATTCGGAAACCACGGGCTTCACCATGGACTCCGCATAGGCGATGAGGAGTCCATGCGGGTTCATGGGATTCGTGAGGTCCTCACAGGTCTAAGAGGCAGCTCCTCTCCCTCTCTCTTTCTCTCTCTCTCTCTCTATCTATCTCTCTCTCTCTCTCTCTCTCTCTCTGTCTCTCTCTCTCTCTCTATCTATCTCTCGCTCATTCTCAACCTTTATAGCAGGGACGTGGGGTTGACCCATGACCCATGTGGTCTAGCAGGGCCACCCATGTTTCTTAAGACTTCGGGCACGCGGATTGTGGTTTGGGCTTCGTGGTAGTTTCTTGCTTTTTTGCCTCCCGCCTGGCTAGGACGAATCTACGATAACCTACGGTGCTCTGTGGTATTAAAGGACTCCAGTGGCAGGGGTATGACTCATACGACGAAAAACCGGCTACAGCGGCAGAGATCAAGACCTCAGAAAATACGGCCCAAGGCGCCACTTCGCTAAGCCCGCTTCAGATATGTCAAGGGGGATGCATCAATTGCTGCTAGACCCTAGACCGCAAAACCCTTTGCATCCAGGCCTCCTGAGGGTGTTGCCGCAAAACCCTATTTCCGAAATAGGGACCCAAATATAATGCCCTACTTGGAAGGGCAGGGGACTTAGTAAGTAGGTTATAAGTAGAGTTGTAAGTGCCCTAAATGGAGTTACCCCAATTATAACCCTACTTATAACTTACTTACTAAGTCCCCTGCTCTTCCAAGTAAATAGTAGGACCCTCATTATAAGGACCCCAACATAGGGTACCCCATTTCCGGAAACTCTCATATCCCAAAACCCAACCCTGAACAGCAGTAGGCACAAATCTTGCGGCAGTTGCCGGCGCCATTTGCAATCAGGGCACATACCTGAATGACATGACAGACTTGGGCACCGGGTTGGGAGACCCTTTTCCGTCATGCACTGGCAAGTGTCTTTATTCAAGACCCATGTGTTATACTGCAGAGAGTCACCCTGGGAGGACGGAATCGGACATCGAGAGGGGTCTGAGCTTCGTTCGAACTTCGGAAAAGTTTTGCCGAAAGGGTTTAGGGTTTAGGGTTTAGGGGCCATGGTCAGGCAAAGGAGGCAATGTGATGTGTTTGAGGGCTTGGGGTTTTGCGGATGCTGCTGGAAAGGATAGTGGCACTGGAGCGCTGGATGGTGGTGCTACGTAGATATAAAGACCCCAATCACTGTTACCCGCATTATTCCTTCGGGTTCACTGGGGTATACATATACCATACTATACCCCATAACCCTGTTGAAACTATCAAAGCCCCTGCAACCACAAAACCTTGAACCCTATAGTGCAACCAAAATCTTGCCAGGGGCCAGAAACCTGGCTCGGATTGACGATTATAGGGATTAGGCCCGAGGGTTTCAGGTGTAGGCCTTATAGGGGAAGTCCAAACTCGTAGTTATGTACACTAGATCTAAGAGTAACATAGGAACAAAAAGGGTGCCCTTTTTGGTTTAAAGGGGGTTATAAGGGAACCGAAACCCTCAAAAAGGGAATAAGGGCCTACTCTGGGTCCTAGTACATCCACATATTTCAAATCCAGGCAGTAACCCTCATTGAACGAGGTCCCTCTGAAGTGCCTCCCAGTTGCCCGCCTTGGCGATGGCGCGTGCATCATCCAGAGCAACCCGAAACCCTCAATCCTAAACCACGGTTGGGTTGAACGGTTTAGGGTTTGTAAGCCTGCAGTCGAAAGCTACCCAGTGATCTAGAGTCTAAAGGTTCGTGCTGGACAAACCCGCAGCTTAGTGCAAACCCCAAGGCCCCCCCTTTGTCCCACGCGCCTGAACTCCAAGCCCACTAAGTCTCTAAGTTTGGCCCTATGATCCTCCAACTGTCTGTGAGCTGGAACCCCGGAACCCTTAGCCTAAATCCCTAACCCCCCCGCCGCCCACCAAGACCTTGGCAGTTGCAGGCCGAGCTTCTGATAAAGGACAACCTTCGGGCGACCGTTGCTGCGAACAGCGTGGAGGTTCCTGGCTTTTGAAAGGTCGAGGGTTGAACTTTTCGAAGTTTAGTCGGTGCAGGGTTCGGGGGTGGGTGCTTTAGGAACCAATGCCATAGTGGTAGTACATTACATGGCCCCGCTGAGTACCTAATTAAGGTCCTGAGCCCTCTTCAAACCGTACAAATACGTACGAAATAAAGCCCTAACTGCGCGCGAATAAGTTTTAGCTCGCATTCAGGCTCTGAAACCCCGTTGATGCACATAGGCCAGAGGCAACCTGAAGACGCCAAAACAAAGCAAAACAGATGCAGCCAGGCCACCTGACCCTAAACCCATACGGCCAAAGCCCCTCATTACCCCCTAAAGCCCCCTAAAAACTATAACCTTAAACCCGATAAACCAAAAAACACCCTTAAACTCACTAAGAGAAAAAAACACCCCATAACCCTGCAAGCCCTAAGCCCCATGTCAACTCACAAAACCTTTAAAGGAAACCCTAAGCCCCACATATAAACTCACAAAAACTTTAAAGTAAACCCTATGCCCCGTAAAAAGCTCACAAGAACATTAAAAGCAGGGAAAACATCACCCCCCCCAAACAAAAACAAAAAAAGCGCCAAGGTCGCATCTCCATAAACGCCGGCTCCGAAGCTCGGCCGGTTTCCCAGCCAGCCTCTCAGTTTTTGTTTTTTGGGGGGGGGTTAGGGTTTAGGGGTTTAGGCTTCAGCCCTAGTAAGTTTAGGGTGGGTTTAAGGGGTTTTGGCTTGGGGTTTTTCCCTCCTACCTTGGCATAGGCATAGGGTTTAGAGTTTAAGGTTTTGGTGGTTTTGGGGTCTTTTTGGATCCAGGGTTTAGGTTCTTTCGAATTTTGGGCTCAGGGTCTTTTAGATTTCGGATTTAGGGTTTTGGCGTAGGGTTTAGGGTCGCGTAGGGCGTAGGGGTTTTGGGGCTAGGGTTTAGGGGTTTAGGCTTTAAGGTTTATAAGGCTCTAACAGGGTTTCGGGTGTAGGGGTTAGGGTTTAAGCCTATATAACAGGGTTTGCGGGGCTTTGGCTTTAAGGTTTCGGCCCGTTAGGGTATAGGGTTTAGGTTTCAGGGTGGCCTTAGGGTTTGGAGTTCGGGCCTTGGGGTTTTGGCTTGAAGGTTTAGGGTTTCGGGTCTTGGGGTTCAAGGCTTAGGGTTCAGGGTTAGAGGCCTCATAAGGTGTGGGGCTTCGGGTCTTGGGGTTTAGGCTCTAGGGTTCGGCTCTAACAGGGCTTTTTGACGCTCACACTCGGCAATACCAGGCGAGGTTTCTAGAGAGACTGGAGGTTAAAAGTTCAATGCGTCATGACACATTGGTTTAGGGTTCAGGGGTTAGGGTTCAGCCCCTAATAGAGTTTAGGGTTTAAGCTGCAGGGTTTCGGCACCTAGTAAATTTAGGGTTTTGGGGTTGCGGGTCCTAATAAGGTTTATATGGTTAAGGTTTAGAAGTCCCTGAGAATTTAAGGTATCTTCTTTAATTAAAGGGTATTCGGCTCTCTGGGCTCTGGGGTTTTGGACTTGTAGGACTTTACGGTCTTGGATCTTAGGGTCCAGAGATTGTTAAGGCTCTACTTTTAGGACTTCAGGGTTTGGTGTTTTTAGGGTCTGGGCTTCGGGGCTTAAACCCGCAAAATGCCCTCTGCTTACGGTCTTGGGGGGGTTGAGAGGTCGTAGCATTTCAGGGTTTTGTGGTCTTTGAGGGCCTTGGCAAATGCAGGCTTTCGGGTTCAATGTTTTTGGTGGTTTCGGACTTTGGTATTTGCAAGTTTTAGTCTTTGGGTGTTGTTGTACAATGCTTCGGGTGTAGGGTTTGAAGAGCTAGGGTGCTAGGGTCTATAAGGTTTTAGGGTGCAAAAGTTAGGCCAGGGTTTAGGGTTTAAGGGGTCATTAAGGGTTTTGTGGTGTTGGGTTAGGCCCGCAAAAATGCGCTTCCATCTGTTTTGCTTTGTTTTTTGTTGCTGAAGGCCTTAGGGTTTTAGCCATCGTTTTGTTGAAGGAGTTTACGGCGTGTGGGAATTTGGAGTTGAGAGTTTGGGGCTAGAAGCTCAAACGAGGTCTCTATGTTCGGGTGCACAGCTACTTCAGAGTTCAGAGCAGGGGCAGAAAACACCGCAACGCAAGTAAAGGCCACTCAGCGCCCCAGCTCTGATGCATAGTTTCGGGCTTTACGGTTTCGGGAATTCGCGTTCACAGTTCGGTCTTTGGGGATGTAGTTTCGGCACTCACTTTCGGACAAACCTTGGCGAGGATTCCAGTACCAGCGGCAGCACTTTGGCATTGGAGAGGGTTTGCGGTTTGGGGTTTAAGGTGCTTGGGATTCATGGACCTCGACACTCCCTCTACGCTCTGTTAGGCCCTAAAACTTACCATCAGGGGCCCTTTAACCCTGTTTGAAGGTTCAAACAGCATCGTGGGATGTTCTTCCCCATTTTTACACCGGGACTATGCATATGCCAGGAACTCTAAACCTTAAACACTCTTTCAAGCAATATAAGGGCGGTTTGGGCTTGGGTTTAATTTTTGCAACCTCACGAACTCGGCAGCAAATGACAAGGAGATTAATTAAGACGGTTAGAAACTCTCAGCCTGATAGCTCTGTCAAATCTGCTATCATGTCGTACTTTAGACTCATCTCCTCGCGGAATGCATCGGGGAAAAAAATCACCAGGAAATTCTACAAACTTGCCAGCCCGCACACAATCCCACTCATCCTGCGCTGCACCTTATACTGCGGCTGATGATATGACTCCTGCATTACCTTAATGACCCCAGACTATGGGAATTGTGGTATATTCCTTACTAAGGGTAATGCAGGGCTTATATCATAAACCCTAAACCCGGCAACCCTAAACCCGAAACCCCACATCCGGAGACTCAAGACGAAGCCCAATTTTGGATTCTTGTTACTACTATTTGCTTAAGAACCCCCAAAAAATAAAAAATATATTCCTTATAGGGATAATATAGGGATTATCATTTTTTATTTTTTGGGGGTTCTTAAGCAAATAGTAGGTTAAGGGATGTAATTTAAGTTACCACAACCGGGATCTATCGTAACTAAACTGGTTTGCTTTTTAATGTAACTTCAATGACATCCCTTAACTCTTAAAGGAACCCCTATAGATCCCTTAAAGGAACCCTTATAGATCCCGTCAAGGAACCCTTATGGACCCCAGTGTTGGGTAGCGGGACAGTGCCTGGAAGGTAATATCCGGCTGCAGGATGTAAGCCTCTCGGAGGACCTCTCGACTTAAGCATCAGGCCTTTTGGGGTGACCTGCTAGCCTTTTTGACTAGAGTAGGCTTTCGGAGTATGCCATAAGATAGTTTATAGCACATGTAAGAATAAAAGCCGAGAAAGTATGACATGCATATCTTGCTGCATGAAGAACAGAGTTTATACCACATAAAACGAATCAGTCATACGATGAAGTATGTTGTAACTTATTACCATGACGAAAATAGAATCGGGTAAGATGCTTTCGAAGTGTGGGCAGCCGACACGTCGGGTTTGCCACGAGCCGGAAGAGGCTTTACGGCTTTAGGCGGCTTTGGTTTTTGGTTTAAGGCTTGGGGCGAGGGTTTCGGGGCTTCCGGGCTATGGGGCTATAGGCTCAGCTAGCATTTACCTATAGGCTCGTACCCTTGCCCACTATAATAGCTTCAAGTAAGTTCCTCAGCAAGAGCCCCGTAAGTATATGACCCTCTAGGTATCAACAAAGCAGAGTTCCCAAGATGAGTACAAACCGGCAGGGCACCTCTTCGGGGAGGTTGATTCCGAAGACCGTCGAGTAGGACTCGTCCTGGCGGAAGTATCGGAGCTATGGGCGTTTAAGAGTTTACAATCTACTTGCAGGTTCATGGGTATTTGAAAGTGGGGTTGCAAGTCCCCTAACTTGGGTCATAAGTATAGTTACCGTACGTATCACTACCTACGAGCCTCCAAGTAGCGCAGGGTTTTCTTGTTGCCTTCCACCTCGTCAGTAGCGTGGGGTTCAGAGTGCAGGGTTTAAGGTGAGGGTTAGAAATCTTTATGGCGTCAGTACATACACCCACTTTGCGCCTGGAAGCCAACCACAAAAGCCTAATTGAGGGTTTAAGGTTAAGCCACCCCAATAACCCAATAATGGATTACATGAGTATCCAAGGTAGCCCTTCAGGAATTCCGTGCTGGAAAACCCTTAGCTTTGCTTGCTGTAGCGGCTGGAGCTTCAGGTGTAAAGGTTACGGGGATTTGGGCGGAATCAGGTTTAAACCCTAAAGCCTGAACGCTATAAACCCCCCAAGCCCTATACACCCTAAACCATGTAACCCTTTTTGCAGCAGGCCTCGTTGTCCAGAAGCCCTAAACCCTGGACCCTAAACGCTGCTCGGTGGTGATCAAGACAGAGCCCTTCATCTCTAAAGCGCTTCAACACCCGACAGGCCTGAAACGCAATGAGATCCGAAATATGGTACTGAAAACTTCAAACCCTGAAAGCCCAGTTGAAAAGCCCTGCAACATTGAAACCGAAAATGCAGTGCTGAAAACCTCAAACACCTCTTTAAGCCCTGTAAGATCAGTAGAAGTGCCCGCGCATCCTTCGATGCTCATGGGTAGCTGTAAGTAGGGTTACAAGTCTCCCAATACGAATAATGAAACTATATGGTAACCCTACATATAAACCCACTTAGCACTACGCATGAACCTTCATATCCGCCTTGCGGATCGGATGAAAAGGCGCGGTCTCACCTCGCTCCTGATAGCTCTCGGCTGCGGATTTTAGGGTAATACAGGGGCCTGGATGATTGGAATAGGGTAGAAACGATATCTGAGACGATGCCCTAATTGGGTGTACGTATACTGAAAACTAGCTCCAACTATTTCCCAAGGAGAACCCTAAACCCCTATAGAGCCTTGATATGCTTTATGGACCCGTTATGACCCGTTATAGACCACTATGAAACCCTTTGGGATAGGAAGTGGAAAGGGCCCTGTTCAAAGGCTCTCTTCTCCAATAACTAGGCCCAAACAAAGTTCCAACTTTTTAAGCTAGACCAAATATATGAAGCCAAAAAGTTTAAAGTTCTCCAATAGGCTAAGTAAGAAGGGCTTCAGAGCTCAAACATTCGAGCTCTTAGAGCTCCCCCTCAGCACCTTTCAGGGCCCAGAGACTCCAATACCCCTTAATTAAGGAATATTCCTTAAATTATGGTAGGATCCCTAATATGATTTAAGGTATATTCCTTAATTAAGGGATATTGGAGTCTCTGGGGGTTTACCTCCAGCTACCTTTTCTACCAGCACTGTGCTGTAGGGCCCCAATAAGTTCTTCTAGGGTCACAATCACAAACTTCAAAGAGGTTGTGGCAGTTTAAGGTAGGTCAAGTTTCGAGGGCCGGGGAGGGAGGAGGATAGTCTTGTTTTGAACTCCTTTTTCCCGACAGACGTGTGAGGCTTTGGACTCGCAACTTGTGCAAAAGGCAGGCAGTGCAGGGTCTCAGGGTGTGGAGTTTTAGGGTTTCGGGGTGCAGGGTTTAGGGGTTTAAAAGGGGTGTGGGGTCCGAGGAAATGACAAGGAGACTATGATATTGATGTGGAGCTTGAGTTTCCTGAGCAGATCGGCGGGTCAACTTCTGCGGAAAGCAGACTGCAAGCTCTGTCTGACGGCCTGAAAATGTTTGGAATGGACATGAGCTACGTAAGCCTAAATTCGAAATCTAGTACCCTTCATGCAGAAGCCAACATGCAAAAAGCCGTGGGTCCTGCAAGGTCTTCTCCACCCGCTCCAGCTGCAGCAGAGCCAGGTGTTGAGCCTCACGCAGCATGAATCCCGAATCCCACCCAACCCTTAATACCTGAAACCCCCAAGCCCCGACCCCAAACACTAAACCCTCAACTCTAAACCTTAAGCCCCCAATATATGAACCCAACCTCCTTGTTCTGGTAATAGATCGTGGCCCGCGAGTTCGCGGGTGGAGGATGAAGCCGCGTCTTGTGCCTCTCCTCGGGGATGTGTTGTACTTAAATTTACGTGGGGCTGTTACGGGGTTTTGCATGCGGAGGGCCTTTTGGGCTCTTTGTGTCAGCCAGCGAGTCCGCCGCAGAGCCTTTCTTTTAACCCCTAAACCTGAAATCCCAAAAGCCACAAACCCTAAATCCCTAAACCCCACGTCGCTCCTCACTGATCTGAAGGAAGGGCACGAAGCCCGAGAGATGATTCCGCTTGGCGGACCTGGGAGGTTCATGGTGTGTGCAGCCCACGAACAAACCAAGCAAAGCGAACGCAGACAGGGGAAAACATACAACGGCCTTAGTAATTAGAACCGCGTGCTTGGGGTATCGTAGACTATATCTGTAATACAGAACCCAGGTAATATTTTTGGCAATGAGTTACGCCGCTAGAGTACCTCAAAAGATCTGCCAGTGGAGCCGAAGGAGCTTCCCCTTCACGTTCAAGCCTTTGCCCACGGCTGTCTGATTCAGCATCCTCAGAAAAGTACGGTAAAGACTCTTCACAACTCTTGTGCGTCTTTGTCTGCTGGTCCCAACAGGTGGGATATGGTGGGATACTGCACGCATCCTGTATGCACTGAAAGGCACCGGCACCACTATAAACACTGTTCACTCCGCCCCTAGGTGGCAATGAAGGTATTCTGTGTGAGACAAAACTGCCAAACACGACAACTGCCTGCCGACGAGTTCAACCGAGGGACTTTGCCAGCGCATCCCGGCTGGTGGGTCGGTAGACTGCAAACCAAGCAGATTGTCCCTGAGGAAGGATCACATGTTCGTGCTGGGGACGCAACAACTCTACTACGAGTTCGACCGCTGATGCAAAGAACTGCTTAATACCCTAGACTCCGAGCGGAAATCCTCGTTGGGCGAAAGCTCCCAACCCTGGGCCGGCATCAACTACTCAAATCTGGAAAGGAATAAAAGAACCTGAGAGACTCTGAACCCTCAGCCATGGACCAGCAACCCTTTGAATCTATGCCTATACTTTCTATGTCTCTAGCCTAATCTTGTCTTACCTCATCTGATCGCATCTCTTGTTGATCCAACCTAAATCCAGTCAGTCTAACCTAACCTGGATGTATTTGCATATCTGCCGGCTGCACATACCTCGCTAGTTACGTGATATTTAACACATACATATAAACATGTGCGTGTATACATGCACATACATGTACAGTTTTGCATATCTGTGTATTCAGATGCAGTGCAAGAAACCTCAAGACACGACAAAACAAGGCCTCCGGGCTCTCGGTGTCAACGCCACGAGGACCGTTGAGGCCTCCGATGCCGTAGAAGTCGGCCAATGCCTTCCTGGGATCCGAAGCCTCAGCTTCGTGCTTCATGGGAGTTCCTAACATAAGTGCCTTAATGGTTATAGCTGGGTTCAGTTGAAGGATTTTTATAGGGCTCTAAGGGAAATTATGGGGTATTCGGATGTATGCGGCGATTGCAATACCGGAGCCTTAAGAATGAAAACAAGGGTGGGTGGGTGGAGGGATGAAAGAATTAAACAAGGGTGGGAAGGTGGGGATGACCAGGATCAAACTCCGGTCAACTGGGAGCGGTACCACCTCCGGCCAACAAGGCTGAGGGATCAAACTGGCGCGTGCAGAACGAAGAGACGGCAACGGAACAGAAAAGACAGCAGACGGAAATAAGGCTCGACGAGGGGTCGAATGAGGATTACTGAAAGGGATCTAACAAGGTTTTTTTGGACATTATGCGGACCCCACGCATGCGGGGGCTTTGAACAACAGGGGCATTGTAATTGTTACGATGAGGAAATAACAACGGAGCCAAAAATGGTGTCGATAGTTTGTACCTGAATCCGACTCTCTATCCCCCTTACACCCCGCTAAAATTATTATGACGTAATATACCTCAGAGCTCTATTCGCAGTATAAGTCATCCCAAAGCTGAGTGTCATCAGTCACTAGCATGCAAAGACGGTAATGCCAGACCGTCCCGTCGACGCGCTATGTGACACCGAGCACCAACTGAGCAACGAAGTCCTGTCACCGCCCCGCAGCCCAACGGTGCCGCCTTTATGAAGCACTCCATGCACTGTCAGGAACATGCATGGTGTAATACATGTCTGAAGCCCAGTAATTCCGGTGAGGTTATAATCTCCAGTGCCCAACCTAGCTTATTCCCTGCGTCCAGTGGAGTCACTGGATTCAGCTTGCAGAACAGGCTAAGCATCCAAAAGCAGTGCAAATTCACGCGGTCATCATGATGACCCATTCCCGATTATGATCATCACCCAACAGCATTCCCGAAGGCACAGCACGGGATAGGCACAAGGTTACCGAAACAGGACGTCTCGCGAGCACACTGCGATGACAAGGTTGACTCACAATGACTCACACAGCGACGCTCATGATTGCTTACGGACAAGGCGAGAAGCACCGACCGCATTAGCTCAGTGCCATCACCGGCCAAGGCCGGCGAACATGACATGTGCATGCACTCGCAAATTAGCAAGTGCAGATATCTAGTCTATATTGTCCACTTCACGGCAACACCACGGACGATCTGAAGCATGACATGGACAAGTGTGTCGATGCACATGCCCACGCCATAGAAAAACACGAAGACACACATGCCCACGAGGATTGTCTTACCACGAATTCTCATACAAACGCTCGAGGCCATTCTCTTTGGCAACAGCCTTATTAAGCTTCTTCAGCTCACTAACGATCTCCTCAAAGGTCCAAGTCCTCATGAGAATCTGGCGCTTGAGGTTTTTTTTGGTCTCGCGGTCGTCGGGTGGAGATGAAGAAGTTGATGACGAGCTTTCAGTATGTGGGGACGGAGTAGCCATGCCCTGAGCATGCCACTTCTGCCTCCGTGGACCAGTTAGATGAATTAAGGCCCACGCGGCACTTGATGTTGGAGATCTGTGTCTGCAGGTTACGCAAGGTCATGGTCATCTTGGAAGCATACGCCAAGCTGCTTCCGTCTTGGATCTGTTGGTACAGTGTCCTAGCCGCAAGAGTGACCATGTCGGTCGTCTTGCGGCCGGGGGTGGAGACGGCGGCGTCGACTCCCAGGTCGAGGATGAACTTGCCCCGTCCCTTCCTGGACATGTGGCCGGAGACAGACACCACTTGAGAAGGGCATTGCGAGCACGAAGAGAACTGCGACCTATACAGAAAACACTACGAGCGTCAGAGAGCCGACTGAGGGGAGCATAGGCCAGACGATACATGCATGTATAGTCACGATGCACAACGTTGGCATGACATGCATCGACGTTGCTTCTGTTGATGTCCTTGAGCACAGTAAGGCCACGGCATGTCGCCAACATTGCTTCAAGCGTTTCGTGCCTGCCTCTTCTCAACACGATTTAGAGTTGGGGGTGTTCTCTACCATCATTTGTAGGCCTCTACTATGACAGAAACCCTGGCGACTCCGTGCCGGCAACGGGCTTACAACAGAAACTGTAACGGAACGTAGTGGAGCTGTAACGGATTTGTCGCGGAGCTGTAACGGACCTGCAGCGGAGCTGTAACGGAAGCTGTAACGGAGCTGTAGCGGAGCTGTAGCAGAAGCTGTAACGGAGCTGTAGCGGACCTGCAGCGGAGCTGTAACGGAAGCTGTAACGGAGCTGTAACGGAGCTGTAGCAGAAGCTGTAACGGAGCTGTAACGGACCTGCAACGGAGCTGTAACGGAGCTGTAACGGACCTGCAACGGAGCTGTAACGGAAGCTGTAACGGAGCTGTAACGGAGCTGTAACGGAAGCTGTAACGGAGCTGTAACGGACCTGCAACGGAGCTGTAACGGACCTGCAACGGAGCTGTAACGGAAGCTGTAACGGAGCTGTAGCGGAGCTGTAGCAGAAGCTGTAACGGAGCTGTAGCGGACCTGCAACGGAGCTGTAACGGAAGCTGTAACGGAGCTGTAACGGAGCTGTAGCAGAAGCTGTAACGGAGCTGTAACGGACCTGCAACGGAGCTGTAACGGACCTGCAACGGAGCTGTAACGGAAGCTGTAACGGAGCTGTAGAATGCTGTAACGGAGCTGTAACGGACCTGCAACGGAGCTGTAACGGACCTGCAACGGAGCTGTAACGGAAGCTGTAACGGAGCTGTAACGGACCTGCAGCAGAGCTGTAACGGACCTGCAACGGAGCTGTAACGGAAGCTGTAACGGAGCTGTAACGGAGCGGAAACTGAGGGCCCAGGGTGGGTAGCGCAAATCCCATAGTAAATGATGGTAGAGAACACCCCCAAATTTAGAGTCGTCCGTCGAGCCAACGCTTTGTGATGTACACGACCACGGAGATTAAAGAATCTGCATGAAGGCAGTTCGCCGCGCAATGCCCCCAGCTAGAGCGCTGGCACCTCCGCTGTTTATGCTTCGACTCGCTCGAAATCAGCCACTGGTCCAACAAGCTTTCCTGCATCTGATGAAGTTCTTAACAGCAGCCGTGAAGCCATCTGCAGTGCCTGCGTTTTGTCGGCCCCAAACGTTGGCCGCTTCATGGCGGCTGCAACAAAGCACAACCAACGAGAGGATGAGGAAACACCCGGTTTTGGTCGCCCTTAGCAATGAGTCCGCTCGCCTCGCCACTAAACTTTACGCAAGCTTGAGCCAAAGGGCTTAGGGTTCAGGGCTTACGGCTTATTAGTCATTATGCTTACCACGGCGATAGTCCTTCTTATGATTTCTATGCTTAGTCTTGCTACTGCTGTTGCAATCGCGACATCTGTTCGTACTCTGTGAATGGTGGTGCAGGCTTACTACATGAAGAGACAGAGAGAGAGAGAGAGAGAGAGAGAGAGAGAGAGAGAGAGAGAGAGAGAGAGAGAAAGAACAATAAAACGAAAGAACATAAACAGGCATGGGATTGCCCACGTCGGGGATGCTGTTCTGAACAGCAGAGGAGTCTATCAGAGGCCAGGAAGCATAGTTCTCCTTCTGCTTGATGTCCAGGGAACCTCGAATTTTGCAGTGGCACAGAAGTTGACAGGAACGGCGGAAAACGATAAGCCGCTCATCGCCGGTCCTAAGCCACGGTCTAGAGTGTTTAGGGCTTTACGATCTTGATTGGTTCCGGGTATACACCCTGCTTCAACGTCCAACCGGTCAGTAGCATCTTTTTCCTCATTCTGCACCGAGGCACGCACACCTGTTCCCAAATCCCTCCCCACCCCCCAACCTCTTTGATAGCCTTTCACACGAATGTCGAAGTAGAAGGGCTTGGACTGCCGCACGGGTCTCAAACTTTCGTGACATGGAGCATGTGCGAAGATCAACCCGACGAGTCCTACAATAAGCCAACAAAGGCTTAAGGATACCTCGTGAGCTACTAATAATAGCCTGCAAACTATATGCTACCAGTATAATATACTGTAATATACTATGATAGACCATAACAGGCTATGATATACTACATGATAGACTAAGGGTCTGAAGAAAGACAAGCCTAGACCGCAAAACCTGTAAGATGTAAAGGGGCCGACGACACGCTCGAAGTTGTCCCTGTCCAGGCTCAGTAGCTGCACTTGGGTGGCCTCCAGTCAGAAACTTAAAGGGTTTTGGGGTTTTCCGCAAATGCCTCTTTGACATTGAGAGGGCTTCAAATCTTATAAAGTACTGACAATGAAGACGCGTACGAGACCCAGATGAAGCGTAGCCTTAAAATCCAGAGTGAATTTCTGGAACTTAGATAGAGGATTCAAGGATCGCGTCGCTCTGGACGTTTATTAGGATTCAGGGTCTGTGGGGTGGAAATAAAGCACACAATGCCGTATGCGGTGTATTTGCCTCAAGGATATATAGGGTCAGGGCCATAAATTCAAAGCCTAAGAAATTCACAGACGCGCATCTTTGTGTTGCATGTCTCGACTTCAGCATACAAGTGTCCTTGGAAGTAGAAGCCTTGGTTAGCATTGATTGAAATCGGGTGCTTGTCCTTCTGTCAGCAAGCAGACATGGTGTGGTTGAGGCTTTGCATGAGCATTTAGTGTGTTCGTGGAGTCGACAGGGGGGGGTTGTCTTTTGGAGGAGCGAAACCCAGAGAGCCCAATACCCCTTAATAAAGGAATATACCTTAAATCAGTAGGGGATTCATATTGTGATTTAAGCTATAGCCCCCAATTACGGGGTATTGGGCTCTCTGGGAACCTGCTCTTCCACCGAGCTCTGACCAACCAGAAAGCCACCTGAGCGGTTCCAAACAACCTGTCGACCCTGAACTGCTAACTTTGCAAGCTTTGAAATGGGGATCATACGTAATACAGGGGCTTTAACAATCAGAATGGGGTTTTGGGGCCCATGATACTATATTCATAATAAGGAACCCCCCAAAGTAGTGTAGGTAACTATTAAGGCATCTTTGTCATGCTCTAGATTCCTGATGTTCCGAAGCTCCCATCTATGCATGCTAGCTTGTACCTGGGTGGATGCTATAGTTTGCGAGGCGTGCTGCGCGAGCTCCTAAACCTAAGAGTAGCTTAGGAATAAAAAGGGTGCCCTTTTTGGTTTAAAGGGGACTATAAACCTAAACCATACAAAAGGGAATAAGGGCCTACTCTGGGTCCTAGGCTCTACAGTAAAAGCCAGGAAGTTGGAATATGATTATCCTAAACCCTTCATGGCAAATTATAGGGTATCCTACCCTGAAACCATATTCCAACTTTCTGGAGTTCCCTGTATAGCCGCCCAACTGACCCCGAAACCCTGATCCGGAAAGCTGGACTGCTTTTCAACACCCAGCCACCGCTGTGACGGTAGCTGCCCTAGGTGTGCGGTTGATGAAAGCGAGCTCACCTCGGGATTTCGAAAGTTGCTACATAAAGCTGGACTAGAAAATTGAGAAAAACTCTCAAAATATAAAGATACTTTGGGCAGTGGCCTGAAGATTCGAATGTTGGGACCTGGAGACTGAAATCGCACAGCTCTTCGGCTAACATGCCATGCTGATCAAACGCTCTCACCGCACACACCTTTGACATCGTTATGATGACGCTCATGTTCGTCAACACCATCATCATGAGTAGCGCTATTTGCCGTCATCATAACCCTCACCATCAGCAGCCCAAACAACTCTTTTCAACCAGATCACGTCTAGCTAAAACTCACTCGTTGTGCTGTATCCTGAATCCCTAACACCCTCGTAACACTACTTCACGGTTTTCATGGTAAAACACCACTAAACTACACGCTAAGCCGACCATCGCTTCCAAACGCAAACACTTCCAAAGGATTCTATGTACCTTTGCAGGGTGTGTGGGCGGCCTTTCACACAGGGCAGTTGTAAGTCCTGGGTGTTACACTATGTAAAAACAGATGTACATACACATACATACTGTATATATTCATGTTATAGAAACCCTACGCTGCACTGTGGTGATACTGAAGCTCCTACGGGCACTGTGCCCAGTAGACCAACTCTAAACCCTAAACTCAAGCCCTATAAAGCTTAGTCCCAGTAAACCCTTTTGGTGCCATACAGAGACTATAGGCTTTAGGGTTTAGATTTCAGTAAACCCTATACCCCAAACCGAATAAACCCTAAACCCAATAATTAAACCCAAAACCCCAAAGATTACCCTGAACCCAGTAAACCCTTAACCCGTAAACCAAGTTGGGCCACCGAAGCGTTCGCCCTGTGAGTACGTGCGCACGACGTGCTCATCGAAGCCTTCTGAGCCAACCTGACGAGGGTTTAAAGTTTAAAGGAATTGCATGCGATATAATGGATTACCAAAACACGGTGGCCTATATAGTATTTACTGTAGGGTCTAATAAAAGGGTTGCAATAATGAGCGTGTTTAGTTGTTTTGTTCGTTTTAAAGGCCCTCTTCAAGCTGCTTGCTGGTGTCTAGGGTTTAAAGCTGATAGGGTTTTAGGCTGTAGTATGAAGGTGCTATGATATAGTTGCCTACTTTATAGCGGGTCCTGCAGTTAGATTTATAGTGTTTAGGGCTTGCTATCAGGACTTTTCATGGCACTGTAATATAGGGATCTTCATAAGGCTTAGAGGATTTAGGGTCTGTTAAAAAGGTGTCTCTCTAAGTACCGTACTGCCGGGGCTTTACAAGATTTCAAACATCTAGGGTTTATCACAAGAGTTTCTTTCTTCGTGCAAGTAGCTAAGGGGCCTTTATAAGATCTGAAGGATTTCGAGTTTAATATAAGGGTTTCTATAGAAACCTGTATCATCAGGTGTTCAGGATCTACACAGGCCGACTCGTCCATGTACCCATCTGGTGACACTATAAACTTGGGTATTGAAGGTGTTTTAGAGGTACAAAGGAGTCAAAATATGTACTGCAATAGATACACGGGGATCAAAGAATAGGTATATACAACATGGCCACATGGACTCTCAAGGTCGGACCTAGGGTTTGGTGGGTTTCGACTCGCACAAGACAAGCGCGACTTCATGAGGTCTGGCGTAGATTAGGGCTCGAGACATTTTATATTGATTCCTGATGCAAGAATGGACATTCATTCAAGCATTCGCGAACTGGAATCAGGCACAGCCCACTACAACCTATTGGAAATTGGAAACCTAAACACCCTAATACCTAAAGACTTAGGATGGAGCTTCGGGTTCGAAGGTTACCGAGCTTGGGAACGTGTAGGGTTCGTGGATGGCTGTGAAACATTATAGTAAACTCCCTTTTTGAGCAGGAGACCCGACACGAGACTGGGCTCCTAAACCTTGTGACACCTGCCTTGGCCACGCGGATGCTTGCCTCGCATTGGCCACGAAGGACCATGAAGAACCTCAGCGCGATGGATGGTACTCGAGAGCTGCGGGCAAGGCAGCAAGGATGCAAGTGCATAGTGTTCTGCAGTGACACCTTTACATCTGCACCGAGACTTGCAGAACGACACAATCCAAACTGGCAGTTTCAGAGCTTGACAGAACTTGAAACAGGTTCAGATTACAAACTCACTAACATTGGTAACAGCACCCTCGCAGCTCGCAATATGACATGGCGTGTAGCATCGAAACCAGTCTTTATATCACTGCGTGGATACTGTACTATGGACATCTACAGGGATCGAAAGGACCCCCCAATGTACCACCGACTTCCCCAAGGCTCAATGTAGAGACATAGTATATGCTCAAGCCCTAAAGCACCTGAAACTCATTTTGCAACCTCCTTTAAGGCCAAGTACAAACTAGACGGGTACATTAGGATGTCCTTAAGGGGGGGTGGTCCAAGGGGGGTAGGTAACCTAGTAATCCCCATTATTCCCCAATACTCCCTAAGCTTCCCTAAGGTTCCCCAAAGCTCCCTAGTACCCTCCCCCCTTGAACCACCCCCCCTTAAGGATCCTATAAGTACATGGAGCCTAGGGTTCAAGCCTTAAACCCTGCAGCCCCGAATGCTAAAAGACTAAGATCTCAACCCCCTTCTAAGCCAAGAACCCTACAAACGTACTTGTTTCGGGCTCCTCATACAATAGTTGTGTGAACGGTGGGTTTGCGATTAAAGTAGCTAAAACCCTAAGCCCTAAACCCCAAACAATGAAACCGTGCCCAAGCTGCTCTGCACCCACATCTCCCTGCTTTACGATGACCTCCCCGCGCTTGAAGGTCCGCTTCCTGGGCTTCGGTTCAGCGTTCGGTGCTGACTCTCGGACGGGGTCAGGGGTTCAGGGTTTAGAAAGCTAGGTTTCGGGTTAATAGTTCGGGATTCAGGGTGAGGAAGTCTAGGATTGAAAGCTTGGCGTTCAAAGGTTTAAGGTTACAAGTTGTGGGACTGAAGAGTCGGGTGGCTGCTCTCAGCCGGGGTTTCCGTTCAGTCCGAGACGGTTACCCTGTTTGCAACGCGCCTTTTTGAGTTCACCCGGCAACCTCCCTGAACTTTACGCTCTTTTTGCTGCAGCTACTTGCTGAGCTTACATGAAGATGGTCGTGAACGACCAGCATCTTTTAAATCACAAGCTCCTCGAAAGCAGGCGCTGCAAGCATAAAGGAAGTGGGACGTGTCGAGAAGCCATTCAGATTAAGACTGCACCCGGAGGGACTTCTGCTGAAAACGCTGCCACACATACGGCCACACATAATGACTCTACGTACGCCTGTGTGCATTCAATACATTCGAACCTCGAGCTTTCTAGGCCACAACCTAAGTCTTCGCCCTGAGCCAGACAGCATCAAAGAGCCCAAGACCCTTTAATTAAGGAATATAGCCCCTTGAATTTTGAGGTACATTCCTTAATTAAGGGGTATTGGGGTCTCTGGGAAACCCCAAGTACACGGATCTCACTCGAAAAAGTTTCGGCGTATATTGCGGTAAATGCCACTGGGACTGTATGCGAAAGCATTATTACCAAGTATGCCTATCGTAACCTCTAAACCGCAAACACTTAAACCCTGAAACCCTGTGCCCTAAATCGTAAGCCCTGTATCGACAAAGGCGCCTTTATGATTAGAACTGTGCCCTAAAATCCTAACCCCTGCAGTCTACTTGGAAGTAGTAACAGTAATGGTGATCGTTCCGGCCTTTGCTACAATCGGGTTGAGGATAGTAGCTATGTAGGGTTAATACTGTGGAAATACCTGATTATCAGCTACTTGGACCCTTAGGACCTTAGGGTTTTCTAGTCACTCTAGTCCTCAAACACGTCTTTTTGCAACTGGGCTTGGGGACCAGCCAGATCCTTGCATCACGGCCTTCAACACTAAACACCCGAAGCCCTACAAGACCTAAGTCCCGAGGTCTTGAGGTGGGTGTCTCCATGATGTCCGCGATCCGAGCGATAAGCTCATCATCGAACCTTTGGGTTTCCAGGACATCTACGGCAAAAAATAAGCTTGGGGGGGCTGACTGTAAGCCGGGCTTACATGGGAAGCCCTACACCCTCAACACCAAGCCAACGAACTTCTCAGAACCCCAATGTTCGTAAGATAGGAACTGGAGAACTAACTGATCAAGTGTGCCGTATGGCTGGCTTGGTAACACGACAGCTTACTGCAAGAATCACGCCCTCAAACGTCTGCCCCGCTGCGTTGGGGTCTCCGGTTTAGAATTTTACATCTTAGACTGCCGAAGCCTGCTTTTTGTAGAGTCCTTTTAACATTTCCCTATTGGGGTTAATGACAAGAACTATACAGAAAAGTATGTTAGCGGCAGCTTAAGGTAGGGTTGAGACACTGTTTGCACCTGAACTTGGAACCCGAAGGTGAAGGTCCAGCTTCGAATCTCAAAACTCAGGCAGAGAATTCCGGAGCTTCCTTCAAAGGGACTCTAAATGAGTGCGCACTCGAAAGGTTAGTGAGCCTGCTTTAGCTCTGGATTTTCAGGACGATTCTGACAAGCTCAGGGTCACAGGGGCAGGCGAGACCGGGATTTCTCATCTGCAGCGCACCTGCCACGCAAAGTGTACTTTCCTCGCCCTACACAACCCTGAACTTGGCCGCCGCACGTCTCGAACATTGGCACGCCCGTGCGGAGATACTTCTCACGCACGCTTCGCTCGTGCATTGCCGAGCGGGTGACAACGTTGTAGTACCTCGCGAAGTGAGGGGCCCTCATCACAAGAATGGGGCTTGCAGTTTTATTTTTGCGAATGACTACCTAGGGACTTTCTGGGGAATCACTCGGCCCGCTTACCCATGTAGTGGTGTGCGGATCTTCAAAACGTACGTTAGCCTTGCAGCCCATGCGGCCCAGTACAAGTAACTGGGCAACTGCATCGCTGGGCTTCCAGGGATAAGAACTTAATCATCGATGACAACCGAACAGTATGTATACACATGCCAACTCGCTCGCTCGCTCACTCACTTGAGCATGCAAGCATGCATGCTGTTGCTTTCTTTATCACTCTCTCGCGCACATACAGACCCACAAACACACACTGACTTGCTGCTTGGCACATGCTCAATCATAACCACGCTACCTATGAGAACATGCCATGCACTTCCAGCAAAAAAAACATTTTTTAACGAGGCCTTTAGCAAATAACCCTATATAAACCCCAAATCTTAAGCGCTGTCTTGGCCTCCTTCTTAAAACGCTTTGCTCCGCGGGGATCCCACTCTGCAGGACCTTTCGTCTCCCCCTGCAATTTGTGAGATATCGAGGCCCGAGCAGTCCATGGAGGTTGAAAAAATCATTCAAAGGGTAAAAGGAGGGACCCCTAATAAGGACCCCTAGGTATATACCCATTATATAGCCTATCCCAATGAATAAGCAATCCTCTACACCCAAAGGCTCCAAAGTACCTATATGGTAGAATGTAGGGTTTCTATAATAGGAATTACTATTATGAGTTGGGGAAGTATCCCCCGTAACAGTACCTGGGACCCTTTGAGAAAATCATGCCACAGCTTGGCTGCGAAATCTTTGCTGCTTGTGCAATCATATTTAACCCTAAACCCTTTTTGTTCAGCATGGGCTTGGATACCCTGAACCCTAAACCGTGGTAGACGGCACAGGATCAGGAGGCGGTGGGGGACGAGTAGTAATCGTAATCGTAGCATCATCATCGTCGTCTCCGCAGTCGTAACGAGGAAAGGGAACACATACCAGGATCATGTGTGAGGCCGCAGTCATTTAGAGCACATGCCAAAAAACAGTTTAAAACAATCCGAAATATTTCGCATTTCCGATAATCCGATAATCGGTAGTAGGGTTTAGGGTTTAGGGTTTCCGATAATAGGCTCCGGTAGTAGGCTGTTGGCTGATCCCGAAACCTGAAAAGAGTTCGTCTCCAATGCGGGGTTCGAGTTCGATTCCAGGGCACACCATTGCAGAACCCGGCGCTGCCCAAAGGGTTTGTTGCAAACCAGGCTTGCAAGGAATTCCCAGTACGATCCTTTCAACGCAAAGCCAGAAACAACAAGTTTAGCAATGCGAATGGTTTTCCTGAGCCCCAAAAAAGGTTTATAGGAATCTGCATCTAAGCTGCACGTCCCGCTTAAGCTTTCCGACCACGGTGGGCTGCACTGCACGCACCGTCATACGCCTCTGCAAAGCTGCTACAAAGGCCGTAGCTCTACAATATGGTCTTGCGGTTGCTTCTCGTACATAGGTAGAAAGGGGCTGTCAAGGGACCTGGTTGAAAATTCTGACTATATTAAATGTAGTGGTTCCCAGACGGCGAGAGCATTTGCAAAAAGCTCAATTCCCGGCTTCTTCAAGACGGTCTTCCTGTTCGGCACACCCTTGTCGGCACCGCCAATCCTAAAACCACGGCCGTAGACGTCTGAACAACCCTGACGGCCATAAAAACAAGCAGCCTGAAGCCAAAGCAACAGACACCAGACTGAAACCATGAGCCCAAAAGCCTCAAAACGCCCGAAAGCCCCACCAGTTTTTTGAAGGAGCTAAGGATCACAAAAAGGACAAAGGGCCAACAGGGAGACCTACTGTTCATGATATAAATCCTGCATTACCCACCATAAGGCCATAAGGAATATGCCATAATCCCCAACGTCTAGGGTCCTTAAGGTAATACAGGATTCATATGGGAGTTTCCGAAAATAGGGGACCCTAGTATAGTACCCCAAATAGTAGGATCCTTCTTATAAGGCCCCCAGAATAAGGTACCCCCAATTTTCGGAAACTCCCCTATCATCAACCGTAGAACAAGTCCGGCCTGCGGAAGCCGAAAAGCATGGTGTGCTCTCCGAAAAAGGTGCCCTCGAAGATGTTGACCTGGCCACTTGGAGGTTCATGGGTGGCTAATAAGGGTTCCTTAAAGGGTTCCTTTAAAGGGTTCTGCAGTGGTTTAGGGTGTAGGGTTTAGGGTTTTATGGTTTAGGGTGGCGATAAGTAGGGGTATATAATGTCCCCTTATATGGGTGATATGTATAGTTACCTTACTTATAACCCCACAATAACTACCTACAGTCAATCTCCTTTATAGGATGCTAACCATAAAACTGATTAACCGAAAAAAGGAGCTACAATGAAGACTGTAGGTACCCCTGAACCTCCAAGCAGAGACGGTTTGTTACGTCGGCCCCAGCAGGGTCAAGGGCTTTGAGTAAGGGTTTGTTTGGGGTTTATTTAGGAGTTTCCGAAAGTTAGGGGTACCTTCTTTGGGGGTCCTTATAATAAGGATCCTACTATCTAGGGTACTATATTAGGGTCCCTGTTTTCGGAAACTCCCGTTTTGGCTTGTAGTGCATGTTCGCACGGGTTCGGTTTTAGGGCTCTGAGGGTTTAACCCTAAACCCTAAACCCTAAACCGTTTAAGTGCAATCTGGGGCTTGACAAAGCGGGTTCCAGGTCTGCGGCTTACGTAGTGCCTTTAGCGGCCTGAGGGCCGATGTACCACGGTTTAGGGTTTAGGGTATATGCTTCAGCCCCAGAACAATCCCTATATAGGAAGTTTGGGGGTGCCACATTAGAAGATACTACTCCCAATCTCCAGAGCCCGAAACCAAAAGACCGAAACCTTGCCATGAGGGTTTAGGGCTTAAGGTTTGGTGCTAAGGGTTTCGGAGAGGCCTGAATGACTAGACTATTTGGAGGTTCATGGGTAGTTGCAAGTAGATTAGAAGTAGGGTCGCTATACGTGCAACCCATATTAGGGGCCTTATAATCCCACTTATTTCTACCCATGAACCTCCAAGTAGTGATGAGACTAGTGTGTTTCGGGAAAAGTCTGGTATATGTAGAATTGTATTGGGAATTCATCCAGGCTCCATGTACCTGCCTTTCTAATGCAGTATGTACCTAGAGTTTAAAGTGCCTATATAGGAAGCCCCGTAGCCTAAGTTACATGGAGCTTTCAGGAATCGTTCAGGCCCCTGTATCAGAACCCAAGGCAGTCTACCAGAAACCCTTGCCTATTTGTGAGAAAACCCGACCCTGACACCAAAACCTTCAACGCCCCTTGAAGGACTGCTGCCTTCGAAGCTCCGGTGTGAAACTTGGTTTGATTGGGGGAGAGCGCATTGCGTTCTGTTTTTGCGGTGTACCCAGTGATTCTATACAGTTCAGGCGTGCGTACAAGGGGTACGTGGATTCAGGTGGTTGCATTTACTCCTCATTGACAGGTCTTCCGATTAGGGATCAGGAAACTTCCACCTCCTTCTTGGAGGAACGCCGGAGCAGGGTGAAGGGGTCCTGCGCCGCACACAGTAGAGCTAGCCTATACGGTTACAGGGTTCGTAACAGGGTTTAGTTCAGGCGGAAGCCGGGAGGAGATAGCATCTGGACCCTGAAATTCTAAGACCAAAGTTAGGAACACTGGAAGATTTGAGGCACAAAACCGCACTAGCACTGTGACCCAGCTGCGCCTCGCAAAAGAAGCAGTGCAGGTTTCCGTGTGGTTTAACATATTAGATACCTGGGGAACTCGGTGTACTCCTCGACGCAAAGTTTCAGTCATGTCACCACCCTAAACCCTGTAGCATAGAGGTGAAAAGCACCCTAGAGCCCAGCCAAAACTCCCAGGGCTCAAAAGGCATGCCACGTTTACAAGTGCCATAACCCTAAATACCCTATACTACAGCAGGCCTCGTTGTCCAGCAGCCCGGTTACAGCAAGAGCCCCCCCAAACACTCTATATATACCCTTTTCCCTAAACCCTCAACCCCTAAACCCTAAATCGTTACAAGTGCCATGCTGCAGAATGACCTTACAGGTGCCCGGAGCCTTGACGGCCCAGGATTTGGGGTTTGGGGATTCGGGCTTTAGGGGCTTTCGGGGGTCTAGAGTTGGGAGGGTTTAGGGTTTAGGGTTTAGGGTTTAGGGTTTAGGGTTTAGGGGGGGGTTTATGGATTGGGGGTTTAAGGCTCCCAAGATAGAAATAGGATTCATGGTGAGCTTAGAATCTTGAGACTATTAGGTTGGCATTTTTGATTCTGGGCGTAGAAAAGAGGATTGCGCAGCGGTTGGCTTACAGTTGTCATTCATCGCCGAGGTTTCTGAAATGTTTTTTCATGCTGACGACAAGATTAACTCCACCTCCTGAGTCCTAAATCCGGAATAGGCCTTCTTAAAACCCCTGAACACTACACCCTATTACTATACAACCCCCTGAACCAGCAAACATAGCGGGGTCTTCGGCATCTGTCTCTGCCGTAGCAACGCCAGAGATGAGGAGATAGCCTGGCAGGACGAGCTTTCTACTTAGCGCAATTTAAGCCTTTGCTCTGTGTATGGGAGTTTCCGAAAATGGGAGGGGGGAACCTTATCTTGGGGTCCTTATAAGAAGGATTCCACGATTGAGTTTACTATAGTAGGTTCCCCCATGTTCGGAAACTCCCGTATTGCGTGGAGGCTTTTGCCAGTTGATGTTGTGCTCTGTTCAAGTGTGTTTTGTTTCGCTGTTTGATGTTTCTGCTCTTGTATTGTTTTGGCACATTGAGGAACGCCGACATGGAAGCATATGTTCTTAAAGCGGAATCTAGAGGCACCTGTGGTACATCTTCAGACCATTACTAGACAGTCGGCAGCATAAGTATGTACACAGATACAAATACACGTGTATATGTACACATAAATAGCGCCGACAGGAAAATGGACTAAACAAAGTAATTATAACAAGAGAACCATGTTTTTGCAAACGACGACGCACATATCTGTCTGTCTATATAATCTGTGCATATTTTCTATGTACCTACGTTTGCATAAAGTTAGGTCAGATGCACAAGATATTGTGTGTATCCCCTGGCAACCGTCACCCCCCCCCCCCTTCACCCCCCCTCCCCTCAGGGCCCCCCATGCATGGCGCAGGGCACCTGAATTATCGGACTAGTGACTAGCTGGACGTTCGCCAACCGGCCAGCTTGTATTTCCAAGTCGCACGAACCTTACACTCCAATGCTGCAAGCCTTGAACCTGAGGTACTTAAGAGCGTTGGGTATACGAGTTACGGCCACGTTAAAACTTGTCATGCTCCAGGTTTTGGGCTTTCAGTTCTGAGCCAGAGTCTGCGTCCCAAGTGCTTCCCTGATATGCTAGCGCATCTGCCCTGCCAGCTTAGGATGTTCCCAGAGGATGAGGGATTTCCGGGCACCCGACCGCTGCGGCCCACGTTGTTCTTCTCGTAAATAGCATCCCCTTGCTCGAACTTTTCGATTTCCATGGTGTCGACCTGAATCAGAAACCCTAAAATAGTTTCGGATTGAGGGGCCCTAAAACCTAGTGGGGTTGAGGGTGTCGGCCTGGTTTTAGTGCTTCCGAAAGGGTTTCCATCGCGAAAAGCAGGTGCCAATCCAGACTTAATCCCCGTCGCAAGGTCTAGCTGCATTCGGTCTTCAAGGGGACACTAGGAGAACCGACTGGGTTCTTGTTGAGGAGCTTAATTACAAGAATCAGCATCTTTAGTAAGTACATCTAAGTGACTGCCTTAATAATTACGACAACTTAAGCTTACCTATATTAACAAGACCCCAGCAACCGGCCAACTCTACAGAGCCGGCAAGTTCAAACATCATCTGCCTTTGCCAGATTTGTTACTACGTATCAGATCTGTTAGGGCGTAGGGTTGAAGGTTTATGGGTTTGGGGTCATGGTAGACCTGGAAGAACCATGAAACATAGCAAAACATGAACATCATAATCCGAGACATGCAGCTAATTACACCAGCCAGCAATTCAAACGACAACATAATCGCCATGAAAATGAGAGTGACAATGACGAGGCCAACAATTGCTTTTGGCTTTGCATCGCAGCCAAGCTACAATCGCCCGGAGGATGTCGTGCTCCAACTCCTATCTAAGACTGGGTGAAGCCAACATCTACACCATTGGGCTGCGCAGCTTACCTGGGAGCCCCAGGCTCTACGTTTAGCAGCAGCTTTGCATTGGGATATCTCATGCTTGTTCCAGTAGCGTCCACAACCAGGACTTGTCGAGGTCAGGCTGTCTGCTGCTAAAGGCAGGGTCGCGTTTTTGCAAGTCTACTTTGTCTGACCCTTTTGCTGGAGGACAAGTCTGGCATCTCGTAGCGTCGTAGCAAAACTGTTCGTGTAATACCACGTTGTCAGCTAAGGCCCCGGCTAGAACCCGTGAAGGCAAGTGGGGTTTGTAAACAGGACAAGCCAGGCAAGGTGGGGTTAAGGATCTCTTATATCTGCCACCTACCTTCATCCCACCCTACTTGGAGGTTCATGGGGAGTTATAAGGGGGGTTATAAGTCCCCTAATATAGGTTATAAATCTAGTTGAACCTCCAAGTAAGGGTCTCTTATACCTGCCCCCTACCTTCATCCCACCCTCTGGGATCCCTTCGACCGGAGTCCTGGAAGAGAGGGCAGTGCGACAAGGACTTGAAGAGAAAGTCTTGATGCGCTTTCTCTTTCTCGAAGTAGGGGCTGGTCCAATTGGCCTGAGGGTCTTGGGAAGTCTTCAGGCTTAACCCGGAACAACCTACGGTTTTAAACACTTGTATAATAAGGAAATCATGATGAGGAACCCTAAAAAGGTAGATTATGCAGGGTTAAGGTAAGGCTTAGGGCAAGTCTAGGGCTTCAGGGTTATCGGGTTTCATCATCTTGGCCCTTTTGGGGGGGTTTCGGGCTTTCTTTTCCTCGAAGTAGAGGCTGGACCAGTGGCCTGAAACGGCTGATGCTTCCATGGAGGTTCAGGATACGATGCGGACGGTTCCCATGAAGTTACCGAAACAATTGCTTGCGGTCATAAATGAGACGGCACCTGACGACCTGCCTTGCCTACATGCGCCCTGCCCAATCAAATATGCAACAGAGCTCGCTGAAGCTGAGAACGTGGTAGCATGGAGCTATGAAGAAGCTGCACGCACTTCGATTTCTAGGGCGCCAGCAAAGCGCACATTGAAGGCACCAGTCGGCAGAGCAGACACTCCTGTAGGTTTAAGGGCTTACGGCTGTTAGGCTTCAAGAGCTTCGCCACGTGCGTTGTGCCAAGTGGGTTTTGAAGACGAAACTGGCAGGTATTAAGATCCGTCACGGCATTTTTGCCTAATGAACTTACCGGTGTGCTTGTGCATGCTATAACCGAAAATTAGATGATGCAAGAATGGAAGATGTGAGCAAGCCACAATGTGATGCAACACAGCTTAATTAATGGCATCGCCTAATCTGTACCAGTCTATTATGCTACACCGGTCTGCAACTCAACGCCAAAAGCCCTTCAAACGACCATGTTGAAAGCCTGAATAATACGAGTGCCCTGCGAAGAAGCCTTCCAACTCAAACACTCTTTTAAACTATTTCTCTGGGTGCTGGACTCATGAGACATGCCTGGCGGTGTAATAGTATAGCACCAGAATCATAAAACCAGGGTCTCAATCATTCGAAAGGGCCTTGGGGGAAAAAGCTTCGCCACAATTCACAATTAGGGTTTAGGGTTTGGGGGTGAGTCAGGCAGCCCTCGGGTATGGTAGCTGTATTTCTTCGCTGTTGGCAGGAGCCGGTCGAGAAAGGGGCAGCCAATTAAGCTCTTAGCACTCAAACATGGCAGGCTCCGAAAACTTACTTTGACGGCCTTATAGTAAGGATCCTCCTATTCAGGGTGCTAGAACGGGTCCTGTATTGTCTAAAACCACATTTTCCAGACACCGCAAGCCCACAAAGTCATGTATTCAATTCGAAACATATCGAAAGCCAACCCGGAGGTTCCATAGTAGCTCCTTTTTGGGTTACCTTATAGGATTCTAAATATGAACTCCAAAAAGGAACTACTATGGAGCCTCTGGGTAGGTCCTAACTGCTAAACCGTATGGTCAGCCTCCTCTTCGCTCAAGCATGGCCGGCTCTTCCAGCTCCTTGCGATTTAGGGTTTAGGGGTTTAGGGTTTAGGGTTAGGGGCTTAGGGTTTAGGGTTTAGGGCTTAGGGTTTAGGGCTTTAAGGGTTTAGGGGGTTAGGGTTTAGGGGTTTAGGGTTTAGTACGTAAAGATAACCACAATGTTATAGGAACCAGATGCTTATCGGACACCTAAGACTTAAACCGGATCCACAAACGCGCCTTCGACTTTTTCTTGAACGAAAAACAGCCTCGGTATCCAAGAGCTTCCTTGCAGCAGGGGCCATGCTTCACGCACTCCCCCTCGCTCCCGGCTCCAAGACGAGAGCGAAAGGTCTAAAAGCTGCGTAGCAGATATGGAAAATCATCGTCCTCATACGCCAAGGCCCCCTGAACTGCGAACGCTCCTTGATGATATTAACAAAGCCGGGACCAAAAACCTGTCGAAAGTCAGTTCCTGTCCGAATTCTCCCGTCTGTAACTCGAGAGACACACTCCTTCGGAGTTAACTCGGTACGAACTCAGGCGTCCCCTATACCCGAAGAGAGAGAACACGGAGGTCAACCTAGCCTAACCAGACTTAGCTTGATCAGGATATAAAAGCCCGGATATACCGGAGTTGAACCCCAAATCCTCCTCCTCGTATGTCCTACCAGAGGCAATCGTGCCAACGACAACTGTCACTCCATCCACAGGAATCATCAGTCTGAAATGTAGCCTTCCTCTTCTAGGCGAGACATCCAACAGCCTATCATCGCGTACAGGTCAGACTGAACTTCTTGTGAATAGAGTTCCTCATCTACCTTAAGTCCGGCCTTCCAGAGGCTGAACAGAATGTGAGCTTTATCAAGCACTTCATCCGGCAGAACGCATGACTCCCAAACAGAGCCACGTGTTTGACTCTCGGCTGTTTGGCGCGACGGTTCACGTCCGCTGGAGACTCGACGACGAGCGATCTCCCAGATCCCTATGACAAATGCGATCTTTATCAGCTCAAAGAAGACTACGCCTACACCGGACCAACCTTCAGCAGCATCACCTTTAGCAGGGTTGGGCCCACACGTGGTTTCAGCCTCAAACCTTTCGGTAACCTCTGTAACCGAGTACTCGTACACGATCCCTTGAGCCTGGGCATGTCTAACAACCCCAAAAAGAATCCAGACCCAAATGAACAACAACCTTCTAGCACGAGACCACCGTTCAAAGTCCTCGATTATGATCCCCGAAGCCTCGCTCCATGATCCTACTGCCGATCGAACGAAGCCAGAGTGCAGCCCACTCCCAATCCGAACACCAGCGCTACAACCCACAATGAGGAGCCAAAGCCACAACCCTCGAACTTCCCAAGCGCTCCCGTCGCTATCAGCAATGATTTGCCACAGGCTCTCAACACCGACAGCTGAAACGCACCATCCTAGGACTACGGCAAGAGATGCTCCTACAAATCCGAAGCTCCCCTGAAAACCTGAATGGATGGACCCAGAAGTCGAGACAGCGCCTCGAAACCCATTGGGATCATCACTGCTACTGGAGGGCTCACCACCACCTACAGTAGAGTCCTCACTCATGAACCGTTGAAATGCTCGCCAATCACCCCTAACTAAACCCTCAACTACTGTGTCTATCTGTCCTTGATCCCATCCTTCAAGCGGTATTCGAAGCACATCATCTCCATACGCAACGGCTAGCGCTCCATTCTCGGCCCAATACGTCGGCCCAGGCGGCTCCGTCTGAGGAGGCCCTTCCAGCTCCCCTTCAGAAGATTCACACGCTTGCACTTCACTAGAAATTCCGCTATCAGAACCCGACACAGACACAACTGACGGCTCGGTTGTAGAAGCACCATATGTCTCATCACTTTCAACATCGGAATCTACGGCCTCAAGCATCTGCACCCACTGCGGCATAACATAGCCCGGATGGGCTGGAGCATTATGTGGTCTTTCATCAATCTCCGGGTCATCAGAGTCGTCAGTGACTCCACCTTCTTCTAATTCAGCGCCTTGAATATAAGCATCGGCAACGGAGTACCACTGAGGACCTTGAAATTGCAGGGTCCAACGCGTGCGTCGCATCATTTGGGTAACTGTGCAAACCAGGCTCGCACGAAGTTGCCCCGACACTTCCCTTAGGACCCGCCATTCAACTGCCCTTTGGCCGAGAAAGGTCAAAATTTCACTCCCTCGCAGAGATAGCAGCACATCTAGATAGTGCCGTCGAACTAAACCCCTTACAAGAGGAAACACCGGCTCCCTATCTTCCTCAAACAGATCCTCGTAGCACGTCGGTTCCCTGCTTTCTACTAACGGTTGAACATGCCCAACGCTTCCAGCTGACCCATGTCCTTCGGGAGTCTCAGGCTCTCCCACAGATGCAGATGGTCCGGTAGAGGGATTCCCGGAACTCGAAACTAGAGCCGTTACAGGAACCCACTCAAAACGATCACCTACCTGCACAAATTGGAAGGCAACCCTATAGGCTACATCCCTAGACGGAACTATGCAACCCGTATCCCTGAATGACCCGAGAAACTGAAGAACCCCATTAGACCAATACACTCGCGCAGAACTCCGTAAGCAGGTCCAGGCGGCAGCATCATTTCCCAAATACACCCAAAGTGTCCCGGCAACTTGATTACACAGCTCTTCAAAGGCTACACTCCCTTCTACGGTAGAACTTAATAGAGCATCATCAGAGCCACTGCTCCCCCCAATCTGGACACTCGGCGTCGGCCCATCCTGACTGGAACTGCTCCCCCCAATCTGGACACTCGGCGTCGGCGCATCCGCATCCTGACTGGAACTGCTCCCCCCAATCTGGAGATTCGGAGAAGGCGCCTGGGAATTAGGAACAACTGTATCAAGCCCCGTGAACCACGAAGGTGCTGGTCCGTAGCGTTGCATCATATTAGGGGGATCAACTAGGTCACCCTTTACAAGCTGCTGTCTCAACTTAGCCCTCTGAACGAAGGTTAGCCCTGTATAAAGCTCCCGTTCGATTAAAGCCCTTTGGGACTGTTCCCACTCCTCTTCATCAAACACATCAGAATCGGAGTCTACCTCACTAGGATCCCCAGGCTCGACAGCTAAACCAGAAGTACCCTGAACCTCGTGAACGTCCTGCTCGGAGCTCGAAGGGGTTTCGAAAACAGCGGGATCTTCAAGTGTGGCTTCAGGCCCCTGTTGCACCAGACTCCGGTCATCTTCAGGCCCTGTGGACAAGGATACAGCAGCTCTAAAAACCCTAAACCAAATCCACAACAAAGCCACAATGGCCAACACAGCGCCTACGGCCCAAGCCAACAAGTCGTTTTCCCAAACCCTGGGTTCAAGAGGTTGCGCCTTAACACTGGGCAACACCGCCAACAGCGCAATTCCGGCTAGCCATTCAGCCTTCACAAGTGCACCGGATCCATTTATGGAAAGTCGACTAACAGCCCTGGCGGACACTTCATCGGCCTCTCCGGAATCAAACTTCAATCCCAAGAGCCCGAGCAAATACATGATTCGCGGCCGATTTAACGGTTTGGTCGCAAGGTCTGCGACCTGGCTTTCGCCAGCGACAAAAGAAACAACCAACGATCCTGCCTTGATGCGCTCCCGGGCAGCTGCTGCCCTCATCCTTAAGTGTCGGGACCTCCAACCAAGGCTCCCCGCGGCAAAAGCGCGGACAGAGGCTTGGTTGTCGCATAAAGCAGAAATGACGACATCATCAGCGACGAGTTCTTCTATGATAGCCGCAACGGACTCTGCAGCAACGATGCCAGCAGTTACGGCGACCAGCTCAGATTCTGCCGATGACAGAGTTATGAATGGTTGTCTACTTGACTCCCAAACCAATAGCATACCACACCAAAGGATAAAAATCGCTTGGCAAGATCGTCCTCCCTCTGGCGCGTGTGACGCGTCAGTAAAAAGCTCAAGCGTTGTCAAGGTTCGCGGAATCGGCGAGTCAAGCCACCAGCTTCCGCTGGGTTTTCTGTATTCAACCCAGAGATCAGCTGTTCCATAAAGATATTGTAGCACCTGGCGACCTTTCTGAAGTACAATGGAAGGAGCTTTTGTGGCATACTGACCAAGCTTACTGACAGCAAAGGCTATGTAGGGTCTGGTTTTCGTCGAGGCCCACAATAGTGCACCGGTCAACGCCTGTGCATCTCTTACTGTCTCCAGCTTCGCTTCATGCTCAATCTCCGGCTCCGACCATGAACTCATAGGCGACGAAGCACTACTGCAGATGTTGTAACGTGAGAAAAGCTCCTTCAAGTAAGACCCTTGAGAAATCTTAAAACCACCCTCGATGGCCAGAATCTCGAGCCCACAGAAGGTAACCGCAGCCTCCTTTGTCACCCATTGCGGATCAGAAAGTTTCCACAACCTTTGTATCGCGGCGAATAATTCCTGCAGAAGCGGCGTGGGAGCAAAACCCAAAAGATCATCAACATATATTATCAAGACCCCGTGCCAACGATCGGCCTCCTCGGTTGAAGCATCCTTCCTTGCAATAAACCAAAGCGAGTCATCACTCACACCTTGCACCAGAATGTAGGTCACACCCTCCCACTCAAAGGTCAAATCGCTCAATGATCTATCTCGGAATCGTGCCCAAGCCAAAGGTGCCTGCCTTAAACCATACAGCGCCTTGAGGACAAGCCACCGATGGCTTGCCGATAGCAACTGCATCTCGACAAGTAGCGACGGTGGTTTGACAATGATTACCTCCTTGGGGTCCAATTCATCGCAAAGCGGCGCATGCAAAAACGCTGTCCGAATATCTGCACTCAATCCCGACCAAGATTTCATCGCTGCGAATGCAATGGCGGTCCGGACGGTCAATCCTTCAACCCCACTCGCATATAAGCTCTCAGGATCATGAGCAGTCTGAGGGACGTAATTCCCGCACGCAACACACCTAAAGCGGCGCTTCCCAACACCAGCCTTCCTCGTCAAGACGGCCTTGCCTGGAACTTGAAGTATCTTCTTTCCTTCACGAACCAAGCCTTCAATGTAATCGGTGTCAATGCGTAAAACTGCTTTGTTGGTTTCCTCAAGCGATGTAACCTCTTCAACAGCCGACGGAACCCACAGCGATAGCTCTCGTCGAGCTTCGGCAATGCTAACAGTCCTCGTCTGCAAGAAGATCTCGGCCGCACTAGCCGGTTCACCATTACCCAAAGGCACATCCCTGCTCAAAGCCTTGACAATAACACTAGAATTCTGAAAGTAGTCGTCCCAAAGAAGACCCTCATACCAGTCCCTCTCGCGCTCAGCAACCCTCAGTACCCTAGCACTGCCATAAATCAACGACGGCTCACCGGGAGACGCACTCAACTCCTGAGCAGAGGCCTTACATTGGCGAGCTGCGGCTTCATGCTTGAATAGGATGCTATCAACAAAGTCTCCATCGTTAAGCTCAACAGGCAAATCAATTTCCCAAAGGATGTCATCCTCGGAGCAATCAAAACCGAAATCCGAGGCTTCGGCAAGCGATACCGTTACCTCATTACACTTCGAAATCGTCGCGCGAGCAATTTGCTCGACATGCGAAACAGAAACCCAATCCTGAATGGGGAAGCCTAGACTATGAAGCTCAGCAGCATACTTCTCAACAACACCTTCGAAGCCCTTCGGGGTAAATGCTACAACTACCCATCTGTCTCGTCCAAACCACGGCTCCGTACAGTGCCATCTGGAACCTTCAAACATCAACGGAGAGTCATGGGCGTCCTCAACAAACCCGACCTTAACGGTGCCATCTGGAAGAGTCTTGGCTACTGGCCCCTTGCCTTCCTGACTTTCAAGCCAGATACCTCCTCCCTGAAAATCTCCAAGGGTAACAACCCAAACCTTACAACCCGGGCTATTCCTCTGATCCCTATGTAGAGGTGCGGAGGTATTCTTAGCAAGATACAAACTAGTCCAAGGTCCCTGGAATCCCTGACGGAGAATAAACTGATTCACATACCTCGTCAGCTCAGGATAAGCCCTCGCGAACCTAGAGACCCCTTGGAAACCGCCTTGATTGTACAACCCTACGGCCACAGATCGACCCCCAGCTCGCATCAACCTCCGGTTCGGCCAGGGTAAACACTCAGCGTATTCCCTAAGAACCTCAAGACAGTCAAATGGCCCATATTGCTCAGCGTCAACCTTGCGCTGAAGCCACTCAAGCCTTTCCTTAAAACCACTCTTTATCTTGCTACCCCCGAAACACGGTTCAAGAAGCTTTACCTCGACCCCATTATCAAGTTCAGAATGCAAGGAATCCCCGTCACTGTCCCAAGCTTCGAATTTGTCAGATCCACAATCACTTACATAACCCTCTAAATCCTTGGTAATGTCTTCAACTTTTGAAGAAGCCGAATCTGAATCTTTAAATTCAAGGCCGAAGTTATCCAGGAAGCACTCCCCCCCAGGTGTCAACCTGGAACACAAGGGAGCATCAAACAACCGAAGCTCGCAAGCCGTGATCGACCGGACAGCAAACGTCGGCTCCGACTTTCCAGTAAGGCGATACTTAGGCTTAGGCGGCGCACTAGGCGAGTCCCGCACCGGATAAACCGAACTGGTCAGCAAAATTTTGAACTCATCCCCATCAGGTACTAAAGCAAGATGACCACCCGGGGTATCTGGTGCTCTGCCAACATACTTCGCCTCGAGTGTTCGAGACCTCCAATGCTCACCATAACCCGACCGAAAACGCCTCCTTGCAAGAATCTTCAGCCCGAAAGGCAGCAAATTATCATGGCGAATGCCCTGGGACTCAGCAACCCGACACCAAAGGCGGTCAGAGGCATGTAAAACGGCCAACGGCCAGTAGCACTTGTCGATGCCAGATGCAAGCAGAAGCTTGCGGACTACAATCTTAATGTGCTGAATCGCTACCTCTGCTTTGTTGCCTGCTGGCGACTGGCCAGGCGTAAAGCTAGTGTGAATGCCCTTATCCCGCAACCAAGTCACTAAACCCAGAGACTTGAGCTCCTGTGCTCTATCAGAGTGATAGCGATGAACCGGGAAACCGTACCCCTCTAGCCTATTGATCAAAGCCTGAACCTTACCTAAGACCTCCCGTCCTTTCTTGGTCCGCAGTGGGGTTCCTAAAAACAGGGTCATCGTACCAGGAAGAGTCTCAGGAGAAGGGACCCCAGGAGGATCATCAGGCTCCTCTGGTTTCTTCCCAACAACTCGCCTTGTAACCTTACCAACCGCTACGGCTACTGAATCTTCCTGGGCCCCTTCATCTGAGAGCTGCCACAGCTCCGGAAACAGATCCTCGGTAGCCCCAACCTGCACACCCTCAGGAACAACTGAAGGCTCATACTCCTGAGCGTCAGCGGGAACCCCATGTTCGGATTTTCCAGAAGGAGGACAAACCGGCACCGCAAAAGAATACGCACAAGCCAAAAAGTAGCGATAGCCATCACCTTTATCCCGGCCAGATGCAATGGGATCAAAGCCTTTCCCTTTTATGAAAGGACCAGCTATGTCAAAAGATGCCGACCCCACGCCCGTCACGGCTTGCCGCCAATGAGATCTCTGTCTACTCTGGGAAGCCAGACACACTGGACACCCCTTCATAAAAGGTACATGGTCATTAGCAACGTGTCGCCGAAAGGACTCTTCAGCAGTCAGCTTGGACAGGAGAATACGACGCGCTCGAACTTCTAGGTACCCTTCCTGTTCTCGCTTCCAGCTCTCCCACATTTTAAGCACGAGCATGCGCAACGTTGTTGAACACATGATCCCACTCTGACCATCAAGACGTCTACCTTCAGCTGCAGCGTCAGCTTCATTCTTAAAACACCCACCATCTGAACCACCAGAGTCTCTTACTCCCTGTAAAGTCTCAAACATATACCAAGACGAGGTCACTACAGTTGATCTACAGATTTCCCCAGACTTTCTCATATCGAAAGAAGCCTGAAAGAACCCATACTCCCTTTCCAGGACATCAACCCCAATAGCCCTCGCTAAGTCAAGAGCTTCTTCACGGCATCCTAGGGTAAAGAAGATACTTGGCCTACACCCTTCCTGTACTTCCTGCCCACTAGAGCCAGAAGCCTTTACCTTTGATTCACGTTTGCCCTGAAGCCTTACAGCAGCCTGCTCCAACGCCCACGCAGCAAGTTGCTCTGGATCGGTCATCCCTTCAGGAATAGATTCAAGGTCATCCTCCGAAGTTTCCTCTTCCTGGTTCCTCTCAGCCCTACCCTTATCATCAAGAGCAGCCTGGGAGACCAAAGTTATCAACAGAAATCGCAACCAAAGAACTACGTTCTCATCAAATACCCTACACTCCTCACCACTAAGGTCCCCGGTATCCCAAGGAGATCCAGAACTTAGGCGAGATAACTTCCCGGAGAAATCTTCAATGGCAAGTTGTCCAATAATTCCACCGATCACTCCGCGCGAAGCCCAATCAAGGACTTGCTGAAACACTGGCTCCAGCAGGAGGTCACAACCGAACTTACGTCCTATCTCAACCGACCTACCGAAACCCCTTAAGCGAGGCCCTTCAGCAAAGAATCTCAGCAGAACCTGGCCAGGACTTGCCTTCGCAATACTCCTGCGCAACCGCCTATTCCAAGGGGTACAACCAGGATCAAAGTTCTCTTCGCTGACAACTGGGACGCTAAACTCACTAAGGTACTTCTCTGGCAGTCCTGGACAAATGGCTCTAGCAACAGCCTGCTGATCCAGCTGATCCACGCAACCCTTCGCAGCAATCTTATCGCGCAGCCATCTACGAACCCCAAGCTCCTGTATCCCACTAAGATCCTCAGACAGCACAAGACCCTTCTTCAGTTTAATCCCTGCGCACTTCCTCTCATACTGTTCCAGAAGACGCAAACCGAGCTCTCTTGGGATCAAGGGACACCCCTTATGAACAGTAACATCAAGCGAACCATCCTTCGGATGCCTCACCTTGCACCCCTTCTTACCCCACGTAACCTTGTAGCCTAGCTCAATCAAATACCCGGCGGGAATAATTACTTGAGACGGTCCTTCTGTCAGCAACGTACCGTAGGCATTGATGTGAAGCTGAGTGACACCGGAAGCTAAATCGACAGTGATGGCCCTAGCATCTCCAAGCTCTGCATCATCAACGACAGGCCTAAGGCCATTGGTAGCTCCGGAATCTATCAGTGCCCACTGCTGATCTGAGGCGGACTGAATGACACTCTGCAGCCAAGCTTGGTTAATTCCACACTCCTTCAAGGATACAGGATCTCCAATCCGAATAGCCTTCAAAGAGACCCCCTTCAAAAGTCTAGTGGCCTCGGCAACCAACTCATCCTTCAAGGAGGCACTCGCAACAGATCCACCGGAAACACCAGTAGATCCTTGATCTGCAGATGCAGTGTCCTCTGACACACCCTTCACCTGGGCACCTGACTTCGCCTTGGCCTTAGCCTTAGGTCTACCCCCGGACTTAGCCTCAGGTGACCCATCGGAATCCTGAGATACTACCTGCCTATGTTCAGGGGGTACTAACGGACAGTCGGGTCTATAGTGGTTAGCCTGACCACAAGCTAAGCACCTGCCCTGTTTCCTAGCAGTAGCCCGGTCATGCTTGAAAGAACACGAATCCCCAAACCTGCAACCCGTGGCGTCTGAGAATTTAAAGCAGAGGGTCTCCCCAGCTCCACCCCCTTTATCCTTTCCAACCCCAGGTTTACCCTTTCCTTTCCCTTTGGGCTTGTCACCACCATCCCCAGCCTGAACCGCTGCAACAGAAGGTGCGGGAGGAGGAGGTGGTACAGGTGGGGCCTTACTAGGGGCAGGTTGAGGCTGATCCCTCCCAGTATTCACAGCTGAGTTCCTAGGTCTCTTTTCTGCACCAGCCTCCGATACCAAAGACGCAGCTTCACATTCCGAAAGGATCAATCTTACAAGCTGGACGATTCCATCAACAGTCGGCAGATAATCCAAAGCAGTCCTATGCCTAAACGCGCTTATCCTAAAGTTGATCATGGGACTTTGCGAAAGCAGAGCACCTGTAGCATTGTCTATTCCCTTAATCAAGAGTGAAGGATCAGGAAGTGCGGCTTGCACCTCCTTGGCTCGCTGCAAGTTCTGAGTCCATCGTCTAAGACTGACTATTGCTTCCTTATGGGTTTTACTCACATCAGGGGAGACCAACTGACTAAGTAGGTGAGCGCGTTCACTTGCACCTCCAGGTTGGTACAAGCATAAAACTCTGAACAACACAGAGGCGCTTGTAAGCCACCTATTTGTAATCAAGTCCTCCTTTATTCCCTGAGGGATAGCAGCCAAGAGCAAAGATACCGCCCTAGATTCCACCCTCTGAAACCTGTACGCATCAAAGTCTGTAGCCACCCCACCCGGATCCAAAGCCAGCCGCCCCAGTGGGTCAGCAACTAACCACTGGTTGTAGTGACGCATAGCCGCGCGCTCGACGCTAGAGAACCACTCCGGGGCCCCAGGACTCATACCATTGAAAATCTGTTTTACTTGGGCCCACCAGTTACCGCAGGTAACCGCAGATACCGAAAGATCAGCCTGCACAAGCTTAGGCAACGAATCCACGTACTTAGCAGGTTCCTCCGGACCACTAGCCCTACCAGCATAAAGCCCTGCCTGACCTGCACCACAACACGAGCCACCAACGGGATCGTACAACCCAGGCTGCAGTACCGGACCTGTCACTCCAATACCCCTGACAGCTGGATCATGAGCACCAGATTGAGGAACTGGTCCCAAACACCCATATCCCCTCCCGGGCAACGGCGGTGGTCTGATGACAGTACCTCCTGGGGATATCGGGTAACCATCCTTATCATAACCTGTCCTAGAACCCTGGGTACCCGACCTAGGAGTGTGATAACCGGAATCCTCTATCAAGCCCGTAATCCCTTGACCCGCAGTAGCAGCCGATGTGAACTGTCTCATAGATTGAGCTCCCCTACCCGCGCCCCTCAAAGGACCCTGTTCATCCCCAAGCCCTTGATCTGCCAACGGGAGCAATGGAGGAGGCGGGGGTGGAACATTAAACGACGACGAAGCCGCTACAAAGCCAGGCTGACCATCAAACTCAGACCCTTTCCAAAGACCTTGGCCTGCATGTCCCTTTGACCCTTGCTGCTCTACCAGCCGCCCAGCATCCGGTGACTGCTGCGGAACATAAGACCCACTACCTGCACTAACACCCTTACCGGTAATAGCAATTCCTTCACAGGGACCCTGGAGATCACCAATCGCAAACTGTTGGATGGCCCTAAAGCCGCCCGTCTGTACAGATGCACTAGCTAACCGTCCACCAAAACCTGGCGGAGGAACAAGCGAGGCCGGTGAGCCTACAGGTCCGTCCTGCCCACTCGGAGCAATATTGCGCCAGTTGGACTGCACCTCAACCTGATCCAATCGCTGTCGAAGCATTCGATTCTCACTGATAACTTGCAATAACAGCTCTTCAACCCGGCTTGGTTGCGCATCCGACCCAGGAATCAATTCCCTGGGATCTTCCGGCAATGGCCTATCCCGAGATCCAACACTATGATCCTTCTCCGGAGAGCCCGTCGATAGCCCTGACCTAACAGTCCCAGCCACACCATCAAAGTTGACATCATCCTTACCAGAAGGCTTCAAGGCCTCCTCGGCACTGCCAAGCTTCTGCTCGGCAGACGTCTCTACTGGCTCTGCCGACTGCTCAATCCTGGCCACCCTTGGTGCACTCCGATTCACAGTAGTTGGAAACCCTGGATTTCCAACAATGGAAGCCACTCTGACTCCACCACCAGTCTCAAGTCCGGTTGCCCCAGAATATTCAGGTTCATCCAACCGTCCGGAACGACACGGATCCCCAAGTCCCCTTTCATCAAGATCAAGTCCCACTCGCCTGGCGTCATCGTCTAGCGTAAGGGGGCGTGATCTTTGCAGAGCTATTTCTGCCTGCGCACGTTCTGAATAGAAAGGATTGGTAGTTGGCCACGCCACCCCAGGATCTTGCCCACACCCTTGCTCAAGAGCTCCTGGAGAAGATTCCCCAGCACACGGCATAGACCCCGCTTGGCCCAAGGCTGCATAATCGGGTTCTAGAGGTCCTCCTACTTCAGGATCTCCAGAATTCAACGGACGTCTTTTACGAGTCAACGGGTCCATGGCTCAGCGACCCCACTGGTCACAAAGTCCACACTAGACTTAGCCAACGATAACCCAAAGCCCAGTAAGAAACCGCTACCTACGGCTGATAACCTACGTAAAGATAACCACAATGTTATAGGAACCAGATGCTTATCGGACACCTAAGACTTAAACCGGATCCACAAACGCGCCTTCGACTTTTTCTTGAACGAAAAACAGCCTCGGTATCCAAGAGCTTCCTTGCAGCAGGGGCCATGCTTCACGCATTTAGGGTTTAGGGGTCTAGGGGTTTAGGGGTTTTTTCTGACACTCACACTCGGACAAAGCCTGGCAAGGTCTGCAGCGATACTGAGGGATTTAGGGTTTAGGGTTTAGGGTGGGTTTTGGGTTTAGGGTGGGTTTAGGTTTTAGGGTTGCATTTAGGGCTCAAGGGATGAAGGGTGCAGGATTTTCTTCCCTCCTACTGTAGGGTTAAGCGCCAGCTTGTGGTGACAGGGTCGAAGAGGCATGGATGAAAGACTGTTTTGCGCTCTGCAACCTTTGGTCGATGGGGGCTTCCTTTCAAACTACCCGAAGCTTAAGTATTCGCCGCTTTGCGTTGGAAGTCAAGCTAGGGACGGCGATAAGAAAAGACGCAGACTGACGTGTCCGGGAAGCTGCGGGGTGGGATTCATAACACCTTCTGCCAGCCACTGAAGTGTCTCAGAAAGGTTTACGGGGTCCAACTAGATTTTCTCAGTGAGTTCCGATAGCCAAGATCCTGTCTGTTACCCAAGGCTTGGGAGGCAACTTCCGGCAGAGAAATGAATCTTTGCCGGGAGAGACCTCTGGCTGGCCTTTGGGTAGGATGCATAGACATGGGAGTTTCCGAAAATAGGGGTGCCTGATTTTGGGGTCCTTATTAGAAGGGTCCTATTATTTAGGTCACGATTTTAGGGTCCCCTATTTTCGGAAACTCCCACATCGAGGACATGAGCCAAGTTCGAACCTTTGCCGTCGCCCATGCTGCCCTGTCCGTTTCAGATCGACCCGAAGCCCAAAAAGCTCCAATCCCTGAGCTCCTAAACTCAAAACCCGCAACACCCACATGTTGATAAAACCTTATATGGCACCCTAAACTCCATAAGCCTTATAAGGTCTGCCCCCAAGGTTCCTCCACATCGCTGCTACCCTCCAGGGCGTCCGCCACTGCAGGCTCCGTCTGAGCATTTGCGCATGCATTTGGGTTTATGTAGGTTTAGGGTACTGGGTGTGTTGGGTTGTTTTGGTCTTTGGGTTGGATGTTGTGGGCGAGTCGAGATCTTTGCCAGGAATCCGGGCATGGGGTTGAGACCTGGAAACAGACTCTAGAAGGCCATGTGTTTGACCAGTTCGCTGTGGGCAGTCCAGTCAGTGCAGCGACAGCTCTTGAGGAACCACTGCAACTCCACGCCCTAGGCCCTAACCCTTACCTCTGCCACGGAGGCTGGGTAGGAGCGTCTCTCAAACTCATCGTCGTCAAGGTCCTGGGCCGTCGCACTACAGAATGTTGACCCCAACAACTCTCGTCTTCCCCGAAGGGGTGGTCGAAGCACCCGGCCGCAAAGGCCCCCCCCCGATGTTTCTGGGAGTATTTTTTGTTCTCTCTCTCTCTCTCTCTCTCTTCTGGGCTTGAGGGCCGGTCAAGGCCCCCGGGCTTCAAGCCCACCCGATGTTTTATCGGGGCGAGAGGTGTGACGAGCGAGTGTAGGCTTGGACATCGGCCAAAGCCATCAAGTGTACAATAACGAACCCGTCTAGGCGTACACTCTCATCGACACATGCACACTGAAGACACTCCCCGACAAATATTTTCAGAGCTTTAGCATACACTTATCTACAAAAAGCCTTAGCTCAAGGTTTGTCGAGGCAAGAGCGCTTAGCTTGTACTATTATTTGGTGGGAGCCCGAGACAGTTACTGATCCAAACAACAATAACATCATAACCTACAAGATAATACGAGACCATCACATGTTCCCCCGGGGCTCGACCCCTCGCATGGCTTCGCAGGCATGACATATCGGGTTTTTGCCAACCAAATACAGCATACAAAGGATGATACAACACTGCCGATTCACAACCTCACCAGGGACAAGCTTCTAACCCCACAGCACTAACGACACCACGTTTCCCCCGATGTCATATGTTCTCTCTCTCTCTCTCTCTCTCTCTCTCTGTCTCTCTCTCTCTCTCTCTGTGTATGTCTGTGTATGTACGTTTGCATGAATGCATGCATGCGTGTATGCTCAGCCCTACCCTACCCTCCCTTGTATCTCCACCCTGACATATCACCGAAATTCCGCCACCGAAATTTCTCAACATCAGTGTTCTGAAAGGCTTCCAGGGTTTCTGAGTTTTGGAGATATGGTAAGTAGAGGCTTCAGGATTGGTCGACCTCCTCGGCCAGTTCAGGTTTGGGGCACTAGACTTGCATGCCTTCAAGCATGCCCCTCTCAAAATCGCAGGATCAACATAAAAGTCCTCCAACAGTGCTCTTTAGGGTCACGAAACACAAGCCTGAGTGAAATTCGAAGCCTCACGCCAACCACCCACACAAACAGACTCAGCCAGTCACTCACTCACCCACTCACTCACTGAGTGACTCACTCACTCAGTGACTCACTCACTCATTCACTGCTCACATACTCACTCACTCACTCACACATGCACACACACACACACACTCGAACAGATTCTATCTGCGACGAAAGCCACGAATTCCTACACCCCTCAGACTGAAGTTTTACGGGGCAGGCTGTGCTTTTTTAGAGGTTGCAACATGCAACCAGCACTGGGCATGCTGTCGGTATTCGCATAGCGCGCTCCCTGGGTGATTAAAGGGCAGCCCAAAACAACCATTATGATTTGGTGCCTCTACATGGACCAACAAGGGAAATAAGTCTGCTGACTGAAACTCCCATACTGCATCCCTGTAGACCCTTTAAGGATCCCTTTAAAGGGAACCCTGGGTAACTGTTTAGGACCCCTGTATTAAAGCCATGTCGCCGAATCTGGTGGAAGGTCACCCAGCTTGGGGAAGTTACCTCGCCAAAACGCATGGGAATGTCATCGTTATGGCTCAGGCAGAGTCTCAAGGATACTACCCGAAGCCCCGATGCTGCAGCCCTAAACCTGGTATGTAGCAGCAGAAACCGAGAGGCAAGCCCTAAAACGTCAAAAAAAACTGCCAAAAAGCAGCCCCCGAAGCATACGTGTTAGGCTGGGGATCGAAGTACCGAGTCTCAAGAACCCAAAACTTCCAAAGTCGCTAAACTAAGGAATATACCTTCTTAAATCAAACAAGAATAAGGGTCCTACTATAGCTTAATGTAAATTCCTCGGTTAAGGAATATACCTTACTTACTAGATCATGTACGATTAAGGGTCCTGCTTTAGCTTATATATAGGAATCTTGAACCATTTAAGAATTTACGGGCCCCCCGAAAGCTTAATGTATAGGAATATTCATTCTAAAGCACATCACTGAAAAATCAAGAATTTACGGGTCCTCCTATAGCTTACTGTATAGGAATATACATCATAAACCACATCATTAAACCATTTAAGAATTCACGGGTCCTCCTAAAGGTGAATGTATAGGAACAAACATCATACACCACATCATTAAACAATCTAAGAATTTACGGGTCCTACTATAGCTTAATGTATAGGATTATACATCATAAACCACATCATTAAACCATTTGAGAACTTACGGGTCCGACCATAGCTTAATGTATAGGAATATCCGTCATGACAACATATCATTAATCATTAAAACATATCGTTACATCATTTAAGAATTTTTCCAGGATCCTACTATAGCTTAATGTATATTCCCTGGGTTCGGGGAGTTTGGAAGGTCTGGCAACCCCAAGTCCGAGATGTCGAAGCCGCAAAGGTCCGTCCTTTACAGCGGCCTTGATGATCTGAACAGGATTTACGGGTATCTTGATCGTGTGGTTCTTGATAAAGACTATAGCAAGGGGTACCATTGTATGATCATACAATTGCGTAAAGACTATAAGGGATATCATTAATTGTCGGAAGTTCGTCTGACCTCTATATTACAAACTCCTCGAAATCCTCTAAAGCCTAAACCCAAAAAACCCTTGGTACTACCCCCCAGAGCCTCTCAACCTTCAGATATCAGATTTAGGAATCTTTGTGGCAACTTTTTGGGAACAGTGAAAGGAGCCGTTGTTGGAAGCCTTGTCGGAACCATTGTTCGGCCCACATAGGAACCCTAGGCCTAGAGGAACCCTAGCCTTGGGCTTCCGGGTGCCAATACGACAAGCCATGCTGTCGGAGAAGGACGACTCAAATGACCCAGAAACTCCAAAACCCCGCGGTTAAGGAACATCCCTGAGACTGCGGTGGGAACCTAAGACATGATTCGAGGCGTATCCCTTAATTAAGGGGTTTTAGAGTCTCTGGGGGCCACTGCCAAGAGTAGTCATAACAGTACATGTTCACGGAAGACTGCCACAAGCAATGGAGATAGTATGTATACAGCTGCATCCTAGCATCCTGACCATGAGATTGGCTAGCCAAACAATAACCCTAAACCCTAAACCCTGAGAGCCCCCGCCTGCCGAAAGCGTCTTGTGTGGCACCCGATCTCGGATCAGGACCTGCAGCATGTGGACTTCATTTCTGAACGACCCCTTGATATACTATTTGCTTAAGAACCCCCCAAAAAATAAAAAATATATTCCTTATAGGGACAATATAGGGATTATCATTTTTTATTTTTTGTGGGGGGATTCTTAAGCAAATAGTAGCTTGATATACTTCTATGTTTGGAGCTCATCTTCCCTTCAAGCTAGGGCGGTGCTGTTCACATTTTCTCCGCTCGCATTGGTTCGGGACGCACCCCAGAAAAATCCTAGTAAACCCTGCTGAACCCTCATGAATCCAAAATGACGAGCCCGACACCCGCCTCGTCGGGAAGCTTCTTTGGCTCGGGACTGATACCCCGGGCTGCTCCCGATGCCTTGAGACTTACAGGGCTTAGGTTTTTATTGGGATTTTGTTGGGGCTCAGGGGTTTAGATGGGGCTTCTGGTATTAAGGTTTGCTTGGGCTTTGGGCTTGCAGGGCTTTTACTGGTGGGTTTGCGAGGTGCCCAATTTATGGAGAACTCCTGCTAGTTAGGGCCTTTGTGTATTGAGCCCCCTAATTTGGTCAGGGTTCAGGGTTGAGGTGTAATAAGTATAACAAGGGTGCCTCAATGGTTCGAACATGGGACATAGTCTACTATAACTCTAGCCAGGGGCCGCAACGACTGCTATTTGTAATTAGCCAAGCTTCTATACTGAGTTGTCCTTTAAGCCCTTTGAAAATTATCTACTATTATGGTTCTCTGCAAAATAGTAGGGGAGATTGAAAAAGATACCCAAGGACAACCCAGTATATTACTTCGAACAAAGAAACCTTCGGCCCTACAACCTCCAACACGGATCCAACCCTAACTCCTGAACCCAAAACACTCCCTTCTGCTGTGAAATTCCAGCTAGTTCCTGGCAGCCTCGTTGGGGAAGGCCTTTAATTCGGTTATGGGGTCTTATACCATGGACCGCAATACCAAACCACCTAGTCGGATGCCTCGTGCAAGGATCTCGCATCGACGAAAGCCCCGGTATATTTGTTCACGAAATCTAGGACTGGTGCGGACACTGGCTAGAGCAAAGATGATCCAGGCGAACATCACGAATTTAGGCATTCGAGAGGATTTGGTACGGTTGATGATATAAATCCTGCATTACCCATAATAAGGAATATACCAGTATTCCCATAGTTTAGGGTCCTTAGGAGTAATGCAGGATTTATATCATCAACAGTAGTAATGATGGTGATGACAAGTCAACCCTTGACCCCCGGACTCCTGAGTACATCCGACTCTTCGGCTTTGGGGTTTAGGGTTTAGGGGTTTATAGAAATTGTTAAGGGTTTCGGTCCCAAAAACGTTTTGAACGAAACGTTTCGCCGAAACGTTTTGACCGAAAGTTTTTTTTGCGAACCATGTTTCCAAATCTCTTGGGGGGGCTGCGAAACGTTTTGAACGAAACTTTGGAGCGAGACGTTTTGACCGTCCTGGGGCTGGGGTTTGGGTAGCAAAAACGTTTTGAACGAAACGTTTTGAACGAAACGTTTTGACTGAAACGTTTTGACCGAAACGTTTTGACCGAAACGTTTTGAACGAAACGTTTTGGACGAAACGTTTTGAACGAAAGTTTTTTTTGCGAACCATGTTTTCAAATTTCTTGGGGGGCTGGGGCTCTTGGGTGCCAAAAACGTTTTGAGCGAAACGTTTTGAACGAAACGTTTTGACCGAAAGTTCTTGTTTGGGCTGGGCTGTGGCTGGGCTGGGCTGCCTGGCTGGGCTGGGCTGGCCTAGGCTGGGTCGGGCTGCTTGGACTGGCAGGTGGGCTGGGTTGCCTGGGCTGAAGGTTGTAGAGAAATTGGTTTATCAAGAAGAATGTTCCGTTTTTGAGCTCCAGCTCAATGTTGGCCGGGCCGTACCGGTGGCTACAAGTTCGTAGAGAAACTGGTTTATCAAGAAGCATGTTCAATTTTTAACTTTTGTGTTTGGCCGTAGCGGTGGTTACAAACAAGGACAAGCAATTTCTATTTATTACTTTCTTGAGGGTTTAGGGTTTAGGCCTTCAGCACTTTTTCCAAGATGCAACTGAAACCTTCCGTTCGCATGCAGACTCACTCCTCCCCGACTTGCCTTCTCCAGGCGCGGGGCCCCCTCAGGACTGGGCTCTCTGGCTTTGAAAGTGACCTCAGCCAAAGAGCAGAGAAGCAATCGGGACTTGATGGTGTGGGGTTTTTGAGGATTTGGGCTTCAGAAGGCTTGGTGCTGAAGGGGTTTGAGGTTTAGGACTTAGACCAGATACCCATAGAGCCCAATACCCCTTAATTAAGGAATATAGCTAAAATCATAGTATGAAGCCCCGAGTGATTTAAGGAATATTCCTTAATTGAGGGGGGGCTCTTGGGTATGGGAGGTTGGACTTCATCAGGGCTCTTTCCGCACCGGTGAGACAACACAGCCGGGTAGTGGCGTGGGGACATAAGGGATAGGAATGACCCAGAGAGCCCAATCCCTTAACTAAGGAATAGTCCTTAAATCATTCGGGGCTTCATATTATGACTTTAGCTTCATTCCTTAATTAAGGGGTGTTGGGCTCTCTGGGGAGGTGCTACGAGTCGGACAAATTGCTCGGAGACGTGTCATCTTGATCAAACCTAACCTGGATGGCTTTCATCGGGCAGGCACTAGGCTCAACGCGGATATGCTTCAGAGGGGTCGGGGTTTAGTGTGTACTGGTTCGGGGTTACGCCGGCTATACATGCAGAAGCATGAACATGTATGCATGCAGGGCTATTAACCAGAACCTTTGCAGCTCGTCGCATGCGATGCATGCCTGTGCTGCTCGAACTCTACTCTACAGGGGCACCCTGGAGGTGCCCCATACTGGCGAATGGCTCTGATATGACGAACACATCGGGAAACAAGCAAGGGAGTTAAGCAGAAGCCCAGTCTTGACATGAAGACCACCGAATACAAACCCTATACAACACGACCCTTGCTTTAAACAACACCTTGAATGAAGAAAAACCCGCAAGAAACTCTCATATTCACCGGAAGCCGGAAGCTTGCTTGGCGAAGGCGACGAGGATGCGATGATCATGTAGACGCAAGACGCAAGATGACCAGCATAAGCATGGCACTACGGCTACCAGTGCTGTTTGATCACCATAACCATCGTATACCATAACACTCACAACACGACTAACCCTCATCAAAGTACGGCTCTGCTGAATATAAGTAAAAACAGCAATCAAGGTAAGAAGAAAGACTCACAATCTGGACACCTGCCAAGGAACAGCCCGAGGTGAAGGCAACATCACTTCCTGCATCAACTCGATTTGAGACTCGTCTGTCTCTATTCTGGGTGATATGACAGGCTTAGACCTTAGAGCAGTTAGATGGCCCCCAACTCAACAACGAATAAAATTGTGTGATAGGAACATCTGAGAACAAAACAGCACCCCGAAAAAAAAAAAAAACAATATTAGGACCCTGATTTTAAACGCGCCCAAGTAGTAGTGAAGGGAGCCGTACTTGAAGGGTTTACGGTTTAGGTCTCCTGAAGAGCATTCTAACAGCTTGAATCCAACTTCTTTGCAATGCAGACTACCTCAGCCCCAAAACGACACCAACCTCTTTATAATAAAACCATAATCAAGAATCCTAGCAAAAGGGTCAAGGTACGGAGCATCCCGCAACTCTGACCGTGATCGACGAGGTAGGCTGCTACGATTACCGAATTGAGGGTTCAAGATATTCAAGCTCTTGGGTCACCCACGAGGTTTGGGTTTAGCGATCAGGTAACTTTGAGGGATTTGGCGTTTGGGGCTGTAAGGGTTGAGGGGTTTAGGATTTAAGAGTTAAGAGCTCAGAGTGGGTTTGGGTGCTTCGGGCTGAGGTACCCCTAAACCCTAAACCCCTAACTCACTAAACCTTAACTAAGCCCTAAGCCCTAAACCCTAAGCCCTGAAGCCTAAACCCCTAAACCCCCAAACCCCTAAACCCTAAAAGCCCCCTAAACCCTAAAAGCCCCCTAAACCCTAAACCCCTAAAACCCTAAGCCCTGAAGCCTAAACTGATGGACCCTAAGCCCCGGAAGCACCTCAGGAGCGACGGCCTGCGGCCCAGATGGAGATGAAGATGCCCGTGTCGATTCCGTCTGCCCTGGAAAGGGTTTAGGGTTTAGGGATTAGGGTTTAGGGTTTAGGGCCACTTTCCGAGTCGGTACGAGTCGCTGGGGGTTTACGCTCTCACAACTCGGACATGCCAGGCGAGGTTCTCGGTGCGGAGTCGGCGTGAAACTGCAACAAAGACTGACTGTAGCGGTTTAGGGCTGCAGGGGTTTACGGGTTTAGGAATTTAGGAGTTTGGGGCTCATAGGGTTTAAGGGTCGTGAAGGGTTTCGGCGCTCACACTCGGACAAGGGTTTAGGCTTCAAGGGGTTTAGGGTTTAGGAAAGCCCGCAGTTAGGCTTTGAAGTCTAGTTGTCTGAGGGTCTGGGCAGGTTTCTCGGGCTTTGGATTGAGTACTTCGGGCCTTATGCTCAACAAACCTTTGTAGTGACCCCTATGGCACTCTTATAGAATTCCACTAGAAGACGCCTTACAGTAATCTTTGTAGAACCCGTATAGGATCCTTATGGCAACCCTTGCATGAAATCCTGTGCAACTAGGAACATCCTGCCACGCTGCTTGCCGAAACCTCCTAGTTCTAGAGGCGGGTTGGTTTAGGGTTTAGGGTTTCCGAAACTTTCAAGGATTGTCGAATTTAGGGCTTAGGTTTAAGGTCTAGTCGGATACTTTGATGGTTTAGCTATGGCTTAAGCTTGCGGTTGGAGCTGATTCCGGTGAACTCCTCCGCCAGCGTGCCCTGTACCCGGAACACCACACCTCGAAACAAATCATCAACATTCCCAGCTGCACGGTTCAATTTGGTTAAGTGCCTGTCAGGTCCTAAGTAAAACTTCAACACTGTAGCAGAGGGGACCTGATCACTATAAGAAGGTTTCGGGGTATATTGTGCTGCAGTCCCTGTAGTCATGACTATGACTATAGTTGTCCCGACCCCGATATTCAGCCTCAAAAGCCCCAGCTTGACTGCATGATGCTTAACCGCAATAGGCTAATCCCTGATGCAGCCAACACAAACCCCTCTACCCGATCCCGTGATCGGAATGCCAGAAGTGTTTAAGCTCCACCCCTGAAATGCAGAATGTCGTAACAGCCTGTGCTGGGCGTTGCAGCTGCTGGCTGAAAGCTGAAGGACGGCCTAGGTCAAGGTCTGCTGCGATTGCCAATTCGAATCCAAGTGTGATTTAGAGGGACCCCCCTAAGCGGGGATGGCAAATAGAGTTTGCCAGCAGAAACTGATGGTTGGATAGCAAGGCCTGCCAAGCATTGGCAGGAGCTGGCAAGCCTTACTAGCGCCTAGCCAGCCTTAGTAGTTTGGTTTGTTCGTGAGGCTTGCAAAGCCTTGGTAAGGCCTAGTAAGAACTACGTAGCACACCGAGGCACGACGTTGGTTTTGAGCGCTCGTGAGCGCTGCTGAGCGATAGTGAGTGCTAGTGAGTGCTGGTGAGGCCATGTCAGTTTACACCGGGGTGAATCCAAACCAACTATCCTCAGAAACCTTTGCTAGCAAACGCAATTTGCCATCCCCCCTCAGGGGGGTCCCTCTAATTCATAAGTCAGTCAAACGGGATGCTGCACTCGGCGAGTTTAAGCCTAACGCCCCCAAACCCCAAGCTCTAAATCCGAAAAGCCCCGAAACCCTAATACAGCTTCTTTCTATCGTGTGAAGCTTATACGCCCCCTTAAACACAAGTTCAAACATCCGCCCAGGGAGTCCTAACTCCAGAATTTGGCCAAAACTCGCAGCTTACCTTTTGTTAGGAGGGAACGGAACAATGGTGGTAATAGTAGTTATAACTGCACCCCCTTTCCTCCATTCCCTACTAACCAAAGGTAAGCTATAGGATTACTAAGGCCCCTATAATATAGTACCCTTATAGATCCCTTATAGTAACCCTTATAGACCCTTTCATAAGGCCCCTTCCATTCCCGAGGAAAGCTAGGGCCAGAGCCGATCCTCGTTGGGAGAGAAGAGGAACTGAATGAAATGCTCGACGTCCTTGGGTTCGCTGTGTGGGTTGCACAGGGCGCTGTATAGTAAGGTTTCACAAGGAGTTAGAAGGCTCGATAGGGTGTCGTTCGATCGTTTCGAAGGACGAGCTCCACAGGCTGCTTGGGGCTTCTGTCTCCGGGCGCAAGGTTTTGCACTTCGAAATGCTTCGAGTCCAGGGCCCGGTGGGTGGGGGGGTTGAGGTGAGGGGTCCTGAGTTGTCAGCGTTCCGATGGACGGTCGGGTGCGCACTCGACCAACCAGTTTCTGGGCCCCTCAAACCTCAGGATCACCACTACCATGGTCACCTTCCCCTGGGCATGAAAATAGCCCAAAAGCTTTATATAATATGGTCCTTGGGCCCAAAAGCCTTGATGTATGAGTCCTTAGATGCCTAGGGTTCTGGAGCCAGAATCATAGCCAGTTGCATCAAAAGAATGGATCTGAATCCGCACCCACTGCGCTCGATTTCATGAGAGGAAGTTGGAACACACAACGGGAGCGTCGTGACCACATCCGCACCCCTCGTGAGATCCGCTCGGCAGCTCTTAGCCACAAACACCAGCATATGGTGTTTAGGGCTTTGGGATTTAGCGGCTTTGGGTTCAGATGCTAGTAGGGTTTGAGGATTTATGAGGTTAAGATTTAGGAGCTCACCCAGCGGTTTCGGGTTTGCAGCTCAATGGGTATTGGCACCAGAAGTGTAGTGCAGTTGCTCCTGCGTGCGGCCTATCTCGAATCCACAGCCTGTGTTTTCAGAGCCAGGCACACACCCAAAATCAACGCGCAAATCAAGAAGCCAATCCGTGAAACACAAACCGCAAAACCTTACCTGCTAAGCCGCAGGCAACTTAAACCGAAAAACCCAAGGGGCCAACTGCAGAAACCTGAGTATTTGCTAGTACTGTTCCTTGTCATAGATACACCAAAATATGCACTAGTCTAATCATCAATGCCCGTATACTTCATCCCTTCCAGCAACCTTTTGGAACTGTTAAACCCTAAACCCTAAAAACCCTAAACCAAACCCTGTTCAAAACCACCCATCGAGGCCTAAGACAAGAAGACCGAGCCGGGCGTCAATGCGGTCCGCATGAAATCCTTGCTCGCCAGGGCGGAGCATGCTCAAAAGGGAGTTTCCGAAAGTAGGAAGGTTTAGGGGTTGAGGGTTTAGGGGTTTAGGCGTTTAGGGTTTGGGAGGGAGCTTCCGAAAATAGGGGACCCTCATATATTAGCCTAAATAGTAGGAGTCTTCTTATACGGACCCCAAAATACGGTACCGCTAGGTTTCGGAAATTCCCAAGACGGTTTGGGGTTTGGGGGCTTAACAGCCCAATATCGCTCAAAAACCCTAGACCCTGAATCCTGTATTCTCTGAACTCAATGTACTGAATACCCGACACCCTAAATCGTATGTGCTAAAAGCCCTAAAGCCCTGTAGGATCCTTATTATAAGGACTCCCAAATGAGGTACCCCCAATCTTCGGAAAGTCCCATATTAGAACTGGAATAGAATACTAAGAGAATGACATTGCAGTTTCATCATAGGTATACCAATGCTGTGTTACAGTCGCACTATAGCATTTCAGAAACGTCCGCGCATCGGGAATCAAAGTTGTTCAGTTGAGAATTACAAGGTCCTTACAGTTTTACAATACAGTAGCTGGGATTAGAAGATTCCAAGAACCGCAAGATCTAGCAATGCGTCTGCTTGCATGACGATCCAAGAAACGGTCTACGCCCTCCAGTAGCAGTTCCACGTCCGCGTCGCTGATCTGCAGGCGCTGGAGGACCTTTTGAGCTTAAAGGTAAGGTTTCGTGCTCTCAAGGGTTTTAGTAGGGCCTTCCCATTCCCCATGATTTCAAAGCCGTGACAGGATATATGCTTCTTAACATCTAAATTGTCACCTTTTGCTAGGGGCGCAACCTCCAAAATCCTAAACCCCTAAATCTCAAGGGCTCAATATACGTTGGAGTTCCGGGCTTGAGGAACAAGAAATAGCAATCATGTCCCCAATGAAGACCTTCATGTTCACATCAGAGCTTTGGGTATATTCAATGACACACCTCATGTCTTGTATTTGGCCAAAGGGCTCAGACCTGCGGATTGATTCTAACATATTCTAACTCAGTGCCCTATGCACTCGGGTCTTGGGGTTTAGGGTTTACAGTAGGGCACAGGAGTCTCGGGGCAGGAGACCTGAGCAAGCCTCCAACTCGAAAGAGCCAAAGCCCTTAAACAACAAATGTCCGGCTCCCCTTTTGGGGGTTCCTTTTTTTGCAAAGGTGCCGTACTATTTGGGGACGTACAAAGGACGCTAATTTGGAGATCTACCCACACGTTTGCCCAATCCTCTTCTCCGCAGCTCCCCAACTACAAGCCTGTGCATGCCGAAGTGCAGCAGAAACATCCCTGGCCTCAACCCATTTTGTAGATCTATGGCTGGGTTTACTGTACCCTTAAACACCCCCTGTAGGCCGTTATCCAAAAAACGAAATGCGACACCCTGAAATACGAAATTCCAAGCCGCAGCCTTTACACCCAGACCCAAAAACAAAAAAAGAGCCGCAAAACTCTAAACTACAAAACCCGACACCCTAAACGCGAAACCTTAACTTCGAGGCTTATAACTGACCATGAATCAAGGGAGCCCTCATAGAACTTTCAATGAACCTCATGGAGGAGCCTAGCGGGACCGGCATGAACCCCTTAGAAGAACCTCTAACGAAACCCTTGAATCAACCCTGCTGAATTCCTTAGAGGAACCTTTATGATACCCTGAAAGGAACCCTTAGGCCCTAAACCCTCAATGATACACTGAAAGGAAGCCTACTGTAGCAAGCCCTCTCTCCCCTCCCCCTCTCCCGGAGCCTTCAGTAGCACTCCCTTGTGAATCAGCCCAGCCTGGCAACCTCGGGCGAAGGCTACTTCCCAGACCCCCCCGGGAGGATCCAAAAAGTAGATCCCTTAATGGGAGTTCCTGTAAAGTACCCTTAGTAGTATGGGGTCCCAGAAAAGGGATCTACTTTCAAGATCCTCCCGGGGGTTTGCCCGGTAGCGTTGTTTGGGGTTTAGAGAGGGTATCGGCACTCACACTCGGACAATCCAGGGGAGGCATGTGGTTCGGAGTCTGTTGAGTGAATCGCATCTAGGGGGAGTTGCGCTTTCAGTTTGGGTATTCTATAGGGAGGGTTTAGGATTTTGGGGTTTAAAAGTTCAGGGCCGTGGATCACCTAATCGTGCGCCGTATACTGCATGCTGAAGGGTACTGAATAGGACCCGTTCGGGAATCTACTGATTGAATTCTCAGCTGATTCGAAGTGCACGTGGAGACTACAGATTAGAGTTGGAGCTAGGATCTGTAGAGTATAGAGTGTTGGTGGGTCAGAGTCTAGATCTCTGGGGACATCCTCTTCAATTTCCAGGGAAGTACACCTGCATCCTCAATTTTGGTCATTGCCTTCATTCCGTTACCCTTTCAGTAGATACGTCTTGGGGTATCCTGTGGTATGATTGCGCATTGGTTCGAGGTTAGTTCATTTCTGTTTGCGCTTGGTTGATTTGAACTGATACAACAAGAGAACGGAGCAACCCCATGCTAAACCCTACGAGCTCTACGGTAAGGATCCTGTTTGAAAAAGGATCCGAACTGCAGTGAACATGTTGTAAGTTCCTAAACCCCAACTCCTAGACCATAACTTCCGATAGTGACATTGAAAGTTGTAAGTCCCTTAAAACCCTGAAGGGGGCCTATCATAATTTGGGGAAGAACGGACTCGGTTGAAGTACTTCAGACACCTTCCACTACTTTGAGAAGTCCCAGCCACAACCTGAAAACAAAATCACGGTAAGCCCAATGACTCTCTTCTTCAACAACCGGGCCCCCAAAAGTTCAAACTTTCTGAAATAGAACTAATATATAAGGCCAAAAAGTTTAAAGTCTATCTAAGATGAGTGTCACTGGACAGGACCGACATCATCCCCGAAGTCGGGGAGAGAAAAAAACGAGAAAGTCGAACTTCGAAGAACCGCCCAAGGCCCGAGGCCGGAGGCAGTTTCCGCAAGATAGAACCGTGATAAGACAATGTGACTAGAATAGGGTTTGGGGTAGATCATACTATGACTATAATAAGGAACCCCAACAATGGTATAGGCAATTAGGAGGGCCTCTATACTATCTGACGACTCAAGTGGGGGAAAGCGACTTGCAAGCCGGAGGGTTTCGACGAGCCGTTTGGCAGTGGCGTCCCCATCCATCGGGCGCTTTGGGAAGCAACGGTGCAACAGGCTAGAAACGGAAGCCCTGCACAGAAGTCTGGTGAAAGATGCTTCCGGTTATACCCAGCTGTAGTTGCTGAGCTCCCCGATCCAAACTAGGTTAAGCCGCCAGTTTGGGTAGGGTTTCAATCGAACGTTATCCTGAATCAGTATCAACTTCAATCCGGGCGGTGGAGGCCTCGAAGAGAAGACTCTTGAACAACATCTCCCAATGAGGGGGTAGGTTTCGATAGCTTATGTTTAGCTGCTTAGCTGTCTGCGCGTTCACCGTGAAGTCTTCAATTGAAGGAAGCATGGTATCTCATGTTACAGCCTAAACAATCCCAAAACCAGTAGCAAGGCTCTGGTTTAAAGAGACACTTTAAAGGGATCTCTAAGGGTTCGATATAAAGGGATCTCTAAGTACAGTTATGGAAGGAAAGGGAATTTGCTGCATTGCTGTTGCTGCTATTGGGGGCAAGACGAGCGCCTGTGGACCAAGCGTAGCAGCGGTAAGAAGAAAGCAGGCAGAAAAAAAGCGGAAGGCGTCTTGCTTTTTTGCAGTCGCAAGTTGTAGCACGTTTTCTGCTAAACTTGACTAGAATTCGCCTTAGAATCTTTGTGATCACTATGACACTCAGGACCCAGCGCAGGACCCTGCTGCGGGGGCCTAAATTGCTAGAATAAGGTTTTGGGGCCCATAATACTGCAATTATAACCAGGAACCTCCAAAATAGTATATTAGGCATCTATTTAAGCCCCTAAAGTAGGCTCGTTGAACCAACACTTTTGAACTTGTCAGCTGCCCAGCTCTATAGGCTGCATCTGCAGATGGCGCTGTCCCGTCCTAGGCACCATACCCGAAAGCCCAACCCCTACGAAGCCAGACAGGCACGACCAAAAAACACTCATGCTGGTACGTTGAGTTGAACTGTCGAGTCGCGGGAGCCTTTGGGAACAGCGGAGACTTCGAGACAAAGTCTGAAAACCTCACCCCCAGAAACAAATGGGGCTACTACATCACGAGAGCTCCGAAACCACTGTGGGGGTTTCGAGCGCTAAGACGCTGAGTCTCAATCGGCTTTAATGCAGCGAACCTGAACCCCATGTTGCAGAAAGGGTCCCGCGTTGGGGAATGTAGGACTTGTATGCTAACCCCATCTAACAAAAAGGCTTTGGGTTGCCCCGGAAGGTTCCGAGGTTCGGGGGCCTATGTAGTGTTTCTACCCAAAGGCTCGAAAGTAGTTCCTTTTTGGGGTTCATATTTTAGAATTCTATAGGGTAATCCCACAAAGGAACTACTATGGGTATTTGCATAGCCGAGTCCTTGGTCATTCAGTCAGGCTTCCAAATTGAAGAGTCAAGCAATGAAATCTCCTGTCTTTTACCCCAAGCCACCCCGGAGTCCTGGAGATACGTTTCAATCGGAAGATATGGTGCGTCTGCTTCCGGAATTTTGGAGTTTTAGGGTTCAGGATTTAGGCCTTGGGGGTTTAGGATTTCAGGCTTGGGTCTTCCAACCGCAAAAAGAGTCGGATTAGGATTTTGCAGTGCTTTAGAGTGCAAGGAGCTGTTATACGGTACTTTACCGGGAGCCCACAGTAGACTTATGAGGCCACCAAAACTGTTGCAGGCGCTGGGGCTTGGGCCAAAACACCTGAACCCCAAACAACTTTTTGCAGCTCGGCTCTTACTCTAAAACCCTTACCCTAAAACCCTAAAACCCAGAGAGCCCAATACCCCTTAATTAAGGAATATACCTTAAATCATTAGGGGCTTCATGTTACGTATGATTTAAGCTATATTTCTTAATTGTGAGGGATATTGGGCTCTCTCTCTCTCTCTCTCTCTCTCTCTCTCTTTCAACAACCGGGCCCCAAGAAGTTCAAACTTTCTAAGATAGAGGTAATATATAATATAAGGCCAAAAGTTTAAAGTTCCCCCGTTCGCTATCTAAGCTCCCTGGGTAACACCCCAAGACCTTCAAGCCCAGGGCCTGCAGCACTGCTCTGTGCTCGTTCACGTAGCCTGAGCTGCAGCTTCATCCCCAACGTTCACCCCGACATGAGCTCTCATCCATAGGGTTGTGGGTTTGGGGTGTGTTTAGGGGTTTAAGGTTTAGGGGTTTAGGGGTTTAGGGTTTAGGGGTTTAGGGTTTAGGGGTTTAGGGTTTAGGGGTTTAGGAGTTTAGGGTTTAGGGGTTTAGGGTGTAGGGGTTTAGAGTTTAGGGTGTTTTTTTTGAAAGCCCCTTTTCGTGACTGCAGACCAGCTCCGAAAGCCCGACTTAGCGAGCAGCTTACTAGCTTCGGCAAGCACAGAAAACTACGGCGAGTACCGTACGACTCCCCTCACAGCGAAAACTGTACACCCCTCTCATTCGTCACCCTGGTTGCCCTCCACCTTCCGTTTCACACCTCTTTCCTCCTCCGTTTGCGACTGACTTTCCACCTGCACCACTTGCACCGCTTCCATTGACCCGGCTGCTCCACCAGACTCACGTCCTTCCACCACCCCTCCGTTCTCGGCTGCCAGCTGGTGCCTCAACACCAAGGGTTTAGGGATTAGGGGTTTAGGGTTTAGGGGTTTAGGGGTTTATGGCTTAGGGGTTTAGGATTTAGGGGTGTAGGATTTAGGGGTTTAGGGTTTAGGGGTGTAGGGGTTTAGGGGTTTAGGGTTTAGGGGTTTAGGGCTCAGCAGCTCTGCCTTTGAAGATTTCAGGTCAAGCTATTTCAAGTCAAGCTATCTTCTTGCACCTTGCACCTTGCAGCTCGCCTCTTGCACCTTGCACCCTCGCCTCTTGCACCCTCGTCCCTTGGCATGCATCCTCGCTCCTTGCACCTTGCACCCTCACCCCTTGCACCTCGCTTCTCACCTTGCATCCTAGCTCCTTGCCTCTCGCCTTGCACCCTCACCCCTCGCATCTTGCACCCTTGCACTTGCACTCTCGCCTCTTGCACCTTGCACCCCTGCTCTCGCCCCTTGCACCACAAGTTTTTGGTCAAGAGCCACGAGTTGTGATCAAGAGGCCCGAGTTTTGATCAAGAGCCCCGAGTTTTGGATCAAGAGCCACGAGTTTTGATCAAGAGCCACGAGTTTTGATCAAGAGCCACGAGTTCTGATCAAGAGCCACGAGGTTTTGATCAAGAGCCACGAAAACTATAAGGTTTAAATTACTATAGGTAGAGAGCTTTAGGGTTTAGGGATTTAAGGTTTAGGGGTTTAGGGTTTAGGGGTGTAGGGTTTAAGGGTTTAGGGGTTTAGGGTCTAGAGGTTTAGGGTTTAGGGGTTTGCGGGTTTAGGGTTTAGGGGTTTAGGGGCTTGGGGTTTAGGGGTTTAGGGTTTAGGGGTTTAGGGGTTTAGGGTTTAGGGGTGTAGGGGTTTAGGGGTTTAGGGTTTAGGGGTTTAGGGTTTAGGGGTTTAGAGGTTTAGCGTTTAGGGGTTTAGGGTTTAGGGGTTTAGGGGTTTAGGGGTGTAGGGGTGTAGGGGTTTAGGGTTTAGGGGTTTAGAGGTTTAGCGTTTAGGGGTTTAGGGTTTAGGGGTTTAGGGGTTTAGGGGTTTAGGGTTTAGCGGTTTAGGGTTTAGGGGTTTAGGGTTTAGGGGATTAGGGGTTTAGGGTTTAGGGGTTTGGGGGTTTAGGGGTTTAGGGGTTTATGGGTTTAGGGTTTAGGGGTTTAGGGTTTAGGGTTTAGGGGTTTAGGGTTTAGGGGTTTAGGGTTTAAGGGTTTAGGGTTTAGGGGTTTAGGGTTAAGGGGTTTAGGGGTGTAGGGTTTAGGGGTTTAGGGGTTTAGGGTTTAGGGGTTTAGGGGTTTAGGGGTTTAGGGTTTAACCCCCGATGCCCTAAGTCCTTAACCTCACCCCTAAAACCCCCAAACACTAAACCCTACAGCCTAGACCGCTACAGCCTAAAATCTTGTTTTGCATCCAGGCCTTTTGCGACTGCCGGGTACCCTTGAAGAAAAGAAACTGATGGCCTTAAAACCCGCACCCCTGAATCCTAAACCCCAGACCCCTACCCAAAGGCCCAAAGTAGTTCGTTTTATTTTGGGGTTCATATATAGAATCCTATAAGCTATCCCAAAAAGGAACTACTATGGGGCCTCTGGGTAAAGCCCAAACGCACGAGAAGGGCTTCAAGGTTTAACGTAGGGGCCTCAATAATTAGAATAGGGTTTTGGGGTATATATTTTCCTATAATTCTAAGAAGGAACCACCAAAATAGTATTGGTAATTATTTAGGACCCTATAATAGCTAGTCGGACCTCTTCTTTCATGTCATCAGAACCTCGAAGGCTGGGCTTCCCCCCCAAAAAAAAACGGGCCGGGCTTTGGGGCCGCAATACCCCTGGGGATCGAAATAGCCCAAAAGCCCTACATAGTATGGTCTTTGGGCACAAAAGCCTTAATATATAAGTCCTTAGATCCCTAGGGTACCATGAATGTAATAAGGAGCCCGCAGAATAGTGCGTAAAGGTAATTAGTATAAGGCCCCTATCGCTATACCATGATTATAATTACTATAAGGAGCCAGCAGAATAGTACGTACAGGTGTAATTATTATAAGGCTCCTATAGTAGGGGTTTCGACCGTCACTCTCGCACGTAGCTGGCGAGGCTCCACATATGTCCGTCAGGCTACAGCACCAGGCATGAATCTGCTCAAACGAAAAATAGAACTTCATACCCAGTCCCGCCATCCTCAAAGCTGGGTTGTTGATACCCGCCACACAGCCGGCCGAGCGAACAAATTCAGCCGACCAGTCAGCCTTAACTTACGCATGTGGGCGTGAATTTCCCTCGCAAACTCCTGGTCAGCTGTCCGCGAATGCGGTTTTTCCACGAGTCGAAGATGATCCTTCTGAACAACGCCTTCACGTAGATTTCATGGAGCTTGGCGGCTCCTTCAAGGGCTCTGGTTTCTGAATCCTGTACACCCTTTACGTAGGGGTTTCGGTTTCAGGGTTAAGGTGCTTAGCGCAGAAAGTTCTTGAAGGAGGAAGGTTTGGATGCCCCGTGAAACCCGCTATCAGGGACTATTAGCAGTCATCTAAACAAGGCTTCCCTAATGAGGGTCCGGTATACCTTCAAGCTCTGAATCACACACAGAGCCCTGTCGCCTGATTTATATAACTCTCTCAATCAATCGAGCCAGCAAACTCTGCCAACCCAAAGCCCAGAATCCAGCCCTTGGCCAAAGTCCGCTCACTCTTGCAAGCGCAAAAACTAATGCGTAGCACATGAAACGAAGCAATAGGAACAAGGGGGCAGTACAAGCAGTTCCAACTCTGTGTGTAGTCGTCGTAGTAGAGTTTGCGCGACTTTTTGTCTGTCAGCATTGTGAGTGTGCTTGTGAAGGCATGAACCGTCGTCCGCCGTAATCTTAGCATACGCAACGGAAATCGACAGGACTGGGGTGAGAGCATGTGCGCCTGTCTCGCCGGATGCAGCATAAAATTAGAGACGTGGACTTTTGGCAGCGTCTATTGAAAACACTTCTTGGTCCCTTTTTGCAGCAATTTTGTAAAACCTTTGATTCCATAAAGGAACCCTTACAGATGTTCGAGTATTTGCAGCCACAAGGGCATTAGCTGAATGTGCTTTTGCCCTTAGTCTCGCTGCCGGTGCTGTGCGTGTGTGCGTGTTTGGTCGACCCCCTCCCCCCAATGCCCCGCCTCTCTGAGCCAGTGTCCCCCGCTTAGTACTTCGGTGAGAAATCATCGAGGGAAGAGCTTTGTTCCTGCGATGTGGGCTGTCTTGCCAAGTGTCCAATTCCAACCCAAGCCGCCCGGCTTGGGGGGGCGGGCCCATGGAGGTTCGGGTGGCACATCCCTCCTCTAATCCCCGGCCCGGATCGAGGGGCCCGGAGCGTTGAACTCTGCACCGGAGCCCCGATGACGCATGCGGAGGGGCAAAGAAGGCGAGAGGGACCGTTTCCGTAGGCCGGAGAGCACCCCAGGTCGACACTCACTCACTCACTCACCCAGTCACTCACTCACTCACTCACCCTTACACAGTGGGTTGTTTGAAGATAGGTGAGATAGGTGAGATACTATCCAGGTTATAAACCATTTATAAGTGACTTCGGCATGGTCTAACTCGTTTCTATCTCTATCTCAAGATACTATCTTCGACGGAAGATGGCAAAAGATAAAAGACTTAGAACGGACTTAGAAAAGATAGCTGCGCCAACAAGGTGAAGAAGTAGTGTATGGCCAGAAGAGAAAGAAAAAGATAAAAAACTATAAAAAAAGATAAAAAATAAAAAAGATAAAAAAAGATAAAACAAATAAAACAGAGATAGCAGGAGTATCAACAGACGGCGCTTTGACGAGTCCGTGCATGTAGTTTTTTTCGTGCACCTTCCGCGAGGCTTGAAGAGGCAATGCGAGACCAGACTGCACGATCCCAGAAGAGATGCTCTGATTGGCGTTTCTATACTGGCCGGCACAGCTTACGAAGTGCACGTCCTTTCTGCACACGTGGAAAACGCCGAGCCCTTCTTTGAGGCCAAAAGCCCGCTGGAGCTTGCACACATCCTTCCTAAACCCAGAAGGCTTATGCCCGAAGCCTTGAATCTTGAAGCGGAAGTGAAACAGATTGCAAGACACTCTCTTGCAGCTGTCCGCTGTGCCTGTATTGGGGGGTCCTGCCAGCAGCAGCAGCAGCAGCAGCAGCAGCAGCCTACTAGGTCTCAGAATCTGCCAGCGGGCAAAACCTTCTGGCCTCCAGGGTTGAGGCCCAGATGAGGCACTACACGCACTACCCTGCACTACCCGGCCCCAGCTGGCCCAGATTCGTAGAGGGCTCCAGGCACTACTCTCTTTCAGGCTCCCAAGGCCGAGGGGCGCACTACACCACACTACCTTCCGCGAGGGTCCCCAATAGGGTCCAGCAGCTCTTCTTCACTGCTTGGTCTGTGTGGCTCAAGTCCCGGCAGCAGCATCTATAGGTCTTGTCCCCCAGCAGCTCAGACTCCTACCGTGCCGGCCAAGCATGGCCGCTACAGACCCGAGCACTCGGGATTGCCATCGTAGGTATAAGTACCTGAAATCAAGCCCTTCCTATCTTTCACAGGAGACGCAGCTGAATGCTGAGCAAGCTGGCGAGGAAACTGCCACCCAGTTGCTGGGCCTTGCGCCCGACGCTGATGCGCTTCCGGCTGCAAGCCTGCCTTCCGAAGCGAGCTGAGGCAGTCCCTGGTGCACGGCTGCAGCTGCAGCTCACTCAGCCTTGCGGAAAGTGCCGCAAAGTTTGACGTGTTTGTGCTTTCCACGTTCGGTATCTTTTGAGCCTACTGGTTTTCCTTAAATCAGATAAAAAAAGATAGAAAAAGATAGAAAAAGATAAAGAAAGATAGAAAAAGATAAAAAAATATACTAAAAAATAAAACAGATTTAACTTATCTCACTTTTATCTTTTTTTATCTCTCCTTTCTCTTTCTTTCTCACCTAAGTCAAACAACCCACTGTGTACAGATGCCTACTATCGTAACCTATACCAAACCCTGCTTTTTTGTAGGTTCTTATTACACACCTTAATCTGGGATGTTTAGGGACCCTACAGAAAAGTAGGGCCTGGTGGGTCAAAGTAGTCTACAAGTTCCTTAACAAGAGCCCGGAACACCCGCCCATTCGTCTCTGAGCCCTGGGCCCAGCATCGGTAGTTTGGGAAGCGCCATTGACGACAACTGCCAGCTTCCCTTAACCCTAAACCCTTTTGCAGCCAGACCTCCGAGCCCTAAAACCTGAGCCCTCAACCCTAAACCCCCCAAAAACCTCTTGATTTAGGATTATGCCTCAACACATATTAGAGTTCCTACAATAAGTTAAGCTATATGTTCCGCAATTAAGGAGCGAAGGGAGTCTCTGGGTTCGTTGTGACAAAGGAGTTTCAGATTCAACAAGGGACTTTCAAAAATGTCTACGAGCACGGCCCTGCAAGAATTAGGCAGCTCTGCTTATGAGACCCTTACAATCGAAGACCTGTGTCACACTGTCAAACCCGTGCCCTAAGGTACCACAACCTGCAATAAACCTTCGTGAAGGGCTCGGGGCTTTGGGGTGTTGGGGCCATCCGTCTGAAAGGATGTCTGTTTGCCTCCGCCTAGGAAAAGAATCGTTTTTGGGGCTTTGGGCTTGGGGCGTAGAGGCCTTCGGGCTCAGGGGTTTACGACTGAGGTTCAGGGTTTAGGGTTTCAGGTTTAGGGGTTTAGGGTTTAGGGATTTCGGCTCCGGGTCTCGAAGCTTTGGGGCTGGGGCATTGGGCTTTGGGTGTATAGTGAAGCCCAGAAAGTTGGAACATGAACTTAGGATGATTCGCGCTGGGATTCCCCATGCTCTACCTTGAGGGCATGACGATAATGATGTTCCAGCTTTCTGGCTTCTACTGTCAGCGTAAGGGGCAGGGGGTTTTGAATCGCACGCTCACTCGAAGCGGGCATGGTGTCGGGGTGTCAGGCATCGGAATTACATCCACGGTTCAGGCGTTCAGGGTTTCATGGAACTCGACAGCTTCCCGGATGGGGCTGTCTCTGAGTTAGTTAAATAATTCGAGGTCGGACACAAATTTGCTTGGGCTTCCGCCCTGAACCCTAAACCTTTTTTGAGTCACGGCCTGGAGTCGGTGCTTCTGAATAAGCATCGTAGTGAATCCTTAAACCCGAACACCCTAAACCCTAACCCCTTAGACCTTGAACCCTTCGGCCGAAGAACAACCAGTAGGAAGAGCAGGATTCCCCCTGCGGTGTTGAATCGCTACACAGGAAGAGATACTGATGAGAACACTCTTCACCCATAATGGCCACGATGATTGTGCCAGCAATGACCATACTCATTATCATCTTACACAGCAGCTTCAAAAAATACAAATACAATAATATAAGTAGCGCCATCTCCAAATCCAACCCAAACCCAGGAAAGCCCTCAAACCTAAACACCGCCACTCTCACAACACCCAAGCTGCGACACCCCGCCTGGAGGGAGGGCCCCATGGCCGGCACGTGAGGCTCGGCGCCTAAAGCCGAACTCACGAACCCTTGAGGAAACGATTTGGGGTTTGCTATGGGCACTTCCGAAAAACTAGGGCTTTCCTTAGGGCTCAAGGTTTAGGCTGGCTTGGGATTCCAAGGCTTAGAGTTCTAGGGTTTGTGACCGGTTCTCCGGGAGTTTGGGGGGGCTTAGGATTCTTGGGTATAGGGGTCGGGGACTCGGGTTCACCCCAAAGCCCGAGGAGTTGCCGGTGTTCGGCCCCTCCCGCCTTAACTGTGAGCCAGGCCATTTGTGGGATTTGTGCTCCTGCCGGCCAAGAGTTTGCGGTTTACATGTTTAGGGATTAGGGTTTAGGGTTTCGGAATTGGGGTTTTGGGGTTTAGGGTTTTGGGGTTTTGGGGCTACAAGCTAGGGACTATACGGTGGTACTCTTACTCACCTCTCAGAAACGGTCTCTCCGGGTAAGGCGTAATGGGTCTAGGGTCAAGGGTTCGGTGAAGGTATATAATCTACATTGCCATATGTTCGAAGCCCTATTGTTTGCTTGAGGCCCCTACGACGACAGCTTTAACTAGGCTCCTTCTTAGCACTTGTGCTCGAACGTGATTTAATTCACGGCCTTGAACCATAAACCCTGAACCCCCTAAACCCACAACCCTAAACCGTTTTTTGTTGGTGGCTCTTTTCCGCCCGCATGTTGACGTGAACTCCAACTTCAGAGGAGCCTGGTTGTCGGAGCCCCTGCTTGGCTGGTTCAGAGCTATATGGGAGTTTCCGAAAATTAGGGGTACCTTGTTTTGGGGTCCTTATAATAAGGATTCTACTATTTAGGGTACTATATTGGGGTCACCAAATTTCGGAAACTCCCATATAGGGGGCCTTAATGGTTAGAATAGGGTTCCTTTACAGGTCCTTTAAAGGGTTCTACCTATAGTCTCCATTGTAGTTCCTTTTTTTGGTTAACCAGTTTTATGGTTAGCATCCTATGAAGGAAATTTTGGTTAACCAAGAAGAGGAACTACAATGGAGACTATAGGTATAAGGGGTCTAGAAGGGTGTAGTAAAGGGGCCTGAGTACTGCAGTTTGAGCAGGGTTTTGGTGTACCCAATACTATAAAGTTTTGGTGTACCCAATACTGTAAAGGCCATATGGAACCCTAAGGAAGAAGAATAATGATAATATCAATTAGAATAGGGCTTCGGGATTAGGATTTTAGGGTCGCCAAGCTCGGAAAGTTAGATTCGAACCGACACCAACCTGAACCCACTGAGGCCCCGGCCAAGGCAGTACAGTACGACCAGCTTCTTGGGTCTGGAGTTTAGGATTACTAGGCTCCTGAGTAGCCATGAGGGTAGGCTTTTTCCCACTAATTATTCGGTTTAATTGAATAACAAACACAAAACATGCAAAAGGGCATTACTGAAAAACCTAGGATCTAGGGTTTACCGGCTGCTTTCGGACAAGATCCTCGGCGTCTTCCCGCGTGCACAACCCAACTGAACATACCTGAACATAGGAGCCTCAACGATTTATGCGAGAACTATGAGAAAAAGCTGAAGGATACTATTCCATTAAACCTCCTGCCCACTGCACAAGTACACACACGAGGTTCCCTTTTTGAAGCTGGTCTGGAAATATCCGTAGCATAGCTGCACCACTTCCGGGCCTATCCCTCAAAGGACTCCATTGCTGGGATGAAGGCAGCTGGCAGAAGGTTTGTATAAAGGTTCCTTTAAGGGTTTTATGAGGGTTCTTTAAAGGTCTTTGTGTTAGGGATCGTTGAGCCTCCCTACCCAAAGGGTCCAAGTACCCATGTGGTAGGCCCTTCATAGATATTCGGGGCCCACAAATATCTCCTATACTGGTACTTGGGCCCTTTGGGTTACCTTAATCTTATCTCTCGAAGCCGCGATACCTGCAGGGCATCAGTCTGTATATCGAAATTGGCAATAAGTTACAAACATCAACCCTCATCCCTTTAACCCAGTTTGGAGGGTCGAGGGACTTAGTAAGTAGGTAGTAGGTAGACTTATAAGTACCCTAAAAGGGACCCTAATTGGGGTTATGGTACTTATAGCCCCCTTAAATAACCAGGTACTACGTCCCCCGACCCTTGCGCTACAAGACACAGGGGCACTCTGCAAAGCTGCAAACCCCCGCATCACACCTCGGCCTGCATCTCTCGGTTATTTAGGCCTCAGCTTCTAGGACGTGTACCTTACTAGCCCAATGAGCCACAGAAATGAAAGGTTAAACTTTCTGATTCCTACTAAATTATAAGAACCCAAAAAGTTTAAAGGTTAGGTATTGGGGATCTAAGGTATGGCTGAACCAGTTTAGAGTTAAGGGTTCATGGGGCTTCAAATTAGGACTTTCGGGTCTTACTCATGAAGCTTAGAGTTTAGGTGTGGGCGCATATGGCGAGTCATATACAATTACAAAGTTTAGGGTTGTGATGCATTGTATCTACGTGCCTTCATGCACGCAGAACCGTACGTCGTGCAAGCCGGGCCCAACCACTTTTGTGCACGCCCTCGTTTCGAATGACGGCACCTGCCTACAAAAAATCTGGTTGGGCCCGAATTTCATTCCAAAGATAAAGACCCTTTCAAACGCCAAACCCGAAATCTCAAGCCCTAAACCTCAAGCTCTGAATCCAATCTCCGCCCTTCCCCCTTAAAAGCTCTAACGCTCCATCCTAGAAATGCACTAAACCCTAAACTAAGCACCTCAACCCTCAAACTTCATTTCTGTGAATAGATATATATATATATATATATATATGAACATATATATATATATATATATATATGTAGAGACAGAGAGACTGTGTGAACGTGAGAGAGAAACATACATGTGTGTATATGCAAAAATTCTAATGTTCATACGTCGGAGCGGAACAATCCTGGATCCCTCGTTGCAGACCGACCTCCCTAAACCCTAAACCCTAAACCCTTAGACTCTAGACCCTCGACTCGACACACTTCTGATCTTCGGATCCGGCGATTTAGCCCGCATCCCTGTTGCTGACGACTGCTCGTGTGGTATTGGACTTTAGGGCTTGGGGTTTAGGGGTTTTGTAGGCTTAGCCGTTTAAGGGTTAGGATCTATCCCAGTACGTCGGGTTTAGGGTCTCGGACATACCACGGATCCCACAGCATGTCGGGTTTAGGGTTTCGACGGGAATAGGATTGATAGTGCATCTACAGTAAGCCCCGAAAAGTTGGAAACCGCATTAAGGACAAACAGTGGTGGGATTCCCTATGCAACACTCTTAAGGATTGAGGCTACTGGGTTTTCAACTTTTGGGCTTCTACTATATGTCATGTACTCAAACGATCTCATCAGCAAATCCCGACAGCTGCATGAAAGCCCCAAGCCGTAAAACCCCCTTCAGCCCTTCCAAACAACTCTTGTAGTCTTCATCGAATCCAAGGTCTTTTGATGTGACTGATTAAAAACAGAGTTTTGCATAGATTACACTGTATTCGTACTGATCTTAAGCAGCATTGGTAGTTATTGGGCCCCTATATGCGGCGAAGGTCAAAAAAAGATGCCAGGGCCGAGCCCCCATCGCACACATCCGTGTGCTACCATGATATCGGTCCACATCATACTCGTTCTGTGACCGCTACCGCTACCAGTACCACATGAGTAAAACCTAGAATCATTCTCATATCAGTGACGATAAGCTCTGGAAATCTCGGCTCGAGGCCCTTTACCCCAAACCTCAGGCTCCTCTCACTCAATGAAAGGGCATTCTGCGGATGCCACTCGCGAGGCCTCGCAGCAGACTCAATCCCTCTGCAGGCTCTTGGTGCCGAAGAATAGGGCTTCTGGCTCGGATTGTAGGGTTTAGGGCAGTTTGGGGTTTAGGGTTTTCTGTTTTGGGTTCCACGCTCTCACAGCTCGGCGTCGCCAAAGAGATACACATCCAGTAAGATGCCGTAGAACTCCAGCTGTACCCTAAACCGCTTGCCCGTTGCCTTATGTGATTGCCGCCGTCCTGTGCCTCAGGGTTTAAGGTTCAGTTTCGGGGTCCTCTTTAAAGGGACCCTCAAAAGGGCTTCAAATGGTTTAGTGTTCGGGGAGTGGACGGCTTCGACATTCTAATGTACACTCTAAACATCTGGAAGTAGATCAGGGAACCCTCAACCGATATCCTGGCACCACCATTACCTACTCCAGCATCATTGGTGCAGCACGTAGACAATCAAAGTCACCGCCTTCACACGGGGAAAATCAAGAGCTCCAGTATTTCTAAACTACAAAACAGGAAACGACGAACAGCCTTTCACAAGCCCACAGCATACCAAAACTCCAAACCCTGCCCCCGGAGCCCCCCAAACCCCCTAATTAAACCTAAACCCTTTCGACTAAACTCTGAACCTCTAAACTGTTCTGCTCAGACTTGCATACGCCCGCCGAGACGTCGGATGTCAGAGCCGCGGAACCCCTAAACTCTAAACCCTGAACCCTCTCGAGGGCCCTTGTTTGGCTGACTGGGCGCCCGGAAAAGCACCAAAGCGTCAACTGTTGAGGGCACTCTCCCCAGTATTCAACAGGTTGCACGTCTCATGGTGGTATGTCAGGGTTTAAGTCTAATACAACCCCAAACCCTAAACCCTTTTCAGCACGGGCTTTGGGTGTGTCCCTACACCCTAAACACTTAAGGACCCTACAAGATTCCCTAAGCGTCCATGTGCACAAATGGTGTATACCTTGGGCCCTACGTACATTATAGAGGGAATACCTTAAGGCCAAAGTATATACGTACTATTGTAAGTACTACTTGGATACACTGGGCTTTTAAGTAACAAGGGACAAAAAAAACTTCTATTTCAAAGTGGTTCCTTTCAGAAAAAAAGGTATTAAAGTATGGTCCTCCAAAGCCCAGTACATGGACCCTTAGAGGACCCTAATATGCTCCCCTCAATAGTAGGATTCTTATTATCAGGACCCCAAAATAAGGTACCCCTCATTCTCGGAAACTCTAAAAACCCTTACAGCGCCCTTTCAAAGGATCCCGTACTCTTATAGTAACCCTTTAAAGGAGCCCTTTAAAGGTACCCCTATAATTTTCGGAAAGCCCCATTTGGACTGGGAAGATGACTACGTGAAGATCCCAGGCCCTGGCATGGAAGGCACTGGACATTCTCCAGACTCTGAAAGCCATCCTCAGCTTTCGGCTACTTGGAAGGGCAGGGGACTTAGCAAGTAGGTTATAAGTAGAGTTATAAATACCCTAAATGGAGTTACCCCAATTATAACCCTACTTATAACCTACTTACTAAGTCCCCTGCCCTTCCAAGTAAGGTTTTGTTGTTGAAGGACCCTTTGCCGTCTCGCCGGGATCCAGAAAGGTCGGTTTAGGGTTTAGGGTTTAGTTTTTAGGATTTGGGGTTTAGGGTTTGGGGTTTAGGGTTTAGGGTTTCGGGGTTAAGGGCAGAGGATCCATATACACCACCATGTGGAATTAGGAACCCAAAGGCCATGCCTATTATGTTTTTGAGAACCTGATTCTATAATGGTAGTATATATGGCCCCTCTATAGGCGGTTCCCTATGTAAGGGTGTCGTACTAATTTTGGGACCTGAACAGGGGTCGTAGTTTGCAGAACTACCCACATTTAAGTTCATCGTGCTGGGTTTCGGGTGTAGGGCGGAATGTGCTTGGGTCTGGGACTTCAGAACTTTTTGGTGATTTGGACGGGTTTTGTTGGGGCTTTCGGTTGGGCTTCGGCTCTGATACCAAGCATACGCAAGCAAGGGTTCTTGTCATAGGTCGGGGTTTGGGTTTGGGGTCTTTACGGCCTCTACGGGCGCGATGCCTTCGTCTTTAGGCTTCAAGAATTTCGGGTCAGCATGGAGCACCGACACCTGTGATGCCCTCTCACAGCAGTATCATCAAGGACAACCTTGTTCTACATGTTGCTCCAACACATGATTCCGTTGATGAGCTTCTATCATGAAAGCCCTACACTCGATGCGCTCAGCTCTAAGCCCTGATAGCCCTGAACCTGAAAGAAAAAACACACCTCGAAACCCAAAACCTAAGCCTCAAACCATACTGCTGCGTCACCATGTACGAAATTCACTCATGAACCACTCCCATATGCACTGGTTGTCGTTTGGCAGAACCAAAGAAGCCATGGGTTTGGCGTTTAGGGTCATGGGCCGCACTTTTGCACACAGGACCTCTACTGGCTTCGGGTTTAGAGGGTTATGTAGAAACCTGATTACGAAACCTTGGGCCTGTATTAGGTTCCTTATATGAGTCCTACTATTTTGGGGTTATAGGCCCAGGGTTTCTTAATCAGGTTCCTACATTAGGGTTTAGCTGAAAGCTTAAAGAGTCCTGATTTTGACACCACTCCTTTCATCCCAAGCCTGTCAACAGCGATTCCTGCTTGCACCGTTACAGACTGCACCCCAGTCTTCCAACGCGTATGCATCCGAAGGTTTAGGCCGAGAGATCTAGGTCCTAGAAACGTACAGGCTCGCAAGCCCTTTCTAAAGCACGGACTTGGAAACCCTTTCTCAACAGGCTGCGGCGCACATGCCCTCATGCCCGCCTCACCTCCGAGCTTTACCGTGAACTCGAAACCGTTACACCCGAATCCACGGTTGAATACGATCCAGCACACCCCAAGCTGCTCGGTCCACATCGTTGCATATAGGCTTGTTAATACGTAATAGAAGGCTCTGGGTTCCCGGGTAATTAACACTACATAAACATATTGGGGAACATATATACTCTTGCCCGATATGTTGAAGTCTTACATCGTTTCCGCGTGTAATCACTGAATGTATCCATTCCCCCAACCCGACGTCCGGAAATCCTACTGCAGGGGTGTTCATGACTGGAATGGGGTGTTCGGGTATTTGAACTGCAGCATTACGAGTGTGACTATGTAATTCTATTCTTATATGCTCTTATTTTTGTTGCTATTACTACTACTATTACTATTACTACTACTGCTACTAAGATGCCCTAGCGAATCAATATGAGTATTCTTGAGGCTTCTAAATGAACCCTCTGGCCGGGGTGCAGCAGAAAGCCAGCACCAGAGAGGGCCACCAAGAGCGGCAGGCAGACCGAGAGCCTTTCGTTCTTAGGGATCTGCAGGGTTCTATTACAGTTCCTTTCAAGGGTTGGGTGTAGGGTTTGGGTTTAGGGGTTCTAGTACGGTTGGGCTGCGATTTGGGACTCCGCACGTTGAGTCCTTCATTTGCATAGCGGTGTTGGCCTGTTCGGACACCAGGCAGGGAATTCTATGAAGGTACTGAAGCAGATTGGGGTTCTCATGTAGGTGGTTGTCAAAATTATGGTCCCTTTTTGGGTACCCTAAATATTAGGTGCCTTATTATAATAAGGACCCAAAAAGGGACCATAATTTTGACAACTACCCATGTCAAGGATATCGAAACGAGGGTTTCCTTCCTTTCGGACACTCCCATGTCAAGCCTTCCGGAACGAAGACGTGTCAGAGAGCTGAGTAAATTGCCCTGAGGGTGCAGGTGCCGAAATATCTCATATTCCCAGACTCCCCCAACTGCAAACCTGCGTCCCGGCTATGCTACACCGAAGTACCCAAACACTTTGTCAGCACGGACTGAGGTGCCGCCAGCGCCCACGAAACTCGCAGCCCCGATTTTAGGAAAGAGTTCGAAGGAAAAGCTGTAGAAGACAACGGACTGTAGCTTAAGCTGAAGATCCCTCGAGAGAAGAGAACAATCGCAATCACTGCACCATCTGTTCAAGTATAGAATACTGATGTTCATCCACGTACTCGCACAGTAAAGCTTGACGATGTTGTTGCCACATCAAGGATTGTACTGTAACGGAGAGCAAACCCCACTGAAGATAGCATCTACGTCACTGCTCAGGCGCAACTGTAGGACCCAACGACTCCATAGCATGGTAAGCATGACAAGAGCAGACTCCCACTCATGTATTTGACGGACATGACCAGAGAGCGTCGTGTACTGCCGTCCTTCTGTCTGGTCGAGCACATGTAGGGGAAAGATCGGCATCAGCCAAGGGACGTGAGCACCAAACAGCTTAGCGATCAAGGGCCGTCCTCTCAAGGTGCTCGAGCGTTTGCTACCTGCGGATTCTTCACCGTCGTGTTCGCCTCCATCGCGAAACCCGCCACTGATGGAGGCGGGCCTGCTCCTGCAGCTTCTCGTCCGGCTCCTGGCTGCGCGATGAGCGAGCCTCGAGGTTCTCCTCGTTGTGAAGGCTCGCAAACTCAGCGGCTTTGTGCAGAGCCATGGCACTCTAAACCCTAAACCCCTAAACCCTAAACCCTAAACCCCGAAATCCTAAACCCTAGACGGTCTCCTCCCTCATGCGCCACCAGAGCCGTTAGATCTCCAAATTGAACTTTGGGTACTAAACCCTCTACTGTAGGAACCTGATTAAGAAACCCTGGGCCTATATCACCAAAATAGTAGGGTTCATATAAGGAACCTTAATAAAGGCCTAAGATTTCTTAAACATGTTCCTACAATACCCTCTACACCCTGGGTCTTTTTCACACCAAAATAGAAGGATTCATATAAGGAGCCCAAATAAAGGCCTAAGGTTTTTTCATCAGGTCCCGACATTACGAGCTGACGAAGCTCCGAAGTGCAAGACTTTCCTCAAAGAGGCCAATAATGCAGGGCCTGAATGATAAGAATAGGGCCCCGGTGTAGGGTTTAGGGTTATAATAGGGCCCTGTGTCATATTCCTGAAGCAGTTAGGGAATATAGACCTCAAAGCATGATACACCCCCTCTATCAGTTAGGATGTAACGGTTCTTCCAACCCTAACCCAACATGTTTTGCCTTGAGCCCCAAGAACCTACTCCCTAACCCTAAACCCAGAACCCTACTTGGAGGGGCAGGGGACTTAGTAAGTAGGTTATAAGTAGAGCTATAAGTACCCTAAATGGAGTTACCCCAATTATCACCCTACTTATAACCTACTTACTAAGTCCCCTGCCCCTCCAAGTAAACCACCCTAACCCGACCTGGACTGCAGCAGCCAGCTCGGATCCGACAGCAAGCCCCACAGCGAAAGCTTCGTCGGGATCTGATGGATGAACACGTTCCCGGAGAGCCCAATGCCCCTTAATTCAGGAATATAGCTTAAATCATAGTATGAAGCCCCTAATAATTCAACGTATATTCCTTAATCAAGGGGTATTGGGCTCTCTGGGTTGTCTGTTAGATTCGATGTTCATGGCTTCAGTGTTGCTGAAGCTGCTATGAACCGCTCTGGGATGTTTTTTAAGTCCTTTAAGTATAAGGTTCGCCGACTGAGCATACGCTTGAGGATCGCATCTGGACTTTGCGATACCGGCAATTGGGTCAGGCTTGGTGGTAATATAAATTCCCTCTCTCTCTCTCTCTCTCTCTCTCTCTCTGCCGTGCCATCATCAAGTGTCTCGCAATGCAAGGGCACGAAACAGCAGGCCAGAATATCAGGAAGTGTACTTCCACAATAAACCCTAAAACAGCTAACCACTAAACCCTTGTCTCGGTTTGCTGGTATGACCCTGGGCCCGAACACCACTGTAGCGATTCGTTCCGCAGCGTGCAGCTAAGACCCGGATCAGACTGCGGCTGGGGTTTGAGGGTTGAGAGTTTAGGGTTTTGAGGGCTTAGGGTGAGAAATTTGCAATTTTTCACAACAGCCAAGCAAATCGATGACAATGAAGAGGCACAGATATGGATGATTTCCAGTGGCCTCTGCGAGCAATTTGTCTTAGAGATCTCTGCAGCACCGGTTGTACAAGTCCGTATCATGTTCCGGCGACTCCGTCCAGGCAGATAGCAAGTAGACTTCATGATTCAAGGATCACCCATTTATTGTGCTGTAATGGTATCGGCTGCTTCCTGCCAATCAGCAGTCTTGGGACTGCGTGGGCTGACAAACTTCACAGCAGCGCAGGTGAAGAGCTCGTTTCTAGTAGTTCTGAGGTTGGGGGCGGAGCTCACCGTGAAGTGCGACGTAAGACTCTAACCAGCCCAGCCCTGGGCTCCAGGGTTGTATGGCATGGCCAAACGGAGTCAAAGCTTCAAGAGCAAGGGCTCAACAAGAGGGTTTAGGGTTTAGGGTTTAGGCCCTCAACAAGTGCGTGCCCGAACCTGATTCGTGAGAAGACTGCCGATAGAAACACTGTTTTAAGCCAACTCAGTATTTGGCGTTGGTGCCCGATCCCAAACTGCCTCAGCGCTTGATGCAAGCCTTCCACCCTGACCCCCACACCTCAATCCGACGACCGGAACCCTGCACCCTACCTGGGCCCCAAATAACCTACCTTTTTAGGGACTCATCTCAGGAAATCATATTAAGGAACCCTGAAAATGTAGGTTCTTTAGGGCCCAGGTATGCCCTATAAGACTGACTGAAGAGCCCTAGAACCCCAAATCCCACAACCTAAACCCAAGCCCCTACACTCATGTAGGTAGTCCTCTAAGACTCGAAGTACGGGTCCCTTTCAGGGTGCTGTTTGTACCCAAAGCCTAAAACGGAACCCTACTTTAGATAACCCCTGCAGGTAGTTCTCTGAATCAGGGGGTCCTCCTTTCTACCTTAAAACAAGGGGAGCCCTAATTTAGAGAACTACCCACGGTCGTGACTTCAACCCTATAAACCCTAAGGCCTTGTAATGCGGCGGGCAGTTGGCATCCACGATACCGAGGCGCTGCTTGCTCACATCAAAAACTGCATCCTGGCTTGGGGCTTCAGAAAAAGGGCTGAGGCTTAGGGTTTAGGATTTAGGGCTGAGGGGTTGAGGGGTTTACAGTAGGGGCTTCAGAGCTTTCAGGGTTTGGGGGTTTAGGAGTCTATGGGTTTAAGGGTTGAGGGCTTGAAGGGTCTGAGGGTTTAGGGGTGTAAGGGTTGGTAGGGGTCTAGGGGGCTTAAAGTGTTTGGGGGTTTAGGTGTTTAAAGGTTTTGGGGTTTCAACGTATTGCATAGGGCCTGTACAGGGATCTCTTTAAGTTCTACGAAGGGGCAGAAGAAAAGTAGTCGTTCATTATTAGATCATAGGGCCTGTGAAGTGATACTATTGCTACTTGTTCAAACCTCGTCCACCGGTCCTTGTGCAAGAGAAACGAAATGCCAAGGATCGTCTGGTCCACCTTCACAGGCTGTCTCGGAGCTCTTATTATTAATGGTGGTTGTCAGAATTATAGTCCCTTTTTGGGCCCCGAATAAAGTACGGCACCTACTAAATTTCTGGTACCATAATTTTGACAACCACCATCATGGGCTCAAGAAGGGGCGTTTACGGGAATCTACAGCGAAGTTTTTTTAGCTGCCAATTATAAAGCTTTATGGGGCCTACGGGAGTGACAGTGATCTATGGCTGGTGATCTATAGGCTTTCATAGGGCTCTGCTTCTGTACAGGTTTGATAGGATCTTATGGGGCGTCTGGGGTGGGCGTCTACAAAGGTTTCCAGAAGGGTTGAACAGGCTTCCTTTGGGCTTTTGCCATGAACTTCCAAGTTACACCAAACCTTAAAGTTAACCCTTAACCTGGTTTTTGAGGTTCGGGGGGTTTGGGCTTCTGAGGGCTTAGGGGGGAAGGCCCAATTGCTCACTGGCCAAAACGATCCTGCTTGAGGCAACCCTCGACCCTACTTATGACTGGACGTTCAGGAGCTCTGGTAAATGGTACTAAAGCGCTGTATAGACCAATAACTACTTTTCACCACTCGTAATGCAAGCAAACACAACAACAGTCTGATGAACAAACTCCCATGAAGAAGACCCTCACAATCAGAAAAAGAAACTCGGAAGGGGGCTGTCAAGTCCTTAATGCACCAAGCTGCTGCAAGCACGGAGCCCCCAAACCCTGAATGCTCTGGACGGCAAACCTTTAAAACGAATTCTCTAGGCCCTCTAGGCATCTTGCCTTCGCCATCGGCTGGAAGGCATAGCAAAGCTCACCAACGCGCACCCTGACAGCAGCTTCTATACTCGGCGATGGTTTCCCAGCTTCTTTGAAGGTTTCACAAGGGTTTGACACCATAAACCGTGCCTGAAGCCCTAAGAGTTTTGAGGGGCTGCTAGGATTTTTGAAGACGAAGCGTTTCTGCTAGCGCTTGGGGTCTCAGGGCTTGGAGGTTCCACCTGCCTATCATGATTACCTAGAGGAGCTGTAGAGACTACTATTATGGAATTAGGCCCCCAAAACCATAAATGAGGATGGTCTTGCGGGAACCAATTCCATAATGGTAGTATACATGGACCCTCTGAACTTATTGCACATGGATTTCTCCGTTTAATTCAATTTACCTTCTTTTGCAAACTAGTTAGTACTATCATGAGGTGGCAGTGGACCTTCCCGGGTCTTGGTTTGGGGTTTAGTTCATTAACTGTGGAGCAAAGGTATATACGGGGAAGCTCCGACAGAACCGGCTTCATCCACAGCGATTGGGTTCTGGAAAATTAAATGTAGAATGAAAAATGGGTACTGTATGGGAGCTTCCGAAAACACGGGGCCGTAATTTTGTGCCCTAAATAGTAGGATCCTTCTTATGAGGGCCAAAGAAGGCAAACCTGATTTTCGGAAACTCCCATATAGTTGTACTATATGGTGCTGCTAAGGAATGCTTGTCCTCCGAACTGAGCCCAAAAGCAAGACCGATTCGCATCATAAGCATAAGCATTTTTTGAGGATATCCCTACCTTACTGGGCTTCTTTATAAGGGAGGTTTATATGGGATATCCCTATCCTCAGTTTTGCTTATGTGTTTTTTGGGACCCTACTTCTGCAGTCCTATGATCCGATACGTTCAACATGCCCCGATGTCCATCCCAAGCTTCTGATTCCAGTGCGAAAGTGATGAAGTCGTTCCATTAATGGACCGAGACATCTAAGCGATGGACTCTGGAATGTGTCAAACGACTTCAATCCTAAAACCAAACTGAAACATCGAAGGCAACAGCACTCCCGCTGCACCCACACAAGTTTCCACGGACTCTGTATGAAGGAAGCATGATACACCCCAAAACCCTATTCAACTTGTTGTAGCCCCTACTCAGTACTGGGTAAACCGGCCCTACTGTAAATGATGTCGCTCCTGCATTACCCAAACTCTGACTGGCCCAAAACCCAACGGAATGAAAGCTGAAACTCTCAGAATCGACTACCTTATAGAACCCCATAAGTTGAAAAGTTGAGTTTACAGCCAACAAGTAATACTGAGTATTACCATAATTCCGATAGTCCAGATTCATTAAGGGAATGTAGGTTTTTATATCATTGACCGTATCACTGCAAAGTCCATCCCCGCAGCTTCAGCTGCAGGCCACTCTTACAGAGCCCACGGCCGACACAAACCCTTCTTTGGACTCGAGGCACGAGATCCCCCAGAATATACATGTATATGAACATAATATACATACATACATATGTCTATACATATATATGTATATATATATGTGTGTGTGTATATGCATGTATGCATGTGTGTATGTGTATGTATGTATGTATGTATGTATGTATGTATGTATGCATGTATGTATGTATGTATGTACGAATTTATGTATGTGGGTATAAACAGATGTATATATATATATATATATACATATATATATATATATACACATGTCTGCTATTACTAGTTGAGTATTACGTTTGATTGTATTATTTGTCTGTATAGATACACAGATAGATAGAAAGCTAGCGGCCTTGACAAGTAGAATAGGGCTTGGGGGGGTATTCTATGCTATGACTTTCACAAGAAGCCGTCGGGATAATATTATGAACATATTACTAGGTATTTGGCTGGCAGAAAAGCCCTTTTGAGCCGGGACTGCAACGCACTAAGCCAGACTGTACAACCCAATAAACGCTGCAAGCAGAATCATCAAAGCCAAACTGCTTGCAGTCTCCAACTTAGATCCTTGCTTCGGCTAACCAATTCTGAACGGCTCGGATCGTGCAATCAAAAGCAAGCTTACTTTGATGTTACATTCGAGGCTGTAAGCTAATCGAGTGTCCAAGCTGGAACCATGCATCCATCCATGTTCCCACTAGGTCTTCTGCCGGAAACACCCACCAAAGCAAGCACGACCTCAGCCTCCACCCTGCTAGGGTTTAGTGCCTAGGACAGGTTCAGGAATTGAATTCAAGATCTATACCTGAAACTTAGGCTTTCTCAAGCTTAAACTCACTACATTAAACTCTAAATGCTTCTAGAAGCCTGGTGACAGTGACATCCTTCAAGATCCACCCTCCAATCCTCAACAGGCCTTTTGCTGAGATAGGTCTCTGGCCGCCAGTGAACCTCCACGCTCTCTTCTGTATAACCTTTCGCTGTGACAAATGCCAAGGATCCCTTTCCCAGACCCAGGGTAGATCCAAAAGCTAGATCCCTTGAAGGGGTTCCCATAATTTACCAGTTGGTAGTATAAGGTCCAAAATTCCGGTTCCACTTTCGAGAACCTTTCGGTGGTCTGGGATGAAGAAACCCCGCTTGAAACATTAGGGGCCCGTATAGTAGATCCCCTTATAGTAACCCGGTTAGAGCCCTTTCGAGGATCCCGTCAGGGCTGAGGCAGCACGGTTGATGATATAAATCCTGCATTACCTTACTGATCCTCTACTATGGGAATTACGGTGCATTCCTGGTTATGGGTAATGCAGGATTTATGATCATCAACCGTAGCAGTAGCGGTGACGGTGCAGAGGTTGAGGTTCTTGGCGTTCGCACGTTTGTTTATTAAGGCTTACCCGTAGCCTCAAAGTTCAAGCCCTATGACCGTGTAATTAAAAGGGTAAAGCCCTTGAAACAAGAGGTTATTGGACCCCCAGGTAGGGTGTAAGGCCACGATTGCAACATGCGCAATCGCTCCAGGTTTTTACACCTCTTGGGAGTCGTCGCTGGACAACCCCTGGTGTATAAGAGGCTCGAGTTTGGGATGTAATATAGGGGCCTTAATGATTAGAATAGTATTTTGAGGTATCTTATACTATGACCATGTATAATAAGGAACCCCGAAAAAAAGTGTAGGTAATTGTTGAAGCCCCTATAATAGGCTTCAGGGCTCTGGGTTTCGGGTTTGACATTAGGGGATTTACTCGTGTGTCCAGTTTCCTAGGCAAAGTAAGGGTTAGCTATGTAAGGCTGAGTATCTATATCTATATATATGTGTACACACACAAGGCCGCATCATGTCGAACACATTGTCTGCGGCACGCACCAGCATTAAATCTAAAGGCGGGCCTCGAATGACCCTGAAACGAAAGGGGTATATCTCTCTGAAGTATGGGGTTCCAACCACATGCAGCCCTTCCAGGCTTCATTTCGTTTGGAATTCAAGATTTGGTTCAGGGCCTGCGGTGTATGGCACCAACCACCAAACAAGTGCTCCAGCTTTATGAATTATCTACCTATCTGCCTATCCATCCAATCGAACAAACAAACAATCAATTCATGGATCGTCCTTTTCGTGGTATCTTGGACTAAGCTCATGAACGAGAACACGGGTTGCCTCCTCAGTGGGGCACTGCTCCTCAAGCACCGGTTTAGGGCTTAGGGTCTACCCTTATCGCACCCATACCCAGAAACTTGCAGGATAGGATAGGGCACTGGGCTTACAAAGAGCCGTCTTTAGGTCTGAAGTTAATGGCAACACCGTGGCCGCATCAAAGCAACAGCCGACGGCCTCAACAGAACAGAACTTAGCGCAGCCCTCAAACGAGTTTCTCAAGCAGGCGGAGCACGGAATTTCATCTTGATGGTGGGGAATGCTGCCTGCAAGAGGCCGAGTTCAAGAAAGGTGCAGCCGTAGAGCTGCAGTAGGCTTAAAAGCTTACTTGAGGGCACAAAGCTGGTTGCCCAGAGAGCCCAATACCCCTTAATTAAGGAATATGGCTTAAATCATAATATGAAGCCCATAATGATTTAGGGTATATTCCTTCATTAAGGGGTATTGGGGTCTCTGGGTAAGCGCGCGGACAGAAATAGGCACGTAAAAGCAATTCTGGCACCCCACTGAGTACTAGATGCCTGCCACAGACAGAGTAGGTTGCTCTCCTTGAATAACCACTTTACACAGGAACCCTTGTTGTGGCATCCGGGCTGTTAGCTCGGGCACGACAACGTAGGGTTCCGGCTCGATTCCGACCATGATATCAAGTCGCAAGGTGCACTGATCGCAGGTACCAAGGAACGCATTGAAAGGCCAACAAAAACCACAACAGAGATCAGAAAGGCTCAGGGTCTGTGCCTGAGTTCTGTGCCATTCTCGGATCGTCGGGCAAACACATAAAATGGCACATCGAGATACAAGCAGGCCAGCAGCAACGGGGCCGTCCGAAATAGGCTCGCATGCTAGCACAACACGGCCGTCACAATTTCATCAAATCCGGCGACTTCATTTGAAAGTCTGAATGGTGAAGGGTCAGGGCAGCGGCATCATCGAGGCCACACCGAATGCTTTGAACCTACTTCATGGGGCCTGTCGTCACCGCACAGCCACCGAAAGTATTGAAGGACAGGGACTGCTGATGTTCAAAGTTAGTGCCTCGACACAAGTCTTGCATAACAAGAAGAACGACAGCAAGGCTCCCCAACATCGGCAAACTATCTCGGCACCGGTGCTTGGCTACAAAACCATGGCTTCACAGATTTACCTGGGCTACAAAACCAAGCGCCCGATGCCCTCTTTGTTACTGGACTCAGGTCAAGTGCCCTATTGTTGCACCCTAAACTTCAAACTTCAAGCCCTCAACCCTGACCCGGAGTTGGCAGACTGGCTCCCATCTGGCCTGACGTATAGCTGGCATCTCTTCGTTTTGGTCCGTCACACTCTTGAACTTCCAGCAATGCCTGGCAAGAGTGCTGAGAAGCGTCGTTTTTGCATGCGAACGTTGTCGCAGTTGCGTCGAGCCTCATGGTGCTGACAAAGGTCGTGAATTGTCGGGATTCTCTGCTTATCCACGTGTTTCGACATAGGCAACTCGGACCCAGGCGCTATACAGATTGATCTGTTCAGTCACACTCGACACAAATATCCAAATTTTGGGTAGTCGCGGAATATGGTTCACCCTGAACCCTACCTACGTCATAAAACCCTTCCTGTATAAATCCATGTTTTGCCCAACCCCTAAACCCCATAAATCATTCTGATTTGACAAGTTCTCCTAGGGGTGCTCCGAGGAAGTCGAAAAAGCAGATTGCACGATCAATTTGTTAATCGAAAATCTGAACTACGACACTCTCACCCTTCGTGGGGACTTGAATTCGGAAACCTCCTACGTACACCGCTCAACCATAAACCATATACCCCGACGACCTCTCGCAGTCCGAGAAACAAAAACCGGGTTTAGGTGTGTTAGAGGGTCTTGGGGGCATGGTCTAGCTTCAAAAAACATTAGTAGTGCTTACTCCCCAATCCCTGAACCTCTAGATTGAACCCAACGGGGCAGGGTGCGGATGCCCCTCAAGGCGTTGCCCCTTGCACTTGTCTGGCAACGCCTGAGAAGAGCCGGGCTTTTCTTGGCTGTACGCTCTCGCAACTCGGACATGCCAGACGAGGTCTCTGAAGTTCTGTCGAACTACAGGATTCAGGCTATCGAAAAAACAGAACAGGGCTTGGGGTTTAGAGCTTTCATTAGGGCTTTGGATTAAGATTCTTGACAGGGTTTAAAGCTTTTAGGGCTGAGCGGTTTGGGACTTTAGGGCTTGATTCAGGTCTTCAGGGTATCTCGGGTCTATGGGCTTTGGGGGTGCAGCGGTTTGGGGGGCAGCGGTTTAGGGCTATAGGCGATGCGAAGTACTCGGAGCTCAGGGAACCTTACAACTGCACTTACATACGTAATCATACGTAGAAGGTCATTGGGGATGGTGCTCGTATTGCGACTCTAACATTCTGCTTCCAGGGGAATTTCTGCATTTTGCATATCGAGGTTTGAGCCCTCTTGAGGTGAGGCCTCCTGGTCTCAAACTTGGCCCCTAAGCCCTAAACCCTGAACCCTGAGCCCTAAACCCTACGCTGTCATCAGGAATGTCCTGTGAGGCTCAAGGATATCCATTCTGGAGGGAACTTCCGGGGTTTCGGCCTCCCAACAAAGCCGCTGCTATCAAAATAATATAGCCGCCTTGCTAATTAGAATCGGGTTTGGGCCGGGGTTTTAACTATATAATCGTTCAGGAACGCTGGAGATCAAAAACGATGTAGGAAGGACTGACAATGATAACAATGCTGATCATGACAAGACCAAAACTAAAGTGGTCGGAGTAGTGGTGAACATTGCAGCAAAGGCAATAGCCACCCACAACGGCGACAATAGCATCGCCAGCCGTGGAGTCGTTGCAGTTGCAGTCAGTAGATGCTAGGTGTGGCAGTGGTGTCAGATCAGGTAGTATTGGGTGGCCGCCGTCTTCTCTATCGTCGTCGTCACCGTCACAGTAAGAGCTTCAGCATCACCAGCAGCAGCTGCAGTGCCACAGCAACCGAGCGGAGCAAAAGCAGTGGCCAAGCAGCAACTAGCTAGAAAATTGTGTGTGGCAGGATAGCAAGCATGTAGCTCTCACAGAATTCTCTAGGAACAAAGTGCCAGCAGCAAAAACAATGACTAACCATGTGAGAAGACAGCACGCTTGGCTGTCATGCACTCGTGATGATACTGAAGATGGTACATGGACAATTGCTACATCTTTCTTCACCATCGCTGTGCTTCTCGAGAGAGCGATCAGGGTAAGGCTGGCGAACAGCATCGAAACGACGATGATGACGATGGCTACTGGTTCTGCAAGGAACACTACGCCCCGAAAGCCGCAAACCCTACAGTAAACCCCATAAAGTTGGAAACTGGGTTAAGGCCAAACAGTGCTGGGATTCCCTATACATTACTCTTACGGATGGAGGCTCTGGGGTTTCCAACTTTTGGGCTTCTACTGTAAGCTTTCCGATCAGAGCATGGCTTCCAGGACAGAGGCACGCAGTAGGCATCGATGGCCGCAATGAGATTGTTGAAGACCGCTGGTGGGAAGTAAGTCAAGGTTGTGCCAGTGTCCTTGGCCCAGAGAAATTTGAGGCTACAGATTGACAACCCCTGATCCCTTCTTAGTCTGGACTATGATAAGGGGTATTCATATCAACCCCCCTCAGAAAGCGCCCATAAGTCCCTTGAACCCTCATAGACACCCTGCGAAGCCGGCATACAACCATCCCAAACCATGTCACAAAGTTCGTATAAACCGCTGACCAAACCAAGCCAAAACGAAGCCAAGGAACACAAAAACTGACATACGCCGAAACAAAACTGTGTACATCAAAAAGCCGGCTCTATTAGCCGGGACTTCACATTGAACGCGGCCAAGAACCAGTAAACCCACAACCAACAAATCTCGAGTTTTCAGGAAATGACTGGCAAAGCTTGCGTGAAACATGGAAAAACACGCCCGGACACATCGTCTAACCGTTATGTCCAGGAACAGCATTGGTCATTATTCCGCCCCCCTACAGTGGGCTTTGAGGGTGTAAATGGGATCGTGGTGCGAAACAGAACAGAGTCGTCGAAGCAGAAAACTTCAAACCGCAACCAGAAAGTCCTTAAACCTAAACCTTAAAAGCAGGTGTGGGCGAGGGGGCCGGGGGATACCATCTAGCTAGCTTCGTTTCAAGTTAAGCGCAGGGTGAAGCGGTTAAGGGATCGAATATGGGAATTTTTCGAACATGAAGGGCACCTTATTGCGGGGTCCTTATAATCAGGCTCCTCAAATTTAGGGGTACTATTTCAGGGTCCCCTATTTTCGGGTACCCCCATATGATCCAATGAGTAAGACTTGGGACTGAGGGGAAACTTTCTCAGCATCAAACAAGTTGTCGACTTCAACAGCCCAAAAACAATTACAGTTTTAAATAGGGCGCTAGATTAAACAATAATGAAGGAATAAATCATTTCCCACAAACCGATACCTTTAGTTAGTAGAGCATGTCTTGTCTTTGCTCTTAGTGCGTTTTGGCCCGGAGCTGGTATCTAACAGTTCGAACCTTCAGTCTCAAAGCCCCATGCCCAAAAAGGCCGTACGGCCCCTTGAGTCCTGACAACCCCCAGCACCCTCAATCACACAAGCCCTTTTGCAACTGGCTGCAACTCCGCCAGCACGAACACTCGACCGACAATCACTAAGTTCAAGGGCCAAACCTTGAATCTTGAATCCTACACCCGATAAGCCCATAAAGCTGGGAGGAACCCAAAAATAAACCCTAAACCCTAAACCCATAACCCTAACCCCGAAACCCTAAACCCTACACCAAATCCCTAAACCCAAAGCTCTAGACCCTAAACCCATAAACCCATAAAGTGCAGGAAGAGAGCCACCACTGCACTTCCGAAGTCATCTGGGATGGCTGCGACCAGGCGGTCGTCGACCATCATGCTCTTCGGTGTGACTGAGTAGTAGCCTGGGTTCTTACGGTTTGGGGCTGAGTGTTTAGTCTCATTAAAAATTTAATGCAAGCCATACTAAAGAAAGCACAATATTGTTTGCTATAGATCCTTGTTTTGGTCAGCTCTTCGGTGAACCCTCTTTACCGGTTCAGGGTTCAAGGTTTAAGTTGCCATGATACGGAACTATAACTCGTAAATAAAAGGGTTTCTTTAGTATTACGTCCTTCAACACAGTTAAAATCGCAAGGAACAAATTTGGTAAGACTTTTTAAACCCTAAACCAATTAAAACCACCAGGGACACACAATTGGAGATAGTGGTTGCTGGAATTGCTGCTCCCGTCCCTTTAAGTTAAGCCCTTTGCTTCTCAAGGCTCTACGGACCAATGCTTTCAAGGACTTCGCGGCACAACCCTGAACCCTAAATCCTACCCAAACCCTCAACCCCCAAACCCCTTTCTTGCTACTGGTCTCAAGTCTGGCCACCCAAACCCCTTAACCCTTAACCCTAAACCCCTGTTTGCAAGCTGAACTTCTGGTGTCCTACGCCCAAATCTTGAACCCGCAAAGCCCGCAAGGGACACGTTTTAGACAATTTGTCTTCCAGGCCGACCATCCCTGAACACCTAAACCCCAGCTACCCGAAACCCGAAACCCTACCTATAGTCTCCATTGTAGTTCCTTTTTCTGGCTAACCTGTTTTATGGTTAGGAACCTATAGTAAAGATTTTGGTTAACCAAAAAATAAACTACAATGCAGACTATAGGTGAATCTGAAGCCATGCGGCCTTTGATTCCCATGGGAATCCAATTCATGCCTCTCCCATGACAGATCTGGGATGATCTGGGTTTCGCAAAGCTACACAGGCTTGCAGAGTCGTCGAAGGGTGATTTTCATCGCCTCAACCTTGCACCCTTACTTGGAGGTTCATTGGTAGTTGTAAGCAGGGTTATACCTAAGGTAACTACACTTATGACCCCTATTAGGGGACCTAAAACCCCACTATAGCTACCCATGAACCTCCAAGTAACCCTATAAATCCTTCACCCTGAACCCTACATGACACGAACCATCTGGATCCCTTGACCCATTAAAAGGCCTAACTAACGCTTACCCGCATAGTCAGGTTGGGCTTTGGTCTGGGAGAAATGAGTCTTCAGGGAAGGAATAGTGTTCGAAAATTTTGCCACGGTTTGGAGATACTTGGAGGTTCATGGGTAGTTATAAGTAGGGTCAACAGTAGGGTAACTATACTTATAACCCGTACTAGGGGACTTTCTGCCGCACTTATAACTACCCATGAACCTCCAAGTAAGGGCTACTGGGCTTTCCAACTTTACGGTCTTGGACTAGGATGGCTCCGGCTTCAGCCGCTTCACAGCTTTGTCTGTGAGTGTGTGTGTGTGCCCATGCGCGCAAGAGAGGTTTACGGCCATCGCAACGGAAAGCCGGAACCCGAATCCCAGAGAGCCGAATACCCCTTAATTAGGGAATATAGCTGAACTCACACTATGAAGCCCCTTAATGGTATGTTCCTTAAGTAAGGGGTATTTGGGCTCTCTGGGTTTAGGGCCATCCAAACGGAAAGCCGGAACCCGAAGGAGGCCTGCAGTGTGGTATTTGGCGTTGTCGCCCCCCACCGACAAAAGCCCTCCCCACGTAGCCAGGCAGATCGAGAAGACAGAGGCGTCCACGTGCTTCTTGTCTCCTTTGCGGATTCGTTGCGAACACCCAAAACCCTAAGCCTCTTCGACTCGAATGATCCGGCAAGCAGCAGCAAACAGTCGGAGGAGCCCGTATCAAGGTATCTTCGTGAATGATGGGTTTACTGCTTTGGGCTTTTAGAGTATCGCTGCGAAGAAGCAACGCTTGTGCCTTCTGAAGGCACGACTACCATGAAGTAGCATCAGGAGCAGAAAAATGTCAAGGACGCAGTATCCCAATGAACAAGCAATCCTCTACACCCAAAGGCTCCAAAGTACCTTTACAGTAGATATATAGGGTTGCTACAATAGGAATTACCATTATGATCTGGGGAAGTATCCCCCCTAATAGTACCTGGGACCCTTTGGGATAGTACCCAGGACCCGGCTCAGCGGATGCTAGGCGTCTTGTCATCCCTTTGAAGTACCCTGCGCATCTTCATCAGGAGCACGACTTTAGGGTCTCCATCGGCCTCATGAGTTCAAGCTGACTTGCATGGTGCGAAAATTGAAAGACCCGGGTGGTTGTCAATATTAGGGCCCCTTTTTGGGTCCTTATTGTAGTACGGCACCTAATATTTAGGCTACCCAAAAAAGGACCATCATGTTGACAACCACCCACCCAGAAGAGTACAGGGCGAAGCCTTTCAACTGCACTCAAACAGGTGGCTTTCAAGAACACTTCACCCTGAGTTATAGCCCTGGCTCCGAAAAAGAAAAATCTGCAGAATAGCTCAGGCGTCCAGGACTTCCCAGACCCCCGGGAGGATCTAGAAAGTAGATCCCCTAATTTGGGGCCGTATACGACAAAGGGTACTTTTATAGGAACCCCCATTAAGGGATCTACTTTTTGGATCCTCCCGGGGGTGTGGGTTACTGTTACAATGGCATATATTGGGATTCTACTAACCCGGGAAGGCTGAAGGTTGCGTAGCAGACGACCAAGATAAAGGGAAGTGCGAGCTCAATGGAGACATAACTGTTACAGGAAACCATGTAGAACCCTGTAAGCAGCCTTATCAATCCTCTGCACGAAGTAAGCCAGGCTGCGAAAGAGATCTTGCAAGATGTTCGCAGTTGCTGGCATCTGGCAGAGAAACCATCTCGTATTCAACAGGCCAAATACTACTATTTGCTTAAGAACCCACCCAAAAAATAAAAAATATGTTCCTTATGGGGGTAATGTAGGGATTATTATTTTTTTTGGTGGTTTCTTAAGCAAATAGTAGAATAGGGATTGTTTTAGTTGCTTTTTTACGGCTCTTTTCTGCTCAGCCCTCCATCTGGAGGGTCGTTTAGGGTTTAGTCTAGGGCTTGGGGCTTACACACGGGTCCTGAAACCAACACAATCCTATATTACGTGTGCTAGTCCACACTTGTTCTCATTCCGGGAAAGACAGATAGCATAAAACATCGAAACCAACTGTGAATGCGTACGTGTATATACGTTGCGTATGTATGTTCGTACATGTGTACACCTATCTGTTCATTCGTTCGATCATTTTCTTGTAGTTTTAGTTAATTATATTGGTACTAAGAGAAATTACGCACTTGTACAGCATACGACCTTCGAGCTTGAAAGCTTCAACCCTGAAGCTACTGCTGCGAAGCCAAGCACATCAAGCTCATGCCTTACTCTGCCTGCCTGTTCCGATACCCCATTGCTACTGTAATTAGCGGCCTGGGGATTGGCATAGAATAGAAGTTGAAATAGGTTACAGCGAATCTCCAAGGGAATATCAGGGCATCTTGCTACTATTAAGCTTGTCCTAAGCCCTAGGCAGTTGAATCGAACCCTATAAGCCGTCCCTCTCGCCTGGTACCCATCTTTCGGCGCTAGGCCCATGATGCCGTTGGCTTCTTGGGTGAAGAAGAGCTTATTCCTGGCTCGGCTCAGGAAGTGGAGGGTTTAGGGCCAATTTAGGTCTGGTTAACGCAGGGGCCTGGATCGCTACAATACGGTTTTGGGGTAGATGAGAGTGCGCCTTCTTAAGGAACCCTTCGGGGTGCGGTATGGCATACCAGGAATAACACTACAAATATTATCCGACCCCCCCAACTACCTCTATCATACCCCAAATGCCCTCCATAAAGATACCCTTGGAGGATCCTGGACATTCCCACGCCCACGGTTTAGGGTTTAGGGTTTAGGGTTTTAGGGTTTAGGGCTTAGGGTTTACGCTTCGAAGGTGTGTTATGGCTCTACTCAAGACAAAACCTGCTTTCGAAGGTAGAAACCCACAAACGACAAGGTTTCGAGGTCGCTTTTATGGGAGATATAAGGTCTAGGCTTCAAGCTTGAGCCATGTGAAGTTAGAAGAACATCCATCAATAAAGAAGTACTGTTGGAATCGAAATCTGAGAACGCAAACAAGGCTACAACCTATATACAATTGTCTTAAGACGACAGATGCATATCCAAATAGGAGCGTAACACTTTTGCATCCTACTGTAACAGAGACAAAGTCGCCTCTCCAACTATTGGAGTAGCTCCTCGACAAAGGTGTTGTTAGGAACCAGTCGTGGAGGCTCATAACAAAGCTATGCACAAATGGGAGGTTCAGAAAAAAACTCCTACATACTGGGGTTCTTCCTGCAAGAACCCTCAAGGCTACCTCCCTCTAAGTTGAGAGGCGCACCAACAAAAACCGCGACTTAGGTGCGCTGAGCCTTGAAATGACCCGGACCTCAAAGCCCTAACCCCTAAACCTAAACCGTAAACTCTAAGGAAACCTTTGACTCCTAACCCACAAACCCTCACACCAAAACAAACCCACCCCGCGACAAAACACAGGCGGACACACAACCTGACAACCTTACGAAACTCTAACTTAAAACCTCAAACACTAATCCAACCCGAAAAAAGGTGGTGCAGGACTGAAGCCATAAGTGGGTGCTAGGTTGCTTTTTCCCTCCCGGGTGCTAGGTGGGACTTAGGGTTTAGTGTTCAGGACACGGCACAAACCAATCCTCGCAAATGGGTTCATCGAGATTAGCACTTCACTACAGCAGCTACCAGAAAGTACACCAGGGTCGTGTAAAAGCCTAAAGGCTGAAACAAACCAAACTCTGGCTCACTAAGCATCCCATCATCACCCTCAGGCACACAAAAGCCATGAAGACTGATGCAAACCAGTTCCGCATGACTCCGTTGCAGCTATGGTTCCATACAGCCGAAACCTTTGTAGAATGTTCATTGTGATGTCGAACTCTTGTCTTGCGACCCAGCTGGCGAGAGACCGTTCCTACCTGCTTCCTAGCTCTGAGATCAGTCCGCCCTCGGAGATACCGAGCTATTCAGCTCCGCACATACCATTTCTGAAACGACCCAAACCCCTACACCACAAAATCGCAAAATCCGAATTCCGAAGCTTTCTACTCCCCCGACCACCCTAAGCCCTTAACCCACGAAACCAACCCTCATCCCTAAAAGCGTAAACCACACCGAACCCTTAAACTAAACCCTACCTTAGCCCCAAAGCAACGGACTTTGCATTCTTAAGGACTCTTATAAGTTATACGGAAGTCATGATAAGGAGCCCTAAAGCAAGTAGGTTTTGGGAGTGTGAAGTAAGCCCCAAATCACCGTATACCCCTCCCAAAACGTGCTCGAAACCCCTATATTCACCGTGAAACCCGTAAACCCCAAACCACCCTAAACCGCAGCCGAAAGTCTCCGAATCGTGGCAGCCCATGCGAGCTTTGACCGGTGGGTTTTCTTGGAAAACGTCCCCGAGCTTCACCTCCGCCACTGTCGAAGGCTTAAAGTTGGGTACTGCCACAACCCGGTAATAGTCTATGCCAGGGGTCTGTATAAGGGCTTTCTGTGAGTAGATTAATTATAAGCTTTATCCATGTTACAGAGTGGGGGCAGTACGCAAGGCTAGGGTTTGGAGTTTGAGGTTTAGAGTTGAGGGTGTAGGGTTTAGAGTTGAGGGTTTTTTTTCAGGTTTTCACGGTCTGAAAGGGCGGCGCAAAGCTGTAGTCTAAGGGCTCATAAGGTTTTGGTGCTTGACGTTTTGCGAGTTCCTATCAAATTTTATATGGTCTGCATAAGAAGGCATTGAGGAGTCTCTCTTGTTCGGAACAGACGTTGAGCCCCCGAATCCCTCAGGCTTAAATTGGGAGTTTCCGAAAACAAGGGGGTACCTTAGTTTGGGGTTCTTAGAGTAAGGAACCTACGATATAGGGCACTATTATAGGGTCCCCTCTATTCGGAAACTCCCAATTGGTGTTTAAGGCGGCTTAGGGCCGCAGGCCTCCTTCCTGCGAGGCCTTAGAGTCCTTAGTTGCTGAGTTCATAAGCCCCCAATAAAAGTGTACACTTTTAGTTTTATAGTGGGTCATATTATCCCAAAGAGTGTACAGTGAATCCACGCAGCTACTAAGTCTTAAACTGCGTAGCTCCTATCCCTCAGTGTGCACGAGACTTCAACGTGCGGAACGTCGCGACTCGAGTTCAGAGACCAACTTCCCTGAAACCCCACATGCAAAACCCTGCAAGCTCTTAATTTACCCTCGACTTGGAGGTTCATGGGTAGTTGTAAGTCGGGTTATAAGTCCCCTAATCTGGGATACAAGTATAATTACCCTACTACTCATAACCCCGCTTATAACTACCCATGAACCTCCAATGTAGACCCAACCCTCTGAACCCGAAGAAGCTGGCTTTAGGTGCTAAGCTCCCGAGAAACATTAACAGACTCTGCTCGTCGTCTTCCAAGAAACTCCTGCACCCTTTCAGTGTGTATTTTGCTAGGATCCCGGGAAGCCAGGATTACAGCGAATCCCAGAAAGTTTGGATTTAGGAGGAACAGGGCTAGGATCCCTTATAGTTTACCTTAGGGGCATGAGGAAAATGATGTTCCAACTTTCTGGCTTCTAGTGTAGGCAGTTAACCGTAGACCACAGACAAGGAAAACAGTGCACACTGGGAGAGCTACTTCGCGAAGCCAACTCAGGATCCAACTACGATCTGAAATCCAGGGGGCCTTGAGGTGTTGGGGTATACAATGCTACAAAGATGATAAGGAACCCTACAGACTCACGTGGCTAGTTATTTAAACTTAATTTGATCTTTAATGAAGTGTTTTGGAGTCTCCGGCTTTTGAAAATCACAAGAAGCCGTTGGATCAGAGGCCAAGGTGCATAGTCTTCGAACCAATGACCGGATATCGCACTCCTTGGTCAAGTCTGCTTAGCATACTTGCCGAGCTGACGCATGCAATGGAGGGCTCGCTGTTGTCGTTATGGGTGGAGTCGTATCTACCACCCGGGTTAAAAGGGTTACGTGTTCAGCAAGAACAAGGGTTGAGGGCTGTGGATATAATTACGCTACGGAGTCCCCAATTCAAACCCGATCGAAACCACCTCGTAGCTTCCTCTAAGGGTCCATGTACCCAAATCGTATACTTTGGTCTGAAAGTAGACCACATATGGGAGTTTCCGAAAATCAGGGGTATCTTATGTATTTAAGGTACTACATTGAAGTCCCCTATTTTCGGAAACTCCCATATGGCTACTTTGGGGTCAAGGTATATGCTGTTTAAAGGGTACATGGGACCTTAGGGCTCCTCTAAGTCATGTCAGGACAGAGATGGGGAAGTAAGGAGCCCCATATGGGAGTTTCCGAAAATTAGGGGTACCTTATTCTGGTGTCCTTATAATAAGGATCCTACTATTTCGGGCACTACATTCCCTAATTTTCAGAAACTCCCATATCGAGTAGGAGTAGTAGGATCTTTACTGCGAGGATCGCTGTAGCGATCAGAGATCCCTATGTACGGTACCCCTACTGAACTATTTAACCTGAAAGTCTCAGATCAAGGCCCTAAATCCACAAGGTCTACAAGCCAGCGAACATGCGAGACTCAGGCGAAGATGACGACGCAGCCACTCAAATCCAGATCTCTTCAACTTTGGTGTTCGTGGCAATGAAACCCCGGATCCACCCCCGAAGCACCTGAGCCAGAAAAGAAGGGCCAGCACTGGACGGCCAGAAACCACGAACTTGATATAGTCGTGTTGGGCAACTTCATCTCAGCACTACAGGGGTAAAACGCATAAAGCCAAACGACTTCCCTTGCCATCTCGCGCTCACCGCCCATGCGAAAATCCGGATAATTGAACCAAGCCGTGAACCCCAAGCCGTAACTCACAAAGACAAGTCGCCCTTCGGAGTATTTTTCTTGATACTTACACCTCCGGGCAAGGGCAAGAAAAAGAGCATGCCACAAGGGTTTAGGACCTAGGATTTGCTTGGAGGTTCATGGGTAGTTATAAGTAGGCGTTATAAGTAGGGCAACTATACTTATAACCCATATTAGCTTATAACCCCCCTTAAAAACAACCCATGAACCTTCAAGTAGGGTGTTCAGGGTCAAGGGTTTGGGGTGCTGCTTCAGTAGGCAGTGAGGGTGAACACACTGGGATGACAGCTGATCTCTCTGCTGCGTTGACAGCGATACGGGAGTTTCCCAAAATTAGGGGTGCCCCACCCTGGGGGTCCTTATAATAGGGATCCTACTATTTGCGGTACTATATTAGGGTCCCCTTTTTCGGAAACTCCCAGATGAGCCCACTTGGGTTTTTCGTTTGGGTTTCGCCTTTTTGGGGGTTTAGGGTTCAGGTGTAGGAGGCCTAGTGTTTCGGGGTCTACGATTCAAGGTTCCCCCCTCGCTTAGCTGGGTCCGGGTTTAAGGCTTACGGTGTCTTTGGCTTAGAGGTCGATTCCGAAATGGCTGCATGAAGGATTAGCGCTTTTCCGGTTTAGGCTTTGTTTGAATCTCGACGAAATTACAAACTGGGAATTGGATGAGCGGTAGCAGCATTCCCAATAGCTTGCATTTTAGGCAAGGAAAAAGGGTTACCAACTTTGTGAAATTACTAGAAACTCCATCAGCTATGAACCTCCGACAAAACACAGTCTGTGCAGGGCCTGTTCTCGGAACAGCCATCACAAAACGGCTTGCCAGTGCCTTGGACAAGGACGCACGCTTGCAGCATGGCCTTCACCAGGTGCTTGGGATGACTGCGATGAAGCATCCATGTCTTCCGCTTCTACCCTGAAATTTAAACCGTAAAGCCCGTCCCAGTACATACCCACAGCACCCTGATCGGAACAAAGCGTTCGCACAACTGCAATCAGCTCAGCAGCATGGCATCCACTCCGCCGTTTGAGACTTGCCGACGTCGATGGCTGGTTCCTGAAGTCGAATGTGTCTGACTCTCCGTTCAGAGTTTAAGATTTGGGGGTGGAGTTGCAACCGATGTTGAAAACGACACAATCTGGCTTTGAAAAGCATACGCTCTACATATCCGCCTCAATGGAAAACATATGTATACATATATATATATATATATATATATATATATATATATGTTTATATGTATGTTAGTATATAACGTGTATATCGTATATCACCCCGCCAGCACCCTGCAAGACGCTACATCAGCTCCACCATCGCCCCCGCTTAGCTCTGCTGAAGCCCTACACGCCCTTCCTCTACTTAGTCCGGACACACACACACAACAGGTCCGCGAAAAGCGGAAGCCGAGGAGCTAGGTGATTCCCACAGTGGTCGCAGCCACCGCCTCAGTCGTGCAGGGCTGCTATGGCTCTCTAGTTTGCTTCGTGTCGCTGTTGTGGCTGTTGTGGTGGCTCTTGTTTTCCTCTGATACAAACTTGAAACAGCATGTTCGAACTGTGCCCAATATGTCTCAATCCAATAATGAGTTTCAGCCCCCCTGCTTGTGATGCCGACGGCTTCTCCCGAGAAAAGAACACTGTGCCCAGGCTGCAGCAGCTTCACAGACCAGGTTGCATGCTTCAGGAACGCATACTGGGAGGAGGTGTGTCTCTACGGCCGAGGCTGAACCGCTATGCGAATCTCTAGGTGGAATAGGGCAGTATACTAAGAGGTTGCAATAGTCAAGCGATCAAGGGACTGCTATGCCTGTCCAAACCTCCCCGCTTTCCCCCTCCGAACACCTTGAATCTACCCAGGGGCCCCAAAGTAGCTCCTTTTTAGATAGTATGTTCAAGTCCCTAACCAAACAAGAGGACACACCCAAAAAGGAACTACTTTGGGGCCCCTGGGTAGAGCCCTGGACCCTTCACCCTCACAGCCCGGCTCTCCCAAACCCTCGAAGCCCAGGAGCCCCATACTTGGAGCTTCATGGGTTGTTTTTTAAGTGGGGTTGTAAGTCCCCTAATCTGGATGATGAGTAAAGCCACCCTACTACTCTCATAACCCCACTCATAACTACCCATTTCATGGCCAGTAGGTGGGGTTGTAAGTCCCCGAATAAGGGTTAGAAGTATAGATGCCCTACTTATAATCCCACTTAGAACAACCCACGAACCTCCAAGCTGAACCCCCATAAAGGCCCCAAAACCCTATTCTAAGTACTAAGGCCCTTATGGGGAATCCTTATTATAACTATGGTGTAATGGGCCTCAAAACCCTATTCTAACTATCAAGCCCCTTCAAGGAAGCCGAAGCCCGAATTTCAAAACTCTGAGGGGACCAAAGGTACAAGGAAAGCCCAGCAGGTGGCTGCCGGTATCGATGATTACCGAAGTGAGCCTTGATTTGAGGAGTGTTTTTGGGTTAAGGGTTGAGGTTAAGGTTCGGGTTGGAGGTTTCCGTTCAGAGCCTTGATTCTCTCGATTGCTTGCGGTTATTGGATTTTTCCCGAGGCCCGCATTGCAGGGTAGAGGTCTTGTTGGATTAAGGTTTTGGGTTTAGGATTATGGTTTGGGGTTTGGGCTCCCTAGACGCCCAAACGTTTCATTATTGATAATTCTTGTGATTCTGGAGCACTACTTTCTCGGTGTCTCTACGAATTGTCATACGTGGTATCTCTAGAATCTCTAGCATAGCCCTTCCATTTGGCTGCCTGCACGGACTTGACTGCAAGTGCTCCGAAACAGGTCGCTTGGGCGACGTCGTTCATGTCGCAAGGCGCAACTCCAACCCCGAAGCGTTACTTGGAGGTTCGTGGGTAGTCATAAGTGGGGTGATAAGGGTTTAGGGTGTAGGGTTTAGGGTAGTTATAAGCGGGGCAATAAGTCCCCTAATGTGGGTTATGAGTGTAGCTACCCGGCCCTACTTATCACCCTACTGATAACTACCCATGAACCTCCAAGTAACAGAACGGCATACACGTGCGGTGCGCTCCGAAGCAATTTTCCCTTGACTCACGGAACCCTCGCTGTAGGGACCTTAGTACGATACTGAGGATCTGAAAGGAACCCGAAGCAACATTCCTGACATGCTCAAAGCCTCTCGCATGTTTCGAGACCCTTTCAAAACTCAGCAGAGAAAAGCCCACACAAACCCGAAACACACAGCCCTCAAACCGAGAAACCGAAACATTGAACCCTAAACTCCCTAGACTCTTAGCCCTTTTGCAACAGGCTTCGTACTTTTGCGTGGAGTCGGTCGCTCATGAAGCTTGGCCCTAAACTCCAAGCCCTAAACGAAAAGCCCAAGACCCTGTGAAGCCTCTTTACCGATTACCCGGAACGACTGACTCTCCGGAGCCATAAACTCTTAACCCTGAACTCTTCACTTGAAGCTTTTTTACCTGGAAAAGAGCCATCGTCTGCAAACACAAGGCTGCGATTGAGGCGACCCAACGAGAAGATCCGTGAAGTAGTAGGCATACCTGGGATTGGGTTTAGGATTCTAGGGGTAAAGTAAATGAGGTTTAAGGCTTTCTCAAAGTACAGAGAGGACTGGGTTTAGGGTTTAGGCAGGGTTTGTGAGGTTTGAGGCTTTCTTCAAGTCCAGACAGTCAGAGAGTAGCTGTGTTTCCGGTCTCCTTGGTTTGCAAAGTCTGCTTAAACTAAGGGTCCATTCCCAGACCTTCCAAAATCCCTCAAGCAAGGAATATATACCTTAGATTATAGTAGGATCCGAATATGAATGAAGGTCTATTCCTGAACTCAGGGATTTAGGAAGGCCTGGGTTACTTTATCATAATGCCTCCCGGGTCTGATCTTCCCGGTTTGGGCTCAGGACCCGCAACCTACAACCCCTTATAAACCCCAGACTCAAGACTCAGGACCCTCAAGACATCTCTCCCGGGACTCCGTAGAAGGATCTTAGGGGTTTGGGTTCAGGACCCTCAACCTACAACCCTCACAAAACCTAGACTCAAGACCCTCAAGAAATCTCAAGAAACCAAGTTGCGCATTCAGGTTTCCATAGAGCCTGGCCGTTTCAATTCCCGGCGCATCGCTCCCGCCTGGCTGCTGCCAGACCCTGTGTTGCTCTAACTTCCCCTAAGGTTCCTTAAACCGATTCCAAAAAAAGATTCTTTCAAAGGGTCCTATAGGGTTGTCTTGCTCTTACTTTCCCTAAGGTTCCTTAAACATGGTTCCCAAATAAGGATTCTTTCAAAGGGTTCTGTATATCTAAAAAAACTCCTTAAATGGCCCTATACCGGGTTTCTTAAAAAAGTCTATAAAGATGCTGGCTTCCCTACTTGTGTACAATAGTACCCTGGCTGAACTGGAGGTTGACCCCTTGGGAATATATAGAGGCTCTGGTACCCCGAACAAGGTTGAAGCTTATACCTACTCTCCTACTCTACCACTGAGTCATGGGATTCTACACGGCTGCACAAGGATCTTATATGGGGCTTCTGAATGGTCGGGTTCCCTTTTGTGATCTTTATACTAGGGACCGCATGACAAGGAGCTTTCCGACAGAAGCGTCGAACAAGCCTTTTTCTACACAAACGCAGCGATTGCTCCTTCTAAACCAGAAGCCTTCCCACTTCTTTGAAGCAACTACAAGGTTTTGAACCCAAAGACATGCATCTCGGACGAAGCGATTGCTGCCACTTCCAACTTTGCAGAAACCTTCCTTGAAGCAATTGCAAAACTTTGAAACCTACACTTTGTTGTCTATCGAACTTAAGACGGTGAAGCAAGGGCTTCTGAGGCATAGTATGCCATAACTGGGCCATAAAGGCACTGTCAGGGGATACTAATACAGAACATTTAGGCCACGATTATGACGTACCCGTCCAGGCAAACAAAAACTGTTTTGGGGGGTCATACAGGGATACAGGCACCCAAACAAAGGTTACAGGTTGATGCTGCCCCCTTCTTGAACCCAGACTCTGCTGATCGGCTGGGCAGCAGGCACTGCCAAACTAAATCTGGACAGCGCCGCCAGATAATGCTGCCCCCTAAACCCGAAACCTGAAACCCTCACTTCTCCGCCTGCACCGGCCGCCGCATTGGGAAGCCAGAGCAGCAGCCAAGAAAAAGTGAGATGCATGGCCATCTTAGCCAAAAAGGTGCCTTAAAGCCTGAACTACCAAACAGACTAAACCCTAAGAAGTATCTAGAGGGCCTACAGGTGCTCTCCAGCTTCCGAAACTGAACAATACAGTTTTTCTCTCTTTCAGGACATCTGCGGGCTGCAAGAGAAGCTCGTGGCCAAAGTCCAAAGCCTGCTTGGAGTAGAGTTCAGGGTTTAGGGAGCCATGTTTCTCAACATCTCTGCCCTGTCTTTTGGGCCGCCCTGGCCAGGTAGACCCGAACCATGCAGCAAGAGAGCAGTCAAGTTGGAATGGGCTACATGCGGGGAAAAGACTTAAAGTAAGGGTGTGACGGTTGCCGAGGCTCAAACACGGTAATGTAGCGGCCACAATAATTAGAATAGGGTTTTGGGGCCCATTTGTACTGTATTTAGAATAAGGACACGCCAAAGCAGTATAGCTAATTATTAAGGCCACTAATATACAACCCTCATGGTAGCCCTTAGAGTAACCTTTATAGACCCCTTTTAAGGAACCCTTATAATATTACTATTAGAGAGGCCCCTATATTACTGTCAGGGTACTCAGGTCTTTCGAGTCTCTGCATGGTAGTCTTGCTGCAATACAGGCATAGGGCAACCTTCGCTGTCCGGATATGAATATAGCCTTAAGGGTTTCGGTACACTTCTCGATTTGTGATTTTTGTTTTACTCGCCCCTTTTCCTTCTGCCACGATTTGTGGTTTAGGGTTTAAGCTTTTATAGCATGCACAGGCAGGCCCACCACGAAAGAGGTGAGGCCCAATGTCCAAAGCGCAGCTTTTCTCCACTAATCTGCCACATCAGCATCGATGCCCTCCCTGCAATCGGCTCCAATGCTGAGAGCGTGTGGACGTACTGCCCCCCTTCGCAATACCTCACCAGGCGCTACGTTGACGGCATGTAACGCCATAATTAATCAAGGGGCCGCAACGATTGAACAGGGTTCCGTGCATGATAACCGAACGGCTTCGAACTATAGAAATATTATCTAGGGTTGGTTTGGGCTATCATTGCGAAGTATTCCAAACGCCTTCAGTAGATTGGCATAAATCGTGTGACATCGAGCACCCACTTCGAAGTCAACAAAAACACCGTATGACGTTTTACCTAAGTTTGCTACTACCATATCAGCACATGTTAATTGAGTGCAAGGCCCTAACTCCGGTGCCCTAAACTCGGAAGACCCTGAACTCCATTCCCCAGAGATTGAACGAGGCAGTTTGAAGCCTCAAGTCTGGCAGTATGCACTCAGCCTCTACCCTGAGCCCGAAATTTGCAATGTAGGGGCCTTAATAATTAGTTGTGCCATGGATCCCCCAAAATAATATCGGTAATCATTAAGGCCCCTATACTAACCCCAAAACCGTCGCCCTGTCAGCTTGGCCATTCGGATGTCGGGGCTTCTTCGGAAGGGCTCATTCAAAAGGGTTCCTTGCAGGGGTACTCGGAGGTTCATGCGTAGTTAGTTATAAGTGGGGTTATAAGTCGCCTGATCTGGGTTCTAAGTAGTTACGCTACTTATAACCCCACTTGTAACTACCCATGAACCTCCAAGTAGGGCCTTCAGAATTACAATATGGTTTTGAGCTTCGGGCCCAGAACGACCGGGAGCCTCTGACAGGACAACCGAAAGTTTCGCAGAACAGGTTCACTCACGAATCATGACCTTTAGAGCCTAATTAAACCCTAAACCGACCCTAAATAAAAGGAGCCTTCATGAAAAAGCCTGGCAACATAACCCTGATTATAAGAAGCCTCGTCTGAGAGTGTATTAGCCGAAGGCACGTCGTGGCAGAGCTTTGCATTGTCAATATGTCTGCGTGCAAACGAATGTCTCCCATGTCCTGAGCTTCTTGAAAGGAGCCTGAACTACCATCAATATATTCTAGGTTCACGGAAAGCGCGGTCTGAACAAGGACCCGAATGGGGGCTAGCGGCTAGATTGTCAACACCTACACCACGAAGGGCGAAATTATTCTAAGCCCACAAGGACTACGAAACCCCTTCATTGAGGATAGGATTGCCATGGCATGCCGGACAAAGGACCATTCTCCACAAACCAAAAAAAGACAGCACCCGCTGACCCTAAACATCCCCTCCATGGTTTCAAGCGGCAGAGGCCAACTGCAGCACCTGGGGGTTTTGGGTTTAGGGCTGACGAATTAGATAACTGGGGTTAAGGCTTTTTGCTGCATCTGATGGGTGACCATTCTGACATACTACTGGCATTGTCTTTGCACGCATGGGGTTCGCCTAGAGCAAAGTAGCCAGACTCCGTCTATACTTGCCTTGATGACTTGTTTGGGGGGCCGAACCTGAACCTTCCCTAACTCCCTATCCCTGAACCCAAACCCCCAACCCCTAAACCCCAAACCCCCTAAACCCCAAAAACCCTAAACCCCAAACTCCCTAAACTCCCTACCCCCAGTCCCTAAACCCCAAACTCCCTAAACCCAAACCCAAACCCCTAACACAAAACTCCCCAACCCCGAGCCCAGGTCGCACTCCCACCTGCTGCCACTTCCCAGCCAGTTGGCAAGCGACCAGGACCTGGGAGCCCCCAGGCCCTACCGTGGGCTTCCCTGCTACCCTAAGGGTCCATGTACCCATATAGAGATACATGAGCCCTAAAGTACCTATATAGGGACTACATTACGGCCAAGTATATACTAAATTACACTTAGGGCTACCTAGCAAGGACGAGCCCGCATTGCAGGGTACCTTGGTCGGACAGCTGAAAGCGGCTACAGCTTCATAGCCAATTGGTAACATGTGCTTTGGGGTTTAGGATTTCGCTTCAGTATTAGCATTTCGTTTTAGGATTTACGGCTTTATGTTTGAGGGTTTAGGGTTTCGGCCTCAGCATTGAAAGCGCACGATGATTCTCTGGCGAACCCTCATAACAGATATGTCATAACACCGAAACCCTGAACACTGCACCCTTGCATCACTATGTATTGCGCATATTTGTCTTGTCGCCATTCAGTTGACTGTCGTTTCTGAAATACCTGAGGCAATCACGACTCTGCTTGTCGCAGAGGCGGTTCCGTCGCGATCACCGGTGCCATGGTTGTTCCGATAGTAATTAATCACTTGCCAGTACATCGCACAGTCGCGAGCAACGGGTGATGCATACCTTCTTGCGACTTTCACGGTCATGTCTGAGTTGACTGCCCCGGGTGTAGATTGTATACATGTCTGTCTTTCTTCTGCAGTTATACACTCACACAAGATTGGCAAACGCAGATACATATGCAGCACATACTCTCCAAAAAGGTCTTGCATTGACCATGCTTTTCATCACGTTGCTGTCGCACTCATTGCTGCGTTTGTCGATCATGTTCTGTCCGTCGATAGTTTTGTTCGCCAAGACACAGTGTTGCAGCTGACAACGTCGGGCGGTGCAGCGGCATCGGTCATGGTGCATAGCCTTATGGGATAAGCTTTGTTGCTGTGAAGCAGAACCAAGGATCGGCACTCCACAACAAGAAGGTGCATAGTTGCCCGCCCGGATGGAATGACATGCAATAGGCCTAAACCACTTAGACCCTCAAACTGTTCGTATACAGAGCCTATTGTGACTGGCGGGTACCCCTGAAGAAAGGAAACTGAGGGCAAGGCAATTCTGCTGGACTTTTAAATCGCTAAACCGGCTTTCCGGGGTCCACTACCAGTTGTCTGATTAAAGCCCGCTCTTAAAACTATGCTATAACTAACTCCACTCCCAAAAGAATCGTGTTCATTTTATGTGTATTTATACTTCTCCCGATTATAAGTAAGACCAGTAGACTTATGCTTCTTAGTACTGCTACTACTAGTACTAGTACCAGTACTACACTACTACTACTACTACTACTACTACTACTACTACTACTACTACTACTACTACTGCTACTACTACTACTACTACTACAACGACTACTACTACTACTACTACTACTACTACTACTACTACAACTACTACTACTACTACTACTGCTGTACTCGTACTGCTTCATTCATCATAGTACTATATCTTATGAGTCGTGCTAAACTAGATTTTTTGTAGTTAGTCTCAGCCAGTATTGTGATTGCTATGTCGCTGCATGGTGCTAGTATTCTTGTTGCTCTTACTGTTATGGTTATTAAACTATTAAACGCTCCTTATCACAATTGTATGAGCATTACTATGCTGGTTTACGGGGCTTTGCACAATCTCCGATTGTGCCGTAGTGACAGATGGTTCAGTCTCGGAAACCTTGAGGGACTCAGGGTTCCTTGTAAGGGGAACCTAGGGGGCTTTATGGAAAGGGTTTTGGGTTGTGGGTTTGGGTAGGGTTGCGGGTTTAGGGTTCAGGGTTCGGAGTTTTTGTGCTCAGCCATACACAGCGATATTGAATATACACACACGAGGGAGCCCTGGACACGACAAATTCGATTCCTCTTGGCCCGATAGAAGTACGCCATGATGAGAACATTGAAGTGTTCTTTTTGGTACTCAGCATTTGTGTGAGGACTTTAGGCCGTAAGGCCGTTCAGCCCTGTCCAGTGTGGGCCGAAGAGAAGAGGCCTTATGATTCTAAGGATTTGGGGCATATCGTAACTTAGTGCTCTACTTCTACAATGCTACAACCACCAAAAGGAACCATGTAAATTTAAAAGTCCCAGACCTCAATCAAAAGAAACTCTTGCCCAAGGTACTGTGCCAAGGCCAGCTGCCACTTCTGCCGCTTGGCACAGGCGTCGATGGCGGCAGTGCAGCACAGGACGTCCTTTGCACTAGAGCTGATGTGTCCGTTATGCTCCGTGGCCTGGACTAACCGTTAAAACTTTCTGTGAAGCCTAATTAACACACAAGAACACCTGTCCTGTTGCTCAGCTACCCATGGCAAGCAACAGTGTAAACCTCCAATACCCTGCGCATTTTAGTTTGGGGCGCCATTCTGCGTGGCTTGGCTGTCATCATGAGTCATAAAGTGTTAATTTGTGCAAGCCGCCGGTGTCAGCTGCGCAGTTCGCATGTCCTCAAGCAGCACCAACACCTCACAAGGCACCCAGCTCGTACAGATGTTTCATATGGGAACTGACACTTCCATGGCGATGTTCCATGCCTCAGGAAACTCCCGACAACATACATCCACCCCCAACAAAGTCACACTTACAACGCATCCCCAAAGCCGTGGCACTTGCCGCCACTGCTGGCCATTCTGGCATGCACAGATGGCGGCATTAAAAACCAAGTGGTCCAACTCCAGTTTCGACCTCGCTCCAAGCTGCTGCCATACACATATGTACTGTAGCGACCATAATAGTTAATTCGAATAGGGGTTTGGGGGCTATGATACTATGTTGATACTACAGTGTCTTATTCGGGCTAAGAGCCTAACAAGCAGATACCACTTATAGCAATTATTCCGACCGCGATTTTATGTTGCAGGGAGGTTGACGTTTGAAACTTCCGACACCACCTCGAGATGATGTCTGTTGCCTATGCTGCTGTCGAGCCTCAAAACCAGAACCTGACAAAAGCAAATATTGACCCAAAACCCTCAAGCCGACAACCCCAGCCCTCAACCCCGAGACCCAACGTCCCTTAACGTTGAACCCCAAGCCCGTATTTGACTCCTCAGAACCTCAACTCCTGAACCTTAGACCCGTAAAACCAGCAACCTTTGACCCAAGTCGCTGTTCTGCACCGGCCAGCATCTCCTTAGCTCTTGACATGGAAGCCTTGATAGTTAGAGGACATCTTTCAAAGGGCTTCCTCATGGCTTATGAAGTCAAAAACAAACCTGTGTGCCCATTTAAACTAGGGACCCTTTTTGCCACTGGGCTTGGGGCTATCCAGATCCTTGCAATAAGCCCTATACCTTACAAAATCCCGAGGCCCCGAGTCCTTCGACCTTCTACTTCAAGCCCGAAAACCATCTAAAACCTGGACATTACAAGACTCCCAGGCCCCAAATGGGTGGTTGTCAAAATTACCGTCCCTTTTTTAGTAGAATACGGCATCTATTATTTAGGGTACCCAAAAGGGGACCTTAATTTTGACAACTACCCAAAATGCTTTGGCCTTCCACTCCCAACCCGAAATCTGATTCTCGGAGGCCCAGGGGCTGTAACCGTGGTTTGGGGTTTCGTGTTTAGGGTTTAGGATTTAAACACTTGAGGTTTAGGGGTCTGGGAATTGAAAGTTTAGGGTGAAAGGATTTCAGCACTTTAGGTGTAGGGTCTGTTTAGGGTTTAGGTTTTAAGTTCTCGGGATATAAGTAGGTGCTTCCCTAGCTATAACCCTACTTGCCAAGCTGCGTGCTATCCCTTGAACGCGCAAAACCTAATAAACCTAACCCTAAACCCTAACCCCCAAACCAAAAACTAAACCATAAACCCGAACCCCTAAACCCTACACCCCTAAACCCTACACCCCAGCCCCTGAATACAGCCCAAGTTGCCAGGGCCGACGGCCACTGCTGATACCTCCCGAAGGCAGGTAAGCCTGTTGCAACTCGGGGCTCATGGGGTTTAGGGTTCAGAGGCTTAGGGTTTAGGGGTTTAGGGTTTAGTTGTTTAGGGTTTAGGGGTTTATGCGCTTAGGATTCAGGGCTTAAGGCTTTGGGGTTAGAGGGTTTTGGGTTTTAAGGGCTACAAGAGGCAGCACTTGTCAGGACTGTACTTCTACTGAACGTTACTGTAAGTTATCAAAGATACTGAAATACGTTGTAGATACAGGACCCCAGAAAAGTTTGCAAGCCAGGTGTTGCAGACCTAGTGAAACACCGCTTTGTCTCCCTGAAGGGTTCCTGGAGTGTCTCAAAAGAGTTTCGGGCTCTGCGGGTTCAGGGTTGCCAGGGGTTCCATTAGGGGTTCCTGATCATGGTTCCTTGTAAGTCATTAAAACCCCCTACTGCCTTACTAAGCATCAACAAAGACCAACTATGATTGCTCATTCATTATGGACCTCTTAAGGGAGCTAAACAAACCTTTCCGCGAACCCTAAACCTCGTAAAGTCTGAACCGCAAGCCCTTAGTCTAAATCGATGCAACTTCGAACCTGAAACAAACCCTCTAAAGCCGAACACGGCAATAACATGAAGGACAGAAACACAACCGACAGAGCCCTTAACGGAACCTTCAACAGGAACCACTAAACCGTAAACACCTTAGCCGAGTTCCTAAACCTACAGCGGTAAGGCCTGAACCACTAACCCCTAAACCATGCGCCCTGAAAATTAAACCCTATTATAGGTCCTAAGGCTCTAAACCCCAAGCCCTAACGCCCTAGCCTCTAAACCCCTACACCCTAAACCGCAAGCCCTGAAGCCAAACTCCTGGCAAACCCCAAGCCCTAAACCCTAAACCCCTACATCCTAAACCGCAAGCCAAACTCCTGCCAGACCCTTTGAAGCCCCACTAAACCCCTACACCCAAATGTGAATTTCCGAAAATAATAGGGACCCTAATATAGCACCCTAAACAGTGGGATCCCTATTATAAGGACCCCATAATCAGGTGCCCCTAAGTTTCGGAAACTCCCATTAATAAAACCCTTTTAGAGCCGTTTAAAGGAGCCCTTACAGTACCCTTATAGTAACCCTTTAAAGGTACCCCGAATTTTCGGAAACTCTGTGGGCAGGCGGCAGGTGCTGTAGGAGCTGCTGTCGGGGCTGGGCCCTGACTTCTGCATTCTAGACCTTCTCCGCTCAAGCTGCAACTTTGAGGGGTTTAGGCGCTTAGGTGCGCTTAGGGTTTAGGGTTTAGAGCAGCTGCACTTAGAGGATCATGGGACTTAGTAAGTATGGTTATAAGTACCTTAATTGGGGTTATAAGTATTTATAAGTACAGTTACCTTAATTATAACCACAGTTACAAAGTCCCATGATCCTCTAAGCAAGGTTGAGGGGTTTAGGCGCTTGGGGTTAATGCTGCTCTTCTACTTTTTATATAGTGCCGCTTCCCCTCACAAGTAGTAACCTTGCTGGTTGAGATGTTTTTTAAAGGCGTGGGTTTAGGTTGAAGGTCCTTGGCCCAAAGGGGTGAAGGATCTTTTTTTGACGCTCAGACTCGGATGTTCCAGTCCAGGCTTGCGGCCCATCCCCAACCCTTTTGAACCAGGCCTCTCAAGTGCCTCCAGCAGTTTGAGTTCATCCATCTCTCTAGCTTTTCAAGAGAGACCAAGGCACACATGTCAAAGTACATCCCTAGCCCTGAACCCTGAACCCCAAACCCTAAAACCTAGACCCTGAACCCTAAACCCCAAACCCTACACCCCACAACCAGACAACCGCTGCTCGCCATCGGATCCTCGAATCTGAAGCCTACGTTCCATGGCCGACACCGATCGGTCGCCGCAACCCAGGGGTTTGGTGGAGGGATCGGGAAAAGTTTAGGTTCAGGGTTCAGGGGTTTTGGGGTTTAAGGTTACAGGGATTCACCGAATTCAGGCTGAACGGCTCTAGAGTTTTAGATTTTAGGGATTTGGGGCTTCAGGGTTCTTAGTTCCCTGAGGCTCAAAACAACCGGGTTTAGGGTTTAGGGGCTTAAGGATATAGGGTTTACGGTTTAGGGGTTAGGGTTTAGGGGTTTAGCGATATAGGGTTTAGGGGTTTAGGGACCCAAAGCCTCATACGGTATGGTCTCAGTCTTTGGGTCCACAAAGCAACCTTGGAACATGAGTCCTCAGATCCTCAGGGAACTTACCTTTGGTTAGTAGGGAACGGAGGAATGGGGTACAATTATAACTACTATTACTACCATTCTTCCATTCCCTATTAAGCAATTGTAAAGGAAGAAACTTTAAAAGCCGATGGGGCCAGACTGATCTGCAAGAAATGCGAGCTGTCCGAAACTTAGAAGGACATGCCATCCCCTGCCGAGGTTTACCGCGAGGTTTAGGAGTTTAGGGTTTAGGAAGACTTCGGGTTGAGGGTTCCCTCAAACCTGCACTCGTAAGCTCCTGAACCGTAACCCCAAGTACTGTTGATGATATGAATCCTGCATGACCCATAATATAATTCCCATATGTTCCTTCTTATGGGCAATGCAGGATTTACATCATCAACCGCATGACCAATCCGGGGCGCAGAAGAGATGCAGCCTGCTGCCACTGACCTCACTTGGAGGTTCATGGGTAGTTATAAGCGGGGTTACAACTGGGGTAACTATACATATAACCCAGGTTAGGGGACTTATGACTTATAACCATATTTATAACTACCCATGAACCTCCAAGCATGACTTCACAGAGAGCCCCACCTAGAGAATACGAGAGGAGCCTCACCAAACTGTGCTTTATGAAAAGACCCCCATGTAGGAGCCCTAGCAGTCGGAAGATGGTTTTGGGGTACATTATGCTTAGCTGCTGAGTTCATAAGCCCCAAAAAAGTCTACACTTTCAGTTTTACAGTGGGTAATATTCTGCCAAAAAGCGTAAATAAAGTGTATCCCCTCAGCTACTAAGTATGATTCAAATGTTGACTAAGGAGCCCTTCGGAATAGTACAACAATTATCCAAACCCCTGTACTCGTAGATTGGTTTAGCTTCAGCCTGCGGGGCACAAACGATGTAGTGGGTGCCGGGCACAGAATGCAGTGGCCATCGTTGTTCCAAAGCTACGACAAAAGCTGTTGATATCTCGTGAGCCTCGATGTGAAAGCAGGGTTCCACTATCTTCAACTTTTCCGGTGATGTTACGAGCAGGAAGTTGGCTACAAATGCCAACAGCCAAAAGTTCTGTCCACGGCAACCCACATTTAACTTCGGCATTGGCGAGCAGCTGGCCAGCTGGCACGCAAAAAGGACGGCATTGAAGCTGATCGTCGTGGGCTCCTTTCAGCATGCCGCCCTACCCGACAGGCTACAATGAAGCTATTGTGGTTGGTTACGGCGCATTTGAATGACAGGGCGACAACGATAAAATGACTAGACAAACAAGGAACAGGCTGGAGACTGTACTGTAGATATCTTCATAACTAAAACTGGTCTTCGGGGGGAAGTTGTTATCGTATACATCTATCAATAAAACTACTCGGGCCCCATTTATCACCCCGAAACCCTAAAAAAATGATAAAGCCGCAAAGCCATAGAAGCCCTGAGCTCTGAATTCGCGGTGGGCACGACGGGCACCCAAGGCTTCTCAGACTATCCGGGCTAGAACTCAGGGTTTAGGACCCAGTATATGGGCCTTAATAATTAGAATAGGGTCCGATCCTTCAAAGGGCTCTAGCTAGGGTTACTAGTGCGAGTGCCGCAAAGACAGGGGTTACTATAAGGGCTATTAATAAGGATTCAATATATGGGACTTGAAATTTTGAATAGGGTTTTGGGGTATATTCTACTAAAACTTATAATATGGAACACCCACATAGTATACGTATATGATGTTAATGCCCTGTCGTGGGGAGATGGGATTGCGGCCGCTTGACTTACAGATTCGTATACGCAGCTCAAGAGTTGAAGTTACAGGGATTGGGGCAGCAGGACATTTGTTCAGCTGCGGTACACGATGCTGCGCAGAATATGATCACCACCAGGGGCAGGGCCCACTAGGATCCTTAATGCAACGACCCTAAGACTATACAGGAGGCATAACTTTAAGACAGCCTGCAACCCTGCAAACGAACCCGGTGTTTCCGGCGTTTCCCGTCCAAGCATCTTTCAGCACAGAACGTACTTAAACCCTTAACCCCTAAACCCTACATTAACCCTAAACCCTACAACCCAAACTAACCCTAAACCCTAAACCCTTAAACCCTAAACTAACCCTAAATCCTAAACTGACCCTAAACCCTAAACTAACCCTAGACCCTTAACCCTACCCCCAACGCACGAAACCCAGGCGAGTTCAGGGCCTTCGAAAACCCTCAGCAACGAACTTTTTCCCCGAGAGCCCAATACCCCCTTAATTAAGGAATACCTAGGGCCTAGGGTTCCTTTAAGGGATCTATAGGGTTTAGGGTTCAGGGTTAAGGAACATACCTTAAATCATTCGGGGCTTCATACTTTGATTTCAGCTGTATCCCTTAGTCAAAGGGTATTGGGCTCTCTGGGACCTGCTAGTCGCTATAAGGTCGCCAGCGAAAGCCCAGAAGCTCAACCCACATGCGATCGAACCTGAACCCTAACCCTTCGGGTTTAGGGTTTAGGAACCCCTAAACCGTGGGCCTAGGGCTTCTATGGCCTAAATCCCGAACAGTAGCTCTGGGAGTTCGAAAGAACTAGGAACACTAAAGATGAAAAGTACTCCCTCGTTTCACAGCCCCCATCCCGTCTCCAGGCTTTCGGCCATCATGCCCCCCAGCAGATGCAGTGAGGTTTCCCACCTGGACGAGTTTCCCCCTGACCCCAAGTTTCCGAAAACAGCGGACCCTAATATAGCACCCTAGTAGGATCCTTATAGACCACAAGATAAGGCACCCGTCATTGTCGGAAACTCCTAACTCAAGAAACGCATAAAAGAACAACAAAGTTGTGTAAGAGTGGGGAGTCATAATGTATGCCCCTGTATTGATGGGGATGGTCATATTGATGGGTCCGAATATTCATGGCCCTTCGAGACAGTAGGTCATCTGTTGGCCAGGGGTCTATTCAGGGCCCTATATTCAGCCACACCCCCAAAATCCGAAACTCAGATGTAGGGGTTTCAGGGTTTAGGGTTTAGGGTTTCACGGTTAAGGAACCCTGAATATCTGCTGAATGCTTTAAGAACTAAGCCTGGTTTCCCAAGTACACCCTAGAGTTGGGTACTGGCTTCATACAGGAACAGTCCACCATACGGCTGCTATGAAGTGCCTAAAAACTTAGTGGGCGCACCCTAAACCCTAAGGCCTTCATTCACTCTCTCTTAACATCAGACTCCGAAGAGGCTAGACTTGGAAAGCTTACGATATCTACAGGCGAATCACATCTACTTGGAGGTTTATAAGTAGGGTATTAAGTAGGGTAACTATACTTCTAACCCATCTTAGGGGACTTAGAGTTAAGCCCATGATTTATAACTACCCATGAACCCCCACTAGGGCTCAGGGGCCTCGAGTCCTTTTTGAAACTGGGCTTGCTGGCTGCCAGAACACGACCTTGCGACCTGTTGCCAAGGACCCGAGAAAGAAGGCTGAGCTATCCGTAGAGGCCCTAAGCTAAAGCCTAAACCCCGAAACCGAAGCCTGATCCAAAGGGCTATCACAAAGTGATCCGAAGGCCTTGCAGAGAATAGGGAACTTTCCCCCGAAGGCATTGGTACTGACAACCCAGAAGCTTAAAAGTTTCGGGTTCCTAGAATTTGGGGGTAAGTCAAGCTCTAGACACTTCCCTCAGGGTCCATGTACCCAAACAGTATATACTTTGGCCTTACAGTACTCCCTATATAGGTACATTGGGCACATGGACCCTGATGGCTTCCCAGTTATCAAGAAGTGCCGAGGCTCTGTTGGCCGCGTCCCAGTGCCCCCATGCAGGAATTCCAGCTGACAACCTCGCGGTTAGAGCTATGGGGTTTCGGCGCTCACTGTCTAACGGTGAGACTACACTAACGGGAAAGTCTTGATGACAGGAATCTATGGGGTTTAGGGGCTGGTGTTATGCCTTGGAGTTTCGGCGCTCGCACTCGGACAATCCAGGCGAGGCATGTAGTTCGAGGTCTGATGAATGAGACTTCCTTTCCGGGAACGTATCCATACCAATAAGTCAGTGGTTGAAACTGGGCTTCCCCTCTCAAAATCCAGCTGAATCAGACAGCATTGGCATACAAGCCTAAGCAACACTTTGAGTTTAGGGTTCGGGCTTGGTTCAAGGTTCCGAGTATTTGCCGGGGATCGTTTGGGATCTTTTGACACGCAGACTCGGACAAGCCTGGCGGTCTGCAGCGACGCTTCGTTTGGAAATTAGCCTCGTGATCAGAGGTGGTCCGTTGTTCGACAGCACCAGAACGGTCACGGAGAAGGCTTGGAATCTGAATTCCCACCTTGCCCTTGGACTTGGATCAGTCGGCACTTGATTGATCAGGCCCCCTAATGGTCGGATGCCTGTTATAACAAATATTTTATGCGCGGGTTCATGGGTGGTTATAAGCACGGTGGCTACATGTATAACCTATTCTAGGGGACTTATAACAACCCATGAACCTGCAGGCTGGGGAGTGGACTATTACTGATGTCTGGGTTCGGGTTGATTTGAGGTGGAGGCTAGAAAGGATGCAGTCTGCAAGTTACCCTAAACCCTAAACCCCTAAACCCCTTTTACACCTGGACTATGCATATGCCAGGAACCCTTTTTGCAGCAGGCCTCGTCCAGCAGCCCGGTTACAGCAAGCCCGAAACCCCCAAACCCTAAACCTTAAACCTGGTCTAAAGACTTAGGAGTCCTTTCGGATGTTTACACAGTTCTAGGGTTTATTAGAGGTTCCTGGTTGATTAAATGCTTACCCAGACCCCCGGGATCATCCAAAAAGTAGATCCCTTAATGGGGATCTACTATAAAGTACCCTTAGTAGTATAGGGCTCCCAAACAGGGATCTACTTTCTGGATCCTCCCGGGGGTCTGGGTAGGGATCCGTCAGCAGGGTTATCGCGTGTGTTAAACCCGAAACCACGAAGCCCGGTAAGATTGCCTTACTCCTGCCCGCAAAGCCCTAGAAAACCTTATAAGGGCTGTGTGACAAGAGACTCTTCAAAAAAACTACTACAACAAGACCCCTGAACCCTGGGCCCTCAGACTCAGCCCCAACAGTCCTATGAATCCCTAAACCCTTTACCCGGGTCATGCTTTTGTGTAAAGGTGTTCTACTTGGAGGTTCATGGGTAGTTAAGTAGGGTTATAAGTCCCCTAACATGGGTTATAACTATAGTTGCCTTACTTATAACCCTACTTATAACTACCCATGAACCTCCAGGTATGGAAGCCCCGAGTTTCAGAGCCCGCCTCTGCGCGACCTTCGGCGCGCAAGACGTCAAACAAGTGCAGCCTCAGACTTGTCTGCTTCTGTTGGTCTGAAGTCTGAAGTGTTGGGGGCCTTTTAGCAACACCTAAAAAGTCCCTATATAAACTTCTTTTTATCAGCATGGACTTGGAAAACCGCGAATCCTTAAAACCGAAGCTTGGGGTTTGGTGACGGTTTAGGCTGATCTTTGGCTGCCGACGTTTTGCCATGCAAAGTCTTCTTCCTAGTCTTCTCCCGCAGCCAGGACCTACAGGCTTGTGGGTCGAGTTTGAGGAATATTAATATAGTATCATGATCAAAATAAGGAGCACTACGGAGTATTATTGGCAATTATCCAGGCTTCTACTTCTACAGTAAATGCCGAACTTCGGAAACTGATGCTGCCGAGCAACGTGCCAGGCCACTGCTGCGCACCTGCGTGGGGTTTTGGGTTCAGGGATTGGGTACAAGGTCCCGAAGCTTGGAGTTGCTGTCCCTCAAACCAAAAGAAAACTTTGATATTAATCCTGTTCCCGACATCCCATAATAGCAAGCTAGCAGAGGTCCTCCACACCCCCCAACCTAAACTAAACAGTGCAGACCTCTATCTCCGAACTTCATTTGGGGACCCTGACTCGGAGAACCCTGATGGTCCGCAGCTCCCAAAGAATTACCCAGAGAGCCCAATACCCCTTAATTAAGGAACATACCTTAATATATTAGGGGCTTCATATTATGATTTTAGCTATATTCCTTAATTAAGGGGTATTGGGCTCTCTGGGTAATCTAGAAGCCCGAACATGCAAACAAGAAACAAGTAACACTATTCCTTGGGGCTTCTTATCACAATTGAAGGCACGAAAATCAACACTCTGTGCAATAATGTGCAGTAGTTAACAAATGAGTATATGTGTATGTATGTATGTATGTATGTATGTATATATATATATATATATAAAATTCATCATCTTGATATAAAGCCCTCATGTTATTTATCACTCACTGCCGGGGAGGGCCTTGGCACGCGGACAGCGCAGCTGCCAAGCATCCAGGGTCGGGGCCGTGAGTGGCAGTAGCTTCCTGTTAGGGCTTCGAATTATACGGCTCTGTGAGAGCTTTCAAAGGGCTTATGAAAGATTTGTGAAGGCTGTGGGTAAAGTTTTTTTTTGACGCTTACACTCGGACAAGTCCAGGCAATGTCTGAGTACAAACTAGCAACATGTCGAAGGTCTGGAGGAGTTCACTTTCCTCCATGACCATGCCGTCAGCTGACGTAGTCAAAAGAACCCACCCCAATCACACAAACCTTCTGGGGTTTGGGGGCTATTTGTGGGTACGCAGCCGTCTCCTCAACCCGGAGCACCGTCCAAGAACATTGAATTTGTCTCGATTTGGGCACTTCTTGGAAAACGATGAAGGACTCTTTGTTCAAACTGCAACGCCTGTAAAAGTCCGATAAACTCTAAACGCCAAACGAAACAAAATGCACTGTCCGTCCATCGAAGCACCTGGAGCACGCCCAGCGAGGATTGCCACAGCTGCTCGCGCCCCAATGCAGCAATGCAGGTGGCGTAGGTTATCCTGAGTTCTAGTTCTGCCATGCGGGAAATAACTTAATTTGTCCCTGGACTCCATGTGATGGGGTTCGTGAGTCGAAGGCTGCACAGCCCTCACAAATCCAGATTCAACGCCATGACAACATCCGCCATCAAGACTCCTCTGTCCCGCCTACGGGGTGAAGCCTTAACTCAGCCCGAATGCTCGACGACTGGAGGAAGTATTGAAGGTACCGACTACTCAAGAAAGCTGGTCAAATGGTTACTGCTGATACGTTGGCCCCCCTCCCTGAATAGGGCTGGTAAAGTACATGTGTTTAAATCAGCGGCCTGTAGTACAACCACTATAACACCCTCATAAAGCCCTTATAGCATGATGAGCTCACAATGGAAAGCTACAAAAACCCTGCAACATCAACATCATAACCCCGAATATTGAAACCATTAGCCCTTTTGAGGAGGGGCTGCATAGCCCATGCCCTCTTGCCCAGCCTGCTGCACTTCATTTCACATCCAGACTTCAGGCACAACGGTATCCATGTTCACCCCGAGACTTTCAAAATCTGTCGAATAGGAAGCACCGCTGAGAAGGAACTATGAACCCTACATAAACATCCCCTGCGGGCCAGGATCGAATCTGGCTCAGGTCCATCCGCCTCTGCTCGGGACAACTCAGCTTCTGACGCGCTGGGCTTTGGCTTTCGGCTTTCCGGTTTAGGTTGTGGGGTTCAGAAGTTGTGTTTGCAGTTTAGGGGCTACAGTAAAAGCCAGAAAGTTGGAATATGATTATCCTAAACCCTTTATGGCAAATTATAGGGTATCCTACCCTGAAACCATATTCCAACTTTCTGGAGTTCAATGTAGGGCTTCCAGAATTTGCTAAGCCCGCCTATTTAATATCTCAACATCCCAAACCCTAAACTCAGAAAGCTGATAACTACGGTTGATGATATACATCTTGCATGACCCATAATAAGGAATATACCATAATGCCCATAGCTTAGGGTCTTTAAGGTAATGCAGGATTTATATCATCAGCCGTATCCATCGCTCAGCTCGCCTGCATCCGTCGCAAAGCGCTGAGCGCCAGCAGCCACTGACCATTCCTGCTTGTCTTGTGTTACAAGGGCTAGCATTTGAGGCTTTAAGGTAGGGGGCCAGTGTTTCGGGCTTTGCGATGTAAGGCTCTAGGGCTGGACGTATCGGCATCGGAGATTAAGGTTATAAGCCCGAGAATCCTGACGCCGCCTCCTTGCTAGATACCCTGAACTGGCTACGAGTATCGGGGCTCGCAATCGTTTTCATGAACAGACACCTGGGTAGGAGCCCCCGCAAACTCTAAATCCATTTTGAAGAACAGTTCCATGATGAACTTTGAACCGTTGCTCTTGACCCCCAAACCCTCAGCCACATGCCTCTATCCTTCTGGATGGCAACAAGTCCGGCCCAAGCTGCATATTCCCCTTTTTGGGGGGTGATATACGATGACTTCGGTATAGATTTTACGGGGACTCAGGAATGCGTTCTTCATTAGCTAGACCCTCCCTCATCTAACTTAAGTATTATAAGGCCAAACTATACTGAGCTCCCAGCAAGCGTGGGTCGGAAATTTAAAACAGGAGCCCCAGATCTTCACTATCCGGAGTGTGCCCGGGAATCGGGCTTAAGCTTGGGCCGACGGGTTTGAGGCTTTAGGTGTTGTTTCGCTGCCCAAAGCCTTAAAACACTAAACCCAAACAGCCCGATGCCCCAAATCCGCACAAATTCTCACACCCTAAACCTTAAGCCTAGGTTTAGTGTGGGCGGATCTTATGGTCTGAAGCATGTTGAGAACCGGAGGCCCTGGGATGATCACTCTTGACCTTCTACATAGGCTCCTGATGTCATATACTAGGTGTCGATTTCAACATTCTTGAAGATCGTGAACGGTTTGTGTGAGAAGGGGGAAATTATGAAATGCAACCACAAATCACAAATCGGCACACAGTGTAGATATAGACCTCAAATAGTATAGGATCCTCTGCAGAAGGACTTCGCCCAAAAGGATCCTGGTCAAAACAAATCGACGTGGACAAGAGACCCCAGCAAGGCAAGATGGAAGGAACGGCAATGCAGAAGCCTGGACAAGGCTTATCCTAAGTCATCCTACGATGCACCCGTACAAACGCATCCGAATTGTTAAGGCCGCTGAATTACATCTTACCCTAAGGGTCCATGGGGCCGACTAGAAAAAACTTTGGCCTTAAAGTAGTCCTTACATAGGATACTTTGGGGCCAAAGTACATATTACTTGGCTTCATGGATCCTAGAACCCTAAACTCTATAGAACCCTTATAGAACCTTGTGGTACCCTTGAAGGAACCCTTAAAGGAACCTATTTAGGTACATGGACGCTTAAGGTTGGAAGGCTTCGGCGGTCCTTTGAAGAGCCGCGACGGCTGAGTTCCAGCTCCTGGCACATCCCCCGGACCCTTGCTGGGTTAGGGTTTAGGATTTAGGTTGAATTAAACCAGGAACCGAAGACTTTTGCTTTTAACGCTTGTAACCTTGAATTAATGCGTGTTTTGAGCATAGCACCTGGGCCTTAACAATCAGAATAAGGCTTTGGAGCAATTTCTATTGCGATAGAAGTATAATAAAGCAATAAGGACCCCCCCTCTCTCTCTCCCGAACAAAAACACGCCAGAAGACTTTCAGGCATCAGAGTCGTGGGACCTCCGCATGGCCCTGCACCCTCAACCTCCAAACAGGGCCTAATTGAGCCCGTAAGCTAAAGCCAACATGCCTTCATGGGTCATGGGCCTTGTTGGTATCGGTTTCGCTTGCAATTACTGTCTTTGGACTCTGCGAACAGCACACTCTGTACTAAAGACTACCGCACAAGCCTTGCTGCCCACATCACAAACAGAAGCAAGCCAAGCACACTCACAGAAACAGGCAGAGCAGACAGAAAGAGAGAGATGAAACGGGCGCCACAGTTGGTCATGCTCTATCTTCATCCAACAGACTTGAACCAGCTTCTAGCCTTCGCAAATCCTGGTAATTACCCCAAACTGAAACCCTTCGAAACCAAGGCACACGATGTCAGGCTCGAGTTCCGCCGCAATCATCTCCTCCAGTGATTGCAGGACCCGTGTCCACTGTCCAGCTTTGTAGTGCACCTGGGCATGCTTCAAGCAACCTGAACCTCAGAACGAAGCTGTACATCTTTGCTTTGGGAAACCCCTAAACCTGCAACCCTAAACCATTCTGCTCCTTCTTGAAAGCCTGGTTCACTAGATTCCCTAAACCCTATAACCCCAAAACCCCCTACCCCTAAACCCTCCAGATCTTCAATTAGTCACCCCATGGCCTCCATGGGGGTGACTTCAAAGATCGAAGCTATCCGAGTCTGAAAGCCAGAAGCCATAAGACAAACCCTGCATGCGACCTTGCTGCAGCCTTTTTTACAACGTCCCCTTCTTTTCCGTCTGCTTGCTTTAGCTTGGTTCAGGCTTCAGGGTCCAGTGATGTCGTAGTAACCGGTTTAGGGTTTAGGGTTTAGGGTTTAGGGTTCGTAGTAGTTTATATAGGGACCTTCATAAGGTATCACCCATACAGTACCTAGGACCCTTTGGGCCTGGACCCCAGGCCCTAAAATCGAAACCGCCAAGCGACGCTGATGGCGAGACCACAAAGTGTCGAATCTGCTGCAACCGCAACCCTGCCTCAGGAAACGGTTGAGGGTTTCGGGTTGGATGGGATGTTTCACGAGGAAGTAGAGGGCTTCATGAGGGTTCAAAAAGGGTTGTATGGATAGAAGGATGCTGTAAGTCTCTCGCAACGGATATTTTATTTCATTTTTGGAATTTGCTTCGCAACTTGTCACCGAAGCTTTTGGGTTTTAGTCTCTGTAAAACCGGAATATGCGCTCACCCATAGAGGGGTTCTCAGCATGATGGAAAGTACACGAAGATGAACTGTATTGGGATCTCCAGCACAGTATTCCAGGCATGTTTGGCTTAGGAACCAAGGGTTAGCACACCATCGCAACACCCGCAGCCGAGACCCGAAACTCCGAATCGTCGAACCCCACCCTACTTGAAGGCTCATGGGACATAGTAAGTAAGGTTAAAAGTAGGTTATAATTAGGATAACCCCACTTAGGGGACTTATACTAAGTCCCATGATCCTTTAAGTAAACCGTCCATCACCAAAGCCCCCATGTCCTCAGATAACTAGTTAGCTAAGGACCAAACGCAGCTCCAGCATGAGGCTCACCGCTGCGCCCCAACACGCCTTACTTCTGTGGCATGTATGTCGGGGTGCTTACAGGGCCTAGAGACTTTATGGTTCTCCACAAGGCTGTTTTACTACGGCTTATAGGGTTTTCATGCTTCCTCAGTATATGATTTCGGGCACATTGTCCAATCAAGGGGTGCTAGGCTCTGTGGGTTGGGGTTCAGGAATCGTAGCCGAGATTCAGGGGAGATTGCACAATAAAATTGACAATATGCAATATGCCTTAGATCATAGAGGGAGGTAACATGGTCTAGACTATCATGGGTGCCTTACTAATTAGAACCAGGTCTTGGGGTATCTTATAGTATGGCGGGCTACTACGGAAGATCGAAAACGAACAAAAACGATGCGGTCCCAAAATAATGGACACCTTTGCACAACGAACGCTTGAACCTCGAAATCCTGGATAAGCCCGCTTCCCGAACCCGTGAACCCCAAAACCGAAGTCCTCCTTCCAACCCTCGGAACCATCGGGGATCCTTTAACAAGGATATCCGGAATCTGCGGGGCAGCCCCCAGTTATACAAACAGATACCCATGTTGCACATGAAATCCCCAGACTATCACAGGTCCTCCCAAAAAAAGTGCAGAAATGCTACTGCCACTTCGCATGCTCCCATGGCTGCAGTGAAGCTGTGCTTGTCTGGTGCCAGGGCAGAGCCCTTCCTTAGGGTGCTGGGTTTGGAATCTGATTAGAAGTTGAAATTCTGCCATTTTGCTGGCCAGAAACCACCTGACCGAATGGCAGAAGGTTTAGGATTCAGGGTCAAGGCCTTAGATTAGCAAACTTAGCAGCTTAGCACATGAGAAGAAGTGCACCAGATGCAGGCACATGCAAGCCTCCCAATACTTCACTCCATCAATCTATCTGGGTGGTTGTCAAAATTAGGGTCCCTTTTGGGGTAACCCGGCCTACAGCTTTAAGCTAGTTGTCGGGTATCATGGGGAACTAAAGCTTAACCTTTTTGGTTATATAGTGCTTATATAGGGACTATACTACCCACGAAAGGCTAAGGTTCCCTACTCACTACTAGGTTAAGCTACGGGCTTTGGTTGTATGCCGGCAAGCTGGGCCCTCAAGGTCTTCATGAGATACCAGCAAACTTGAAACTAACTCATGTCAAGAAAAGGAGCTACATACTTCTTGCTACCCTAAACCCTTAACCCTAAACTGCGACTACGGAAGACAGCTGCGCATGGCAGGTGTGGGGTCAGCTCGTAACAAAACAGCTAACGCCCTAAACTTGCCCTACCTAAACCCCTCAACTCTCGAACCCGTACTGCAAACCCCTAAAACCCCAAAAGCTCCACAGTAAACCCTAAACAAAATGTTGTTCGAAGCCCCGGTCTTGTCCGGGCTTCAGCTGATCGAGCAGAGCAAAGACTTGCTCCCATTCTCCTTGCTCCGACTCCGAGCTCTAGGGCCTTGATAATTAGAATGGGGTTCCTTTAAAGGGCTCCTATAAGGGATACTACAAGGGTACTTTAGGGGTTTAGTATAGGTAGGGGCCTTAATCATTAGAATGGGGTTTTGGGGCCCATTAGCCTCTATAGCGGGGGCTTACCACGGTTTTAATGTTAAGGGGTAATTTGTTGATCGGATTCGGGGGTTTCAAGGCGGAGCTTAAGGTTTTATGGGCTGGTTCTTGGTGTGCTGTAAAGGCTCTATCATGGCGGCTATCCCGGCGTTGAAAGAGTGCCGCTCATTGTTTGTAGAATTTTACGGCTTCACCGAGGTGGGCCGGCCAAGGGTTTCGGCGATTTGCAGGTTTGGGGGGTAAGGCCGCTTTGGGCTCGTAGTTGAGGCTTTGTTGCTTTCATAGCCGTGCTTTGGGGCCAACCCGATGGCTGGAATCAGACTCTGCCGGATCTTGCTTCTTCTTGCTGTTTCAGGTAGTGCTCGTCGCATGTCTACGACGTCATCATCATGTGTCTAGACCTCATCTCAACTTATGTCGCTAAGTCGACGACATTGACGTCGACTGCTGCTATGTACCGCAACCCTGTCTTCTTGCTGGGCTTACTATCATCATCCCTTTGTACGGCCGTATCAAGTCTTGCCGCACCTCCACCCCTCGATCTCGAGGACCGACCTGATGCAGTCAGTCTCTAAGGCCAAAACCTCAAAACCTAAACAGAAAACTGTTTCCAACGCCAAACCTCATACCCTAAACTGTGGCATCCCATTTGGCGTCCTTCGGCCCCGGCAGCACGCATGGCAGCATTCCAACCTTAAGTTGGAGCCCTGACATTACGGCTTTAGGCCCTAGGGCTGAGGGTTTTTGGTCCGGGGTAAAGAAGTTAATGGTTCAGGGCCTTGGGGTTTAGGGTTCGGGAGGGAGGATTTTGGAGGGTTCAGGGGGCCTGATGTATGGGGCGAGCTTCAGGCTTTTAGTGTTGTATTGCCCCAGGCTTTTAGGCAAGCAAAGGTAGTCACATGATGCTGGAGAGATGAACACCGGACTCCACACCGGACGATCTTCTGAGAGACCGACTGCGAATGTCCGGCCTCGCATGGCTGGCGGCAAGTCATAAATCTCGAAAGGTGACGAAGACGGCAACTATACCATAACTGAGCCTCAACCAAGGTACCAATAACTTCACTTAGTCCCTTTAAGGAAGGGAGTACTCGAATGTGGCTAAGAATAAGGAGCAACTAAAGGGGGACCCCAAGGCGACTTCAGGTTACATAGCACCCTAAATCCTGCAGCCGTGGAAGTAACATAGGGGGGCCTTAAGGACTTGAATAGGGTTCCTTTAAAAGGGGGGCCTTAAAGGGCTATTGAGCCATGAAAAGGGGCCTTCATGATTAGAATAGGGTTTGGGGCCCGCTATACACAAACTAGAACAAGGAACCACCAAAACAGTTTAGGAAATTATTTAGGCCCCTATAACCCTGCAGCCGTGAAGTACTGGCCTCAGCGTCCGCATCTCCATGGATTCCCTGAGATCGGGGGATGTAGTAACTGGATATTTTAGGGACTAATAAGTACCATAACCCCAATTATCAAAAGAAATTAGGGTCCCGTTTAGGGTACTTCTAAGTCTACTTACTACCTACTTACTATAAGTCCCTGAACCCTAACCCCTATAGTACCCCTATAGAGCCCTTTAAAGACTAAGTCACCCGACCCTCCAATTGAGGTCGGGAGGAGCTCGCCAGGCCGCTGGCTGTCTCGGTTTATCCAAGGGGAAAAGGAGGGACCCTTAATGGGGACCCTTTAAAGGGATCTATAGGGATTCTATAAGGGTATAGGGTTTGGGGTGTAGAGATTTGGGGGTTTAGGGGGTTTAGGGGAAAAGGAGGGACCCTTAATAGGGACCCCTACCCTATAATGGGCTATATAATGGCTATATAATGGCTATATACCTAGGGGTCCTTATTAAGGGTCCCTCCGTTTACCCTTGGAAGTTTAGGGGTTTACCCATAGGCCACAGACCCCAGAAGGAACATACCTTAGGGGTTTAGGGTTCAGGGGAGGGGTTTAGGGTTTGTGGTTTTTGGGGTTTAGGGGTTTACCCATAGGCTCCATAGTAATCCCTGTTTGGGGTCCATATTTAGGATGATGCTATATGGTACTCCCAAAAAGGAACTACTATGGAGCCTATGGGTAGGGGTGTAGTGCTGTCCCGCCACGGGTTTAGGGGTTTTGGGGGTCGAGGGCGTACGAATGGGAGTGCTCCAGTAATCCCCAAGCCTAGAAGCTCACAGCTACGAGGTGAGTCAGCGAGATTTCAACTCAACAGCTGTTGATTGAAGGGGGGAGTGCCGTGATAGTTAGGAAGGTTTGGTGGTGGTCTCTGTGCTTACGGTCGGACATCCCGCAATTCCTGCTCTCAGTTGCTGAGATCATTTACCCCAAAAAGTGTACACTTTCAGTTTTATAGCGGGTAATCTTATCCCCCAAAGTGTAAGTTGTATCCACTCAGCTACTAAGTGCTCTAACAACTTCCCAAATGTTCACCTCTCGGCTCCGCTCCTGATCCTGCCCCTCCTGCCACTACCATTGCTGCGACGACGACTGCACTAGCAGCACCACTGCTACCACAATCTATAACCCTGAACCCTTTTTCACAAACCATCCCCGAATCCCTGAACCATAAACCTACTGGGCGCTGGGGTTATCTCACATCAGCTGGTGAGAATACACATCAATGCCGACAGATGCTGGTTTAGGGAGAATACACATCAGCGGGAAATTTGCACATCAGAACTACCTAAACCCCGTGTAGACGCTGGTTTCAAGAAGCACGCAGTAGGTAGGCCAAAGTGCCGGATTTGTGGCGGATGCTGAGGTACAAATGCGAGAGCGTGCTGCGGACGCCGAAGAATATGAAGGGGAAGATACAGAGCTTGATAAGGTTATATAACGTTTATAATGCGTTCCCCGAAGTAGACGCCTTGCAGATGCGTAAAACACCCAGGTGATACGAGATAGCCCCGGGACCGAGTAAACCCCAAACCACAATCCAAGGCTAAATGCCGAAACCCCAATGACACCAAAGTCCCCAAACATCGATCTCAACGCCTTCCTAAATCACATTGAACTGTAGGGTTTAGGTTGGTTGGTTGGTTTAGGGATTATAGGGTTTAGGCCCTATAGACCCTATATATCAACCCTTAACCCTAGACCGACCAACCAAAACAGTTTAGGGCCAATTGATATAGGAGTTTCCGAAAATTAGGGGTACCTTATTTTGGGGTCCTTATAATAAGGATCCTACTATTTAGGGTACTATATGAGGGTCCCCTATTTTCGGAAACTCCCATATAGGGTTTGGGAGGGGCTTTGTAGTGTTTAGGGTACGCCAACCACACCATGAACTGATGTGCAATCCAGGGGCAAGAGCGCCACAGCAATTTGACCCTGACCTGCAGCCACATGTGTGATATAGGCTACAGGTGCACTATCTGTGAGGAGTAGAATTGCCGAGATATTTGTTACCGGCACGCGAAGGTTGCGAAAAAGGGGCCTTTACAAATGGAATAGGGTTTGGGGGTATATTCTATTGTCGTTATAATAAGGAAACCCAAAGCCCTATTCTAAACATTAAGCCCCTACACTAGTGACGTTGGTATTTTTTTGGGGGGGAGGAGTCTTCAAAGAACCCAGATGCCCCTCCTTCAGGAATGTAAGAAACCTTACTTGGAGGTTCATGGGTAGTTATAAGTATAAGTGGGGTTACAAGTAGCGTAACTATACTTATAACTCATATCAGGGGACGTATGACCCTGCTTACAACTACTCATGCATGAACCTCCGAGTAATCATGCGAATCTGATTAGGGGTTTGAGAGCACCGTTTTCCTTTCCCCTACACTCAATCCATCCCTTTTTTGTCTGCTGGGCTCAAATTCTAGCCTCAATCCCTCCCCAAACCCTAATCCCTTCCTTTCGTGCAGAAACCTGCCGTGAACTTGCTGGGAGGTCCGACCACCTGCTGCAACGGCATCCAAAGCTGAGTTCAGACCTTGATTGCAAGCATCCGTTGCCCGAAGGGTTCGGTTTGTGAGATTTAAGCTTTCAGGATTCAAGGCTAAGTCGACTGAAACTTGAGTCTTTTCATGCCATGGGGTGTGAGGGTTGAGGTGGCCGCAGGGTTTCGGGGCATGCCCGAATGGAAAATACTGGTATATAGGGACTGTAACTCAATAAGGGAAGAATGTTATCAAGCTCTTCTTCGTTGAGTCTTTCTGGCGTTGGCCTCCAGATGTGTCAAACTCGATCTGCGTACTTGGGGGGCACAGGTTTGAGGCTCCGGGGCTTTATCTGTCCCACCCAAAACTGCCTGTACAGCAACGATATAGAGAGAATCCATAATTAATGAGGAACACCGGGAACCCCAGACGGGTTTTTCGGGCCACAGGAAAGGTTTCTTGATTCCTGTTAAGCTGGGAAGCTTACTTCGATCAATTGCTGGACCGTTCGAGCAGCTGATCACGTTCGGCGGGCTGCGGACCTCGTCCATGCGCGAGAGCAAAGCCAGTGCATGAGGCCTTGGATTGGTGATGCTGACAATACGTGCAGATGTCGTGGTAACAACTCATGAAAACAAGCTGCTCTTTATACTAAATATTACACAGGATCATGCAAATATAAACAAATATCATAACCAAGCTGGTACTAGTCGTAGTACAGCCACAATAAAATCGAAAAACAACTGTTAACAAATACCGCCGCCAATACAAGTACTATAACCCAAACAAAAACTACGTAGTAGCATCATCACTTATAATTAGTAATACTAATAGAAGTACGACTAGGACTGCCACTAGTACTAGTGCCACCAGTAGTACTATATAGTACCAGTATACGAGTACTCTTACCGTTACCCGCACTAGTACTGATACTGACCCTGATACAAATACGAATACCTGTACGAACACCAATATCAAGGTTACTTGGTACCGATACTAATACTGTTCAAAAATGACAATACGTATTGAACAAATGGACGAATATGCAAATAACGAACTAACTACATGAAAATATCATTGGGGGAAAAACTGCTGTCCCATGCTCCGGGTTCGAGGAGGTCGGTCCAGGTCACAGTCCTGCCTTGTTGATCAGGCTTAGTTGTGTTCACGGCTACGGGTTGTTGACGCTTGCACTCGGACACGACTGCAACAAAGGATCTTGCTTGGTGGTTCCTCAGCCTTCGTTAGGACCCTGAGCCGTAGAAATCCCTATAACAAACTGCAGACACCTACTGCATGTATATTGATTTTATTTCTGCTGTTTATTACAAAGAAGGCTGAGGGCCGGTCCACGCCACCGGACTCTCGCATGCCCCGATGGCTGCCGTCCAACCCACCACGTCAGCAGCCACCTTCCGGCAGCCCATGGTTTCAAGCCTGGACGTCTCTGGAGTTTAAGTGGTTTAGGGCTTAGGGTTTCATTCGGGTTTGATAAAGGGCGTTTTTGAAACGTAAGGGGTTTAAGAGTTGGCTGGTTTGGACGGTTGGAGCGTGGCCTTTCAGGTGGTGGTTGGGGTTCGGAAGTGAAGCGGATCTTTTGGCTGGTTCGAGGATCGGAGGGCCTCAACCTCATGGTGTTCTGCTATCATCCGCTCACATTCGGAATATTTCTCCCTTATGGTCCAAGCTCAAATTACGACATGATTGTGGTGTGATCGCACGAGAAGTGTTGCCCGGTGTGCCTCAGCAGTTTTAAACGTGATATACAGGAACCCGCCGATGCCGTTCAAAAAAACAGGTATGCAGCGCGTTACTTCCTTGCTTGCTTGTACTACACAGGAACCCGTAGATGCGGTTCAAAAGAAAACGGTATGTATTCTGCAGGAGTATGTATACAGCATGATCAACAACTTGCGCGTCCAGAGTTCTAAACTTCTGAACATCGACAGCTATGCACACACTACATTCATGTACGCAGCATATTGCAACAACATACAAGGGTATAAATACATTTGAGTGTTAATGGAAACGACGCCACATTGATCATGTCAGTTTCTGCGGTCAGCATATTCTCATCCAGGTATAGCCGGTGATCCGCAGTCCCAACACGAACCAAAACCTGTACACCTCAAACCTAAAGCTTTTACATACTAATCCCTCAACTCTGCGCCGTAACTTTGTATAGTATAGTCTTTAGACCTTCAAAATAAGCTGGGGTTTGGTATGTCTTGATATACTATGAAGAGGAGCTCCACTAAATAATTATTTTAATTGTTGCGGCCATGTCATATGAATGAATCCATCCCAGGCTCAAAGCCAAAGCCATCTCCCACTGCCCCCCACGCTCGCAGGCAGTAATGGCAACGTTGTAGCTCCGAGACCTCACGGAGTTCACGGTTGCTTAAGGTTGAGGGCTTTTAAGGGCTTAGGGCTTAGGGTTTAGGATTTAGGGCTTTTTAGGGTTTATGGTTTCGGGCTTAGGGCTTAAATTGCGGCTTAGGGTTTAGAGCTTAGGGCTTGAATGGGCTTAAGGTTAAAGGCGTGGTTCTAGGGTTTCAGGTTCAAGGCCTTCACTGGGATCACTTATTGTGGGGTTCAGGGTTTAAGGGCTTTAAGGTGGGACCGGTTAACGGTTTCGGAATCTTAGCGAATAGTGGCTTGGTGCCGACAATGCAGAGCCGAACCCCCCGGGCTTGATGAAAGTTTCGCTGCAGGTCTCAGCCACCCACCGACACCATGAACAACAACTGCAACACTTCGAAACTTCTAGACGCCCTAAAACCTAAACCCTCGGAACCGCTCTGAAACCCGGCTGACACCACGGTGGAACCCTTATGCCGTATACACGATAACAGACCCCTTAACAACTAAACAATGGTGCCTTTTCACAACCCCAACCTCAACGGGCATAAACCCTAATAAGCCATATAAAATAATGTGTGTGTGTATATATATACACACATATATATATATATATGTTGATTTATTTATTTATTTCTTTATTTCTTTCTTTCTTTATTTGTTTATTTATTTATTTATTCATTCATATTTATACTTATGTTTATATTTAGTTACTTGCGCGTGAATAAATACATACCTTTGTCCATCTGTCTGTGTATATATATATGTGTGTGTATATACATACACACATACACACACACACACGTACGTAACTATAACACCCGTTAAACCCCAAACCGGCAAAGGAGCTTCGGTAGAGGCATGGATGACAATTCGGCCATCGCTCGCTGCCACAGAGCCTTTTTGCAACTTTAAGGAACGGCTGAAATCCGTGAGGGCGACTAGGGTTTGGGGGGGAGGCAGGGAGAGGGTAATCGGCTTCTGCTAAAATCTTACTCGAGGTTTCGATTTCTGAAAATCTAAATAAATACGGCTGCAGCAAAGGATCTCAGGAGTTTCGGGCTTGTCAGGTTCAGGGTTTAGCCTTCGGAAGGCTTCTCTAGGATTTGCTTGGACAAGTAACCATGTACGAATAGAAGCGCCAGCACTGGATGAATGAACCTGACGCCCTAGAATCGAACGCCTTAAAAGCCCAGTGCCAAACACGCCAGCAATAATGGCTGACGAAACCGCCAGAGTTTCTTGATACGGTACTTATTCTACAACCCCACCCCTCCCCCTAAAACGAAAACTGGCTGAGCCTGCGTGTTGCCTGTGCGCCACTCTACAGCCTGCCTAAATTCCTGAACATCTAATTTGTCGATCATCTTCGAGTTTGACTTCAAAGCCGGGGAACGGCCCGGCCACATGCACCCATGGCGCAGTGAAAGGAGATGGGGTCCTCCACACAGATCGCAGCTGTAAGACGGTACCGGTAGCTGTAGCAAGACACCCAACACGGGGCCGGTTCTTAGCGTCTTAGCCTGCACACCTCTGAAGCCCAAACCCAAACCAGCGAACCGCAAAGGAAATCCTTCAAACCACCACTCAACCCTAAAGCCTAAACCAAACTCGGTCCGGCAGGAGCTTGCGTTCGGGGAGGCTGTGCAGGAGGAACAAAGCCTAGGTTCCCCACTAGCCCAAATACTACAGTGGCCTTAATCATTACCTGTACTATTATGGGGTTCCTTTTATATGTATACTGTATACATATACATCTAGTATAATGTTCCCCAAAACCCTATATGAATAAGGGTACCCTGTCTCCTACTATAAGGTTTTGATAAGGGAACCCTAAATCCTAACCCCTAACACCCAATCTAAATCCTGAACCCCACCAAAGAGCAAAAAGGTAATGTTGGGAACCAAGAAGCCCAGGACCAGCTGGCGGATTTCTCACAGGCGCTCAGGACCTGGATTCAAGGCTTATAAAGCTTTTCAAGTCCAGGGTTTCAGGTTTAGGGTTCAAGGCTTTTCAAGTTCTAGAGCTTTGTGGGCTCTAGTCTAGGCTTTATAGAGGTTTGGAGTTTGGCGTCTAGGGCTTTTTAGGGTTCAGGGGTTAGGAGTTGGGGGCTTGCTCCCACCTTTGTTGGGCAATGCATAAGGACATCATCATCAGCAAATCTGAAATGGTGACGGGCTGGGCTACGTTGAAGGTCTAGGGTCCAGAGCAAATTCGAAGCTGCATTCGGTTCAGGTTCGAGGACTTCGGGCCGAAAGCTGACAGAGACCCACCCTTGCGCAAAGGCCCAGCTGCGGTTCAAGTCCGAGCCTACTACACGCCCTCATTCTTTTAGTATAAGGCCTTAATAATTAGAAGAGGGTTTCGAGGCCCACCAGGCGGTAGAAAAATAATCAGGAGCCCCCAAATAGTATTGGTAAGTATTAATTAATTAGGCCTCTATACTATTCTCCTCATGTCCAAGATCTCAACTACTATACGGAATGCATGCACTAATCATCCTCTGAAGGCCGAGACGTTCAACAGGCATCTTCGACGGTCCCAAAGCCAATGCTTCAGCAAGCGGCCGCATTGAGAGTGATGATGTTTGGGCTCACTTCGTACCTGCAGCGTTGCGCACACAAAGGGGTGGCTGGCTAGGCGAGGCGAGGCTTAGCTGCATATACCCTAAGGGTCCATGTACCCATGTAGAGATAAGGGGCCCCAAAGTACCTATACAGGGACCGCATTAAGGCCAATGTATATACTATATGAGTACATGGACCCTCAGGGATATAGACGCCCTCACCCACTAGAACCTGAACTAGTCCTCCAAGCACCTTCTGTAGCTCGAACTGGGACGTGGTATATACTGGTTTTCGGGCTCAGCTCGCCAGCGTCCCTGCGCTAAGCCTGAGGTGCGTGGGCCCTAATCTCTAAATCCTCACCACAAGTTTTCAGCCCATGCTGCCGGCTTCCCACCCTGCATACTCCGAAGGCTCAAAACTCCATGACCCCTGCTGGTGTCCTCGCGTGTACTATGGGGTTCTAATGCAGGAGTATAGGGAACTTGCATGGGGTTCTACACTCGCATTAGTTGTATTCAATGATTAGTATCTTAACTAACTACTTAAAATAATGCATTGATCAATTTAGTGTACGTGTGCGTGTGTGTGTGTGTGTAATGATGTCTCATGTATATGTCTTCACATATCAGCACACTCGGCCCCAAAAACGGATGCCCTAAGCGGAACCTTAGTTAAGAGCCACCATTGATCTGGCCTCCCCATGTCCTCCAAGAGCCAAAGGGCCAAGGGCCACTGCTGTCCCTTCCTTTTAGGGTCTAGGGGTTGGGGTTTAAGATTTCAAGGGCAAGGCTCGATATGGGCGGGTTATTCGGAGTGGGGGTAGGGCTGCAACAAGCTTGCAAACATGACACTACCATTGTGCGGGGTTCCCTATCATAACCAACCCATAAGAAACGAAAAGGCATGCTCTAACTACTCAGGCCGCCTGTTTTCATGTGGGAGCTGTCCCAGAGACTCCAATACCCCTTAATTAGGGAGTATTCCTTAAATCATATTCAGGACCCTACTATAATTTAAGGTATATTCCTTAATTAAGGGATATTGGAGTCTCTGGGGTCGAAAGTTCATGAGGGCTTCGGGGTTTCCACTCGATTTCAAAAGCAAAGACAGCTCTTGCGCCAGCGTCGGGCTTCAGAGCCCTTGGAGTTTTACTTGAAAGGGCAGGGGACTTAATGGTTTAGGGTTTAGGGTTTAAGGTTTAGGGGTTTAGGGTTTAGGGTTTAGGGGTTTAGGGTTTAGGGGTTTAGGGTTTAGGGTTTAGGGACTTACCCTAAGGGTCCATGTACCTGAATAGTATATACATTGGCCTTAAAGTACTCCCTATATGGGTACATTGGGCCCAAAGTATATACTATTTGGGTACATGGACCCTTAGGGTTAGTAAGACAGACATGCAACATAGGGCGTGTGAGTGACTTGCCAAATTGTCACCTCCGTCCCTGATACAGCCAGACTATAAGACACCCCAAGACCTGGATCTAATTAGTACTTGGAAGGGCCTGGAAGGGCAGGGGACTTAGTAAGTAGGTTATAAGTAGAGTTATAAGTACCCTAAATGGAGTTACCCCAATTATAGCCCTACTTATAACCTACTTACTAAGTCCCCTGCCCTTCCAAGTAGGGGCCTTAGTAATTTGAATAGGGTTCCTGTAAAGGGCTCTTTCAAGGGATTCTATAACGGTACTATAAGGGTTTAAGTAAAGCTAGGGGCCTTAAAAAACAAAGGATCGGGCTTTTGGGCTCATTGTACTATAACTATAATGAGGAAGCCCCAAAACAGTATATAGGTAGTTATTGAGGCCCCTAGGATATATGGGCCTTCATTCAGAGTTAGAATCGGTATGCGGCAGTACTATATAATAGGATCTCCGTAGTATATGATATGGGCCTTGCAGTTGCTGTAACAATCACAAAACACTGAGGAATGGCATCGGCAAGTATTCATGCCTCCGTAGAAGCCCATCCGCCATACCACCGAATACTCCAAGTCCCCAACAACCCCCAGGAATACATCCTCTGAAAATCCTCCCTAAACCGTTTTTAACCCCCTGGAATGCATGAGCAGCGTCTCGCATGCAGTGATGGCGGAGCTGAAGCCGACGACGTCGGGCTGACCTGTAGGGTTTATTTATGATTTAAGGTTTATGGTTTAGGTTCCCAGAGAGCCTAATACCCCTTAATTAAGGAATATTCCTTAAATCATTGAGGGCTTCATATGATGATTTAAGCTGTATTCCTCAATTAAGGGGTATTGGGCTCTCCGGGTTTAGGGCCAAAGTCTAAGGCTTTAGGGGTTTTAGGGTTTCCAGGCTTCTACAGTGGAGGGGCCAGAAGCTGCAGTAGTCTGGTCAGCCCGCCCTGGCCCAGGGAGTTTCCGAGGATAGGGGCACCCTGATATGGGAGTTTCCGACAATCAGGGATACCTTATTGGGGTCCCAAAAAAAAGGATCCTACTATTTAGGGTACTGGATTAGGGTCCCCTATTTTCAGAAACTCCCATATAGAGTATAAGGTTCTTGACGCTTTCTGCCCAAGAGCTGATCGCAACCGTCACTGCATACAGATAGCTCAAACCTGACGGATAGTACTTGCTTCTTCCTGTTCTAAGAAAGCCGACGCCCGTGATTACGCAGACCAATCTCGAAACCGTGATTCAAACCCTTGAAGACCTCGCTCCAAACCTGCACTCCCTAAACTCTCAACGCGAAAACGCAAACCTCCAAATACTTCCCTGAACCCCTCCCCCTGAACCCCAAACCAAACTCCAAACGCTGACTTGCACCTCGGCGACAGAGCTCCCGCAAAAGCTCTAAAGCCCTAGGCCACACCGAGCTCTTCCTCGTGCCAGAAGGTTCAGGTGCAGGGTTTGCAGTTTGCAGCTGGGGACTCCAGACCAGGGGTGTGTGTTTGGGTCTCAGCCATGCTTCTACTTCCAGGATAGTCGCGCTTAAGCTCAACCTTAACCCCGAATAACCTACCTTTTTAGGACTTATATAAGGAAATCATATTAAGGAACCCTAAAAAGGTGGGTTTCTTAGGGTCCAGGTAGGTCCAAAAGAGCCCGGAACCTTCTCAGGTTCAAGCACTCGTGACCTGTGGAAGCTTTCTGGGAATGTGGAAGGCGTCTGGGGTTCCCGGGATGATTATGATTATGGCTTGGGTCACTATTATCCGGTGTGTTCCTTCGTTTGCGGGCTCTATGAATTTGGGGATCATCCAAGCGGAATCGCTTAAACTAGCCTGATTGACCAGGGTTTAGTGACGAATCCAGTGCACGGTCTGTTGGACGTGACATTGACCCTCTTCTCGAACATGCTTAAGCCGGGTCTGTAAGCTGATGTGCCATGCACCCCTGCCTTCCTTATCAGATCCCGTTTTCTATCCATCTCGGACAGTCTGTGTGAGAGCGAGTGGGGGTGTGGGGGTGTGCGGAAGCCTAACCCCTAAAACCTTTACCCGAAACACACTCCAAGCAGAAGAGGTAATGAACTGTGCTACTAAGCCACTCGCAGGCAGAAATTGCGGTGTTGAAGCTCACAGTGCCTCGGCGACGACAGCACATTCAGCGATGCATATGTGCGTGCGTGTTCACTTCCACAGTCTCTCTTGCTCGCTTGTTTCGGGTCAAAGGAAGTGGGAACATCCCTGCCCTAATTACCCTTCACACAAGCTCTGTCTCTGTGTGTGTGTGTCTGCCTGTCAGTCTCTCTCTCTCTCTCTCCCTCCCTCTCGTTTCTTTCTAAGGGCTTAAGGAAGGGATTTCCCCCGGCCCTGCGTCAGGCGCATCCCGTTGTGGAGTGGTGAGGCTGGATGCGAAGGAGATCAGGCATGCAGCCCCACAGCAGGGAGAACGAAGAAGTGAACACCTTTGTTTCTTTCTTTCTCTCTCTCTCTCTCTCTCGCTCTCTCTCGCTCTCTCTCTCTCTCTCTCTCTCTCTCTCTCTCTCTCTCTCTCTCTCTCTCTCTCTCTCTCTCTCTCTCTCTCTCTCTCTCTCTCTCTCTCTCTCTCTCTCTCTCTCTCTCTCTCTCTCTTGAACAGCCTGCAAAAGCCTCTATCACCCTTTAAACGACACTAAGAACCTATGACACCCTAAAGCCTTAGACTCTACCTAAACTCCCCAGAGAGGTAAAATAATGGCGCAAAGCCAATAAAAGGCTATTATTCTACATAGTTTCGGGGTCCAGGTCCAGGGGCTTAGGGTTTCAGCACTCACTCTCGGACAAACCTTGGCGAGGATTCCAGTCCCTGTGATAGCACTTTGGCAAACTTCCGGCACATTACTTAGAGGATCATGGGACTTAGTAAGTAGGTTATAATTGGGGTTATAAGTCCCCTAAGTGGGGTTATCCTAATTATAACCTACTTATAACCTTACTTACTAAAACCCATAGGCCTTCAAGTAGCCAGGCAAGCATTAACAAAACGAAAACCAAGCCATCCTGAAGTCAATTCAGACTATACTGAACTTAGAACCCTAGCAAAAATTAGAGTTTTAGCTGCCTCTTAGGGATGATAATAACCAAAACTTAAAAAATATTTCTAAGTACCCCTAAGCAGAGTTCCGGACTCAAAGTATATGCCTCCCATCAAGGCCATGCTAGGGTTTGGGGTTTGAGGTACAGGTAGACCACAAACCCCTGAATCCAAAACCCCAGAACCCTAAAGCTGAAAACCACAAACCCCTAAATCCTCACCCACAGGCTCCATAGTAGTTCCCTTTTGGGGATTACCTTCTAGGAACCGAAAAAAAGCCCAAACAGGAACTACTATGAAGCCTATGGGTAGGCTCTATCTGAACCACAAACCCCCTAAACCCCTAAACCCAAAACCCCAAACCCTAAAGCCTTAGACTCTAGACCACAAGCCCTCTAAAAAAGCCTCTCCGAGGCGCTCGGTGTCCGTCGGCTGAGAGTGGACAACAATGCGAGGGACACTTCCCAACGCTGGCCTTGGATGAGTATAAGTACATAAGTACGTATACACATATACATTTATATGTATGTATGTATATATATATATATATGTATATATATATATATATATATATGCTTGCAAACATGTAGAACTACTAATGTCATAGCCCGTCCCAAAACCTGGAGAATCCTTGTGTTTCATTTGCTGTTGGAAGCAAGCTTGTCCGGATATGAGAAAAATGAAGCCAAAGCTAAGAAACGTAATTCTGTGGACGGCGTCAAGCAGGTATAGATGTTAAGTCTCTGAATGGGTTTACAAGGTAAACATCAATCAACATCTCTGCACGCCAGGCTGCCCAAGTACCGCTGAGTGAGATCACCCATAGGCTCCATGGTAGTTCATTTTTGCGCTTCATATTTAGGATCCTATAAGGTAATCCCAAAAAAAGGAACTACTATGGAGCATATGGGTACTGACTGATATTGAAACGAGCTGCTCTTTCCACAAGCGCTCATGGCCGAATTGATGCAGAATTCTTCATCCCCGTCGGACGTCCTTAGCTCATGCTCAGCATCGGGATGGTGATGTAATATAGGGGCCTTAATACTTAAAATAGGGTTCCTTTAAGGGGTACTAAAAGCCCTATTGTAAGGATGTAGTATAGGGGCCTGAATATGATTATGCTAATGAGCCTCCAAAGTAGTAGTGGTCATGATTTAGGCTCCTATAGTAGATCTACCCGAGTTGTTCAGCCACGACACTGACCTTAAGCCATTTACGGTTGTTACGCTAGTGATTTTGAATGGTCCCCGGTTCCCTAAGCACTGAAGGAGCTCCGCTTCTCTATCGCTTCGGATTCGCCTTAAACAAAACTACGGAAAGCCCGAATCAAACCTGAACACTGACCGTGTTTCTTACCTTTGGTTAATAGGGAATGGAGGAAGGTACAATTATAACGACTATTACTACCATTCTTCCATTCCCTACTAACCAAAGGTAAGTGTTTTGGACCCATGCTCCGCCTACAGTAGAAGCCCAAAAGTTGTACACCCCAGAGCCTCCATCCTTAAGAGTAATGTATAGGGAATCCCGGCACTATTTGGCCTTAACCCAGTTTCCAACTTTATGGGGTTTACTGTAAACCATAAATCCTAAACCCAACCTAGACCCTAGCCCGAAACCGGGCCGAGAACCTGCCGAGGGGCAAGCTTCGAAGTCCGACCAGCAGACCTGGGTACTATAGGGGCCTTGATAATTAGGATGGAGATTTGGGGCCCCTTACCAAAATAGTGTAATACTATATAGACGTGTGCAAAAGCATGTCATCTACTGGATGTGTATGTACCAGTATATATATATATATATATATATATATATGGTCACCCCCCCCCCCAAGATCTACATCCGCCTCTTCCACACAATTCCACAGGTTGCTTCTCTACATTGGTCGACTACTCATATATGCCGAAAACACCGTAAATTCCGATACAATCGTGCTTTACTCCATGTGCATGGCAACAGTGCTGCTACAAGTCGCGGGTTTGATATGTGTAAAAGTCTGGCGCCGAATTTCGGCAGCAGATTTATGGTAGTTTATATGTTGGAAAAGCTGAAATGCTGGAGGGCGTGCTATTTTTGTTCAGGTAGCACTCAGAAACCTCGTGTTTTTTGCGTTTTGTGGTGTGTTATTTAACGACATTCCTCTAATATAATAAAAATACTGTTGTCTCTCTTACGAAGACGTCTGTGTGCGTGGCCATCTCTTTCCCGCTGCTCGTGAGCGTCCGATTCTGATGCGGCCTAATAGCTTTAGCATGTGATTTATGAGTTACGAAACACAAAGAGCTCCTTTCATGTCCTGTCCGTTATACATGGAGGAAGTCGAATATACGGGCACATTTATTTTTGAAGCAATACTCCAATAGTTGTTCTTTGCCTCATAAAAAAAGGGAAAGCTCAGAGTTGGAGTTGGAAAGTTCATGTGCATATGCGGGCGCACAAGAAGGCTCGTCTGCAGCAAAAAGTAAGAGAGCTCTTGCAACCTTCCAAACATGAAGCACGACTAATTACGACTGGCTGCATTGATACGTATCAATCACAAGGCAGGGGCTCCTTAACCTTGTAAAACAAAGTAAAATGGCACTTCATGGAAGAAAACTCCTCTTTATGTTGTGAGTCGATATTAAAGGCAGCCATGTGCATAGCAATCGCTATCTATTTTTGAGGGTACTCATTTGGGCCATGAGTTTTCATTCGGTTAACTGTTATTGATGCTGTCCTATACCCCGGAGAAGATGCCAATCGCTATGTCCATGTTCCCCAGATGTGATCAGGAAACAAAAAGAAGCTTGTTTACTGGTATCTTCTATTAAATGGGCAAGAGGCGTAAGACTTGTATCGGTTTCTACACCTCCCTCACATCCTGACAAAGCGAGACCGGTCCTTCTGTCTGTGACTGTGGTTTAAACGCTGTCATAGTTCGTATCACAACATGAAAAGGAGCTCTCTCCAGTCTTCAAAGACTACAGGTGACATCGTAGAATTTTCTTCTGGGTTAGCTGGAATCTTCATGTCTCTTGCTTGATAAGTATGAGGATGTCTCATAGGAAACCGAATAGGAAGTCTCCAGTGTTTCTGATGATAGCAACATGCACACAGTTTCCCACAGTCTTCAACATGAAATGAATTAAGTTCCAGATAGGCTTGCGCTGCTACAGTGTTGGATCTGTAGGCGGTGCAGCTTGCCTAAGAATGGCCAAAACCATTTTCGAGAAAGCTCAGGTACTGGAGCCAGTGCTGCTGGTGCCATAGATCTACCAACCTCCGAAAACATACATGAAATAAACTATGCAACGACTAGGCCTTTTTCATACTTACCAAACAAGAGTAATGAAAACCGTTGTTGTTCCAGAAGACACATAAATCATTACTTCCAGTCCTTGAGAACGCTTGAAAGCACACAATTATCTTGTGATGCAATATATCCTGTCCTGGACATCAGAAAACACTGTAATGCTCAAAAAATTCCAAAATTTCCAGCCCTGAAACTCACGAAACAGTGTACTGCTCAAAGAAATCCAAAATTCTAAAATTCTGGCATCTACGGCCAGGCCGGGGGCAGATTCCTTAAAAGTTTGGATTTTTTTGAGCATGGCAGTGTTTCGTGCGTTTCAAGGGTTGGAAAAGTTGATTTTTTTGAGCATTACATGTTTTGTGCGGTTGAACCGCACCTCGTCCGGGTGGATTTCCATGGCTTCGTGTGCGGCAAGATTTCAATAGGCTTGGAGTCACACTTGATTGTGCACAGCTGCGCACCCATCACATATCGCATGTCCCTCTTCACTAGACCCTCTCATAGACACTCACTGGTTCAAGATTTCGGCTGTGGGAGAACGAGACGGACCAGGCGGTTTTGGTTTTAGGACCAGCATCAGCAGGTTTGGGGGCGGACAAGACACGCGCATCATGAGCATCAGCGGTGCTGCATGGCAGTGCAATAACCCTAAGGGTCCAAAGTATACGATAATCGTATACTCTCCCCAATAGGTGCTTCTCCAAGACACATCCACATAGAGGACTCTCTGGCAATGTCATCGATTTTATGTGGGATAGGCTTCCGGGTAGAGCTGGGTGCATCGAAAATAAAGGTGCCTTCTATGAGGATAATTCTAGCTTCAGGTACCCTCTATGGGGATAAATATAGGTAGAGGTACCTTCGATGGGGATAGTTTTAGCCTGAGGTATTTTCTGTAGGAATGATTAGGGTGATATATGGGAGAATCTCGAAGCTTTAGGATTCTGGGTTTATCTTGGGGTGCGGGCCGCTGCCGATTGGCCCAATTGCACCTGGCTGCACTTCTCGTCCCTTTCTCGTGCGCCTCCCCGCTTCACGTGTTAGCAGTCTGTTGCAGCTGTAAATACCATCGTTGCATAGCTACACTCGGCAGTGACCAGGGATGCGATACGGCAGCTAGACCTGGGTTGTAGTGGAGTCTGCATGTCCAGATCTCGAGGCAGTTTCAAGGTATATATTGCTGGAAAGACACGGGATATCTTGCCAACTGCATCTTCTTGAAGGAAGCAGTGGTAGAATCGGGCATTCTCTCCTTGGAATCGGCGGATAGACCCCAGAACCCAAGGAATTATTATGGATTGGGCCAGAATTTAAGTTTGGACCAGCGACTGTGCATCAGCTGAAACCATGATATCTCTTGCCACGCCTCAGCGGCAGCAGGGTTCTGCAGGAATACGTCTACTATCGATGGTATCTCGACATCCAAACTGCATTCTTCAAGAGTCGGAGAACAATGTAGCCTAGCGACATGAAGCTTGGGTTTGTTGGGCCAAAGAGGGCGCTGCTGATGTGCAGCTTGCACACCGAGCTCAAAGTAGCAAACCAGGCATTGATCCTTAGTTTAATCAGTATGAGAATTGGAGATATAATGAAATTGGTCTTATAAGACCATAGAAGCAAAAAATAACACTCGGAAGAAGGGTCGCACGAGTTCTGCATCTGTTGTGCCTCCTCCAACAAGAGGTACCGCTTGGCATCTTCGGACTGGTCGAACCAGGCCGCCAGATAATGCCTCGTGGGGTCGTGTGGTGAGCCGGGTTTGGGGAATTATAGAGATCCCTATTTAAAGCTTCGAAATATCAAAAAAATCAGATAACGAAATAACTCGAGTTGAGTAGCGTGCACTTCGCCATGAGCTTCAGGCTACCAGGGATCATCAGGACTTTCACGGTAGAGCGCTAGCAAGAAGGAAGCCAGCCAAGCCACAACCACTCGAGCCTAAGCATGATCAAGGTCAAGATTTGGATTTGGGATTATAGTAGAATGTTTAAAATGGTGTTCGGGATTTTAAAGCTTTCGGGTATTGGTGTTTGAGTTTCAGGTTTGGGGTTTCGGGTTCGAGGGTTTATGGGTTTGGGGCTTGGGGGCACCATTGTGGATTGAAAGATTTCTGGCACCATTGCGATGTCAAGCTGCATTGTAAGCTTTAGCGCGAAGCTCTGGAAACGGGCCATCGGGCGACTTCAGGGACGCAGTGGTGAACCGAGGTTGTGTGTTCCTCATCGCGACTTAAGCTTCTGATGGGTGCAGGAAGATCGAGGTCATTATATTCCAATTTCAGGATGACAGCTACGTAGCTATGCACTGATGCAGATGAAAGGCGGAACCTTGCGGTCGTGACACCACTGCTTGAAGGATTCATGAGCTGTCCGCAGCCTCTGTGAATCCTCGCCCTCACCAAAGGCCCCCGGGAAATCCAGAAGGAGAAGCTTGAAACAGGATCCCACAACCCAAAGCACCACTCCCAAGTTAATAACGTGCATAGAGCACCACTTGTAAGAGGCCACTGCTGCTCCTGGAAGATCGAAGAGCGGGCCTTGGAAGGGGTTTGTAAATAGTCCTATAGAGCATATAAAGCTATGCAACTTGTAAACAAAATGGGTTTAGTCATGATTATTATCAAATCATTACAGGCCCAACGGTGATCAGTTCAGACTCCGTGCTTCGGATACCACGGTGTACACAGGAGTTCCGGATCTCGTCAAGGGTTCGCCGAGGCAAGTCATGTAGAAGCGACGGTGCAACAGCAAAAGCCGTGTGTGTTACCCGACAGTGGTGACACAACTCCCTGGATGACCACCCCGTAGTCAGGTTCAGCCATTCCTCGGTACATAGCGCGATGCCACAGTGTGAACATTGTCGCAGCTTATGTTGTATGCACTATCGATTGTTTGTAGAAGGTACATGTCTCAAGGCACAGAATCTTTCTGCCACTTCCAATCCGCCCTGACTTGAGTGCAGACTCACCGGCACGAGAAACAGCCACTCCATTGACCATGAGGTGGAAGCTCTTCACCACCTGGGATAGTTCAAGGCGGCATTGCAGGGTTTGGTATGTACATGTGGAAAGGCCTTATTGGATAGTGCATTGTAACGACTCTGAAGCAAGACTATTTTTAAATGCATCGGCCGCACTGGATCCATGTAGGCCGCAATTGTAGCCATACCAGTACTGATCTCCTTGGTGTCGAGCACTATGTATTTTGTATCAGGGGTAGAGCCGTCTTCATATTTGTTTTTGGTTGAAATGTAAGTTGTATCTATGCATATGTATGCAATTGCGAGTCTAAGTAAAAGTCAACATATTATAGCTGGTACATAGCAGGTCATATATATCTATTGGGAGATGTAACAAAATTCATCGGGTACTGGGAACACGAGTGTCTACAATCATGTTATCTGGAGTGTAGGTTGTATATACATATATATATATATGTATGTATAGAGTGCGAACAAGTATCGCAGCCACACACCCAAAGTGGGAAGCAACTGGTGTATGAGTCCCGGTTAGGATCCAAACAGTGGCCCAGCATGCACACCATCACCTTCTGATTAATCTTCTTGCCGTACCGGCAATCATCACCCCACAGCCAGACTGGGTGATGCTCCTTTGTAGGTGGCTCAATCCCTGTCGAGAATTCTCTTTGGTGGTCCCAATATCGGTAAACATCTTCCATAGCAACATGGGGCCAGACTCCCACACGAACCAGCCAAGGAAGTAGTTTGTGTGGTAGAAGAATCGGCATCGCCCTGATCAGGAGTACATTAATAAAAGCTGGAATTAACAGAATCTCTTGTATGTATAGTTGTGGTTTAGAACACCCTGCCCTAGCTAGGAAGCCCGAGATAGGCCCTTAAAAAACCTGCAACAACAGGAACCCCGGCCTCTGCTCCACCTTCTTCGTCCCTTTTTCAGGCCGGATAGGGACATCCACGTAGTCGATGGGTGCCTGGGTTTGGTGGGATCGATGTACTATCTTGGTTATTTTGAGTAGCTCCCGTCTATCTGCATAATTAGACCGGTTCTTGGTGAAAGTGGTACAGGTCCAGGAGTTGATTACAAAAGGGTTTTCTGCACTAAGCTGGACTACATTAACCAGGTGGCATCATCACCAGTGGAGCTCGTGCGCAACATGTCCCGCTGTATGTTGCTAGCCCATTTGCCCTCACAGCCGGCTGTCACAAGTCGGGCACAAGGCCCTTGCATCTTCACACCATGCCAGCTCATCTCCTGCGAAGGACGATGGATGTTGCTTTGTATGTGCATGCGAGCTATAATTGGATAAGAGATCAGCAATACAATCGTGTCGGTCTATTATGATGTACAACATGGCTTTGCTCAGACTGTCCTCCTTAACAGCTTGCAAAGACTCCCGGGCGCTCTTGAAGGAAGCCTTGCAGCAGCAGATATGCCACACACACATAGGCATCCTGCGGGGATATATGCATGTTGACTGCCATAACATACTTTCGGGAGTCCTTGCAGCCAAGCTGCTCCACGACCCACAGCCCGGAGCAAGTGCTGGAACAAAGGTGATGTCCTTGCTCTTGCAAGATCACCTGCGGAGGGGTGTGTTTGCCAGGATCGGTTGCTATGCTTCAGCGTTGGTTTGCATGCAATTGGGATCGACACACAAGCTGTGCGGGACAATTCTTTTCGGCAGCTGCCCTTGGCCGATAGGATGTCAGGCCATGTAGAAGCTTTTGAAGCCCTGCTTCTAGGAAAGCAAGAGCATGTGCACTCGAACTTTGGATATCGGCAGCTCCACCAAAATCCTGAAGCATTCCCCTGCCGAAGGTTCTAGCAGCATGCCAGTGTGCACAGATCCAGGACATAAACCCAAAGTGTTAGGGTAATATATAGCAGATAGCAGTATATACATGTCGAGGCTAGAATCTGAAGTAGAGGTTACGAGTCACATGTGACATAATAATATTAAGATCCCAGATCACACGGCACACTGCAAACTGGGCCCTCAACTGAATGCTTCAGCCCACACGAGCTCCGTCTCAGATTCTCCCGGCTGTGATCATCGTGCTCGTCCCTTCGCCTTGGCCTTGGGCTTCGGCGGATCCTGGGATTGGTGTCTTTAGACTTGATGGTTCAGGGTTCACTGCTTTGTTAATAAGCTACACCTATGAGTATTCGTCATGTGATTTGCTGCACTGATCACAATCTGTAGTTACTTGTATCGTAGGGGTTTCCCTATCCCTAAACCTTATAATTAAAACCTTCACCCAATACTATCTTCCTGAGTTCTGAATATTTATTTGTTAGCATACACGATGAAACATACAGACAAAAGTCAGCTAGAAGTACGGTACGGTATTAATATATTTAGCATCAAGCTAAAATAAACTTAACAAATCCTATACATGTTTATATTAGAGTTGGCACTGGGGTCATTGCCATATCATGAATATCCACGTTCCTGAATGCCCATCTTGATGCTTGACGTTCCCCTCTTCGGTAAACATCTCTACATATACACATATTCACATATATATATATATATACACACACATTGTATGTACACATATTCGCGAGATCCATACTATACGACGACTAGTATAACACAGACACACACACATGCATACACACACACACAAACGGCCTACATACACAAACATACTGCCTTCATGTCTATGCTTGCATATGTTCATGTACATGTGTGTGATTGGATTGCAAGCGCTAGACATGTACAGATATATTCCATGTGTACATATATGCTCATGAACATGCAGGGCTCTATATGTGCCTCAAAGGCTCCAGGGTAAGCTTCAGAGGCTTCATGGCCCCGGTGAATGTCGTCGTGGCTGCATCTGCACGATCTAGCAAGCTCTGAATCTCGCTTTTGCTAGCTTCGGCCATGTCTGCATCCTTTGTGTTGTTGTGTACACTGTACAAACCTTCGAGTTCACCTTTGATGCGACTGAACTCATTCCTGTGGGAGTCGAGCTCCTCCTGGTAGTTGTCCTTCGCCTTTTGTGACCTGGGATCAGGATACTTATGAGAATCACCTGTGCTACAGAACACTATTTGTAGGTCAAGGATTAGCATTATGTACATTAAAGTCTAGTGGCAGTGTCGATTCCGACAATTTGGTAGACCACACTATGATATCGGTGAGCTTCCCAGCCATCGCCTGTATCTTGACATTGAGTTTCTTTGCCACACCAAAGTGGTTCACCTTTCCGGTTTTGTTCTTATTGGGGTTCGGCTGGTTCGTGTTTCCGGAAGGATTCGTCAGCGACTCCATGGACTGCGACCTGCCGCCGTACAGCGATCGCATAAGGTCCGAAGCCCCAGCGCCCGTAGCAGCACTTGCGTGGTTCGGCATCAAGACGGGCCTGGGCTTGTACAACTGGTTTCAGGTTTAAGTGAGCTTATAAGGGGGTTGAGGTTTGGGGATTATATTATTAGGGCTTGATAGTTTCGGGCCCTTGAGCTTCAAGGGACTTCAGATGCTCCTGAGAAGTTGTGATTGGATCGATGGGTTATATACTGACAAGCACGTAATGGATATAAGTATGTGTGTGTATATATATGGATCCACATATAACGAACTAGACATATATATATATATATATATATATATATATGCATATATGTACATGGCATAGATGCGGCTCGTGCATGATGATCAGAGCAGGCTTTGAGGGAATTCGTACATATGTATATGTATATGTATTTAACCTGATACATGTATGTGTATGTACATATATATATATATACATATGTATGTCTAGTGTGTACATAGCAAGCTGCTAATATACATACACATACGGATGGCACTATATCTGATAATTTTAGCGGTTTTGAATACTAGTTGCCAAAAAAGGGCAGCATAGTTTAAAGCTAAACTTCGAGCTAGGCTCGCAAGCTGCCCTGCAGCCTGGGACGAGATGCTGCCTTCCGAGTGGAATGCAGCACTGGTCCTGTTGTTCTCGTTGATCTCAAACTCGATTGTGTCAAACACTCGGAAGAGTTCCCAGTTCTGAGCTCGGACCATATGTACCGAAAGGCTTACAGTACATGAAGTAACCGTAACAGTCATTCAGGAGATTATATTCATCTGCTCGCACACATAAGCCTAAACACTTCAAAACGACATGCATGGTACAACTACACACCCCGAGATTGTTATTAGAGTAGTCTATACAGATTAACCACAGGAGGCCCAGTAAATAACTAGGGTGGCGGGAATGAATAAAGTCCGGGGCTCCGGGTCGTCGATGCCGTCCGGATGCGGCATATAATAAGGTTTCGGATCTGTCTTCGGGTCACGATTTTTCTCCTTCTCATATTTCCGGGCTCGAATGTTATCCGCAGTCTTCTTGCCATACTGGTCGAGTAGCGACTTGTAGCTACGCATAATCTCTTTGGCTTTGAACTTCTCCTCATTCACTCGCGTTGCCTCGATTACTAACTGGGTGTTGGCCCAGTCTTCACCAGCATCGAGCCACTGCTGAAACCACACGCCCAGGGTCTTGAGACGATCTTGGTTGTCATGAATTTTATATGTCGACTCACTCAATCCACGATTAATCGAAGCTCTTCTAGAATTATTAATGCACTGCAAGCCACTGGGCTGCCCTTGAATCTCCTCCAGCTTGTCCAGGACAATCTGCGGACAGTCAGGACCTGAGAGGTTCTATGTTGCATCTACAGAAGAGGGAAGCTCATTACATACTGGATGGCATCTAGATCGTTGCATCTTGAATTGTAAAGACAGGCAGCTGTTGAAGGTTCTGTCGAAGCGAACACGGGCATTGTGCTTGAGCCTTTTGGCCTCCTTAGCCTCCCACTCCTGGCGCTCCTCCTCCGATGCAAACTCACGAGGCTCGGCCTTCATCTTGGTCTGCGTCTGAGCAGCAGGCTTCACGATCTGCTCATCAGGGGTCGGGGCCACTGCAGCCTCTTTCTCGGGTTCGCTCTTCATGGGCTCGTTCATCTTCGGGGGCTGGGCAGCCTGTTCATGTGACATGTATTTTGGGGGGTGCAAAGCTAGAAAAAGCAGATTGCAAAGTTGTGTCCATGTTCACTCTATCCCTGAGAAGATCATTCGACACGATATAGCATATTATCACAGCAAGCCTCAAGCTCCGACGTATCCAGTCGATGCATTGCAGCCCGCATGCCCTGCTGCTGCCAGGATCCAGGGACTGGTGTGGGCCGATGAGCCGTGCCTGGAACCTGAGCGTGGGTTGTCTAATTCAGGTTGATATAGGGTTATTTCTGGAATAGGATCGAGGTAAAAGATAGGCCCCATACACTGCGGTTCTACATATATATATATATATATATACAGAGCAGGGACTCCAGGAGGAGCAAAGCACAATTAGATCTACCCAAATTGAATATGTTGCAGCATAGGCTCATTTGCGCATAATCTAGAACACATGCTCACACAACTATGCCTAATCAATATAATACAATACGTCTACTAAGTAAGGTTAACCAGTATGGTTGATACACAAGTCGGATGCTAGTAGCCCCAGTTCAAGTCTAGCAAGATGTACCATACCCTTTTCCATCCAGTTATACTAGCAACCAAGACTTTTAAACCCAGACTCGCAACACCCTAGTTTCACGAGCATTGCACAGCAGTACACTAGCCAAGGAAGTGCAATGGAGTCGCAGGGGTTGCTTCCTGAATCCGGCCGATCTAATAATGTTGTGCTTGTTGTAAGCATGTCCACACATATGTTAGCTATAGCTCGTCTGAGTTGAATGGCCAATATCTATCCCGACAATCAGGTTGCATTCATGGGTTAGGGAGTCAGTGCTTACATTCGTAGTTTCATGTATATGCAAGCATAGGTTGGAGATTTGCCTCTGGTCCCGAACAAATCAGAGTCTTGGAACCCCAATGCAACAATATATATGACCGTTGTGGAACCAGCTAGGTGTAGCTAGACATAGAATTAAATGCCCTCAAATGCGCTACAATCAAGTCCAGGTCGAGCCAAATTCCCTATTCTAATTACCCGGCACACACCTAACTGTACGTGCCATATACAGGCGTGTGATGTGGGCTTAAGTCCTCCGGGAGTTAGAAGATTTAGTCTAAGGGCTTTATTACTTGAGGGATGTAAGGAATAGGGGGCTATGGGATGTATGGACACATGCAGCACAAGCACCGGCGAGGCAAGCGCAGATGTGCTGGCAGCATCGGATGCTGCAGGTGCATCGTCTGCTTCCAACTGCATGTTGAGTTGGTTTTCCAACTCCATACACAAAGCAGCCTCATCATCTTCGGTCAGGCTACCGGTAGCACTCCTGTGTTCGGCCTCCGTATTCTCAAGAAGTTTCACTAGTACCTCAGAGAAGGTGGCAATGTGCTCATCCAGCTTCTTGCATACCTCCTGCCGGGAGAGGTCCTTCTCATCAAGCTTCTGAGAAACCCAGTTGTCGATCTGTTCGAACTTGCTTGTCAAGACCTCCTGAGCTAGATTCTTGTCCTGCTCCCGCTTTTTTTTGTTTGCACCCACTGTTAGGATGACCTGGCTGTACCTCAGGAATTGAGTCTTGGCTGCCTCGTACTCATTCTGCAAGCTCAGCATGCAAAGAGACGTGTCATGAAGGGTTCTGGCTAATCCCCCATGTCCAGAATCCTGAGCCTCAAAAGCCCCGTTGTACTTCGCAACAACCAAGCGAGTCCACTTCAGAACTTCGAAGGCCCTCGACGAAGTATCAGCCTCACCGTTCCGATAAACCCAATCACACAGCTTGCCCGGGCTCTTCTGCATGTCAAGACAGGTATCGCCTTCGGGGACAGCCATCTCTAGGGCGCCGGATGCTTGGAGAGTGTGTGCCATGTCTAGCACAGGGTCTTTGGCCTGACCCAATGCCATAGCATTCTGAAACTCGGACACCAGTGAGTCACCACGGCACAGGCCGACAGTGTCCTGCGTATCCACATGTCTTGGCAGACCTTGGGTGAGAGATGTCTCGGTGCAGTTGAGATTGCAGGAGCTATAGATTGCGGGTTATACTGTTGATGAAGTAGAGATACATACCAAATTAGAGCATTACATTCGGTTGGGCCTCTGGAACGAAGCTGCTGCAACATGGATGCCATAAAGGAGCCATTGGGAATAATAAGAGCGAGGGAGAGAGTGTGTGTGGCATAGCTCCTGGGTTTATCCACCCGTACAGTACAAACATATATACGTGTATGTATGTACACCGATATACGTCCATGTACTTTAATTATATGCAACACCCTATCTAATAATTATTATGCCTGCATCGACAGAAGACCTATCTATATCTATGCATTGTATGTAACTATTTACAATAAGATATGGTATGTGCAACTGTCCAACCCTTAAGAAAGCCCTGGACCCTGGAGCACCCCCAAACTCTCAGTAGCTTCACGAAATACTGTGAGATCCATCACTAGGGCTATTGAGAACGTTCTCCGTATGATGCATCGATCGGAAATGCATTTGCAACTTGCAGACTCGGCCATATGCAACAAGGTGGCGCCCTGCACGACTGTCTCGATGTGGATGCTCAGCAGGTGCATCGTTCTGCTTGGGACCATGGGGAACAGGGGAGAGCTTTGTACCTTCCTGGCCATTGCCTCGGGATTCCTTAGACTCTGTCGACATGTCCTCATTCCGGGGCTTCTTGTTCGGTGCTTCGTTTGCCTTAGCTGGCTCTGCCAACTTGTCCTCATCCTGCGGCTTCTTGTTCGGGGCATCATCAGTCTTCGAGGAAGGAACAGGGGAGAGCTTGGGACCTTCCTGGGCTCCATTGCCTTGGGATTCCTTAGGCTCTGCAGAGATGTCCTGGGTCTTTGCGCGGGGGGTTGAGCGAGGCTTGCTGTCGACCTTCTCCGGAGCTTTGTCAGGGGCGGGGGATGCATGCGCTGTAGTCGGCACTTCCCCAAAGATATGGCACTTACTAGGCATCATGGGTACCTGGTTGGCCACGGGCTCCTCCAGCTGGGTCTCCTCGAGTGTGTCCTGAGATCCGGCTTGGGTTGATTGGAATCAGGACAGTACAATAATGAAACTAATAGCCTATAGAAGCATGTACAATGTAACCTATAATACGATATATAAGTGCACTGCCCTTATAAAGTTTTAATAGAGTAGAACAAGTCTCACTCGGATCCGCAGTGACCCTAGCCTTCTTGTGGTACGGGCTCTTGATCGGAGGGGAAGCCATCATAGCAGGAACAGCATCTTTAGCAGCTTCGGCAAAGACAGCAGACAAGTCCCTCCTGGGGTTGGTTGCAAAAGGGGACGAAGCCGGCTTCGGAGGAGGTGTCGAGGTCCTTGTCCCTTTAACCCGCACAGGTTCTGCATCTGTCTCCTTTGCCTTGGCGCCTCGGCTGCTTGCTTTGGCACCTGCCCTCGGTTTGCTTTTAGGGGCGGAGTTAGGCTCGGGGTTCGCAGTCTTGATGGCGGCTTCCACAGCATTTTTCGAAGAAGTCGAAGGATTCGAACCAGCATCACCTAGCATGCATTCCACAATTGCAACAACATCTCGCACACTTATTACGAACCGACAGTGATCATGAGAGACATTGATGATTGCAAATTATCGGATTAGTGTGCAACCTAGCAGCTCCCAATAGATTTTCTGCTGTTGACACGACGAAGAGCTTGCTGCATCTCGGCTTCCATGTCGAAGCCCTCGGGGGATTGGGTGTCCATGGATTATATAGGGACAGGACTGGGTTCTAGTCTTGCCCAAATCAGTCCAGGAGCTGCCTTTGCAGGTTTGCCCTTCTTGGGCTTGTCGGGGTAAGGTGCAGAACGCTCGGCACCACGGGACATGGCGTAGACACAGCACCCTTTACGTACACAGCCCAGAGAAACGAACGATCCCAAAATGTGAAAACTGGTGGCCCCAGCACTGGAGAGGACTACGTACAGCCAATAGTACAGCCCAGGACCCGTTTCACATTTTTAACATGGTTTTCACGCCCAGTTTTAGGTATTCGGAACCTTTGGGCTGGTTTTCACGCTATTTCACGCTATTTTCACATGGCTCCCCTACGTAGTCCTACCTGGCCTTTTGGGGACCCAAATCCTGAAGAGCCGGGTGTGCACATTCCAAACCAGGTTTTACATAGAGGGAGGTGATCGGGGAAGCACGCAACCAGGAACCCATGCCCGTATTCACAATGTGTGACATAATGTACAGCAGCTGGTAGCTAGAATAGTTGCACATTCAGACAGGAGCCGATTAAGAAACCCCATCATTCAGCCAGGTCCTGTACTTCGAACATATAGTATCCGTCACAACCCTTGACTGATTGATGCGAGTACACTTTTCGCTCGTTCCTGACTGGAGGCTTCAAGCACGCTGCTTCCAAGCTGCTGCAATCGGTGCAGAAGGCAGGCAGAATAGCAACAGTCAGATACAAGCTGCTTACACTTGGCAGACCAGCGAAAAGCATAACCCTACACTCTCCTGTAATAATAACTAATCAATAGCTATGCAGAACAGTAGAATCCTGCTCATAGGTGTGACTTCCTTCCCTGCATATGTATTCACACAGCTTTGCTATAGCGATGTCATCAGGATATCTAGCAATGGGGTTTGGGATCCTCTAGCAGTTAGGTTACCAGACAGTATGTCCACCTCAGGGCACCCAGGTCACATGGCTAGTTTGTACCCATGCTAGATGTTTGTGATAATGGGTTCATGCACACTAGATTCCAGACCTTCTCGCTATCAATTTGGGTTTAGACTGCGAGATAGAGACCAAGACAGAGAGAGAGAGAGAGAGAGAGAGAGAGAGAGAGAGAGAGAGAGAGAGAGAGAGAGAGAGAGAGAGAGAGAGAGAGAGAGAGAGAGAGAGAGAGAGAGAGAGAGAGAGAGAGAGAGAGAGAGAGAAAAAGAGAGACCGAGAGGGAGAGACAATATCGGAAATAGATGCCTGGCTATGATCTGGCTAGACAATGGGTCTGTTCCATGAGACTACAAGCACCAGCAGCAGCTCCGTGCACAAATTGGCAAAGTCGAATTTGCCACAGCACTTCAGAGAAAGGCTTCGTAGTTGTGGACACTAGCTACAGTACTGGCATGTATCCCCTAGCTAGCAGCGACCAACCTACAATGACTACTAAGTATACGACCATGACCACATAAGTCATGGGTCTATATACACATATATTTGCATTGTCGAGATTTAATATTATGAACAGATAACACATCTCTGTATACCTTGTTCGTCCAGTCCACTGGGTGCCTAGCTCATGTGGAGTGCCGGGCTTCAGAATTAGCTTGTATTCCCCCGGGGGTGCAAATACCCTGGAAGCTCTACTCCCATAAGAAATGATTACCTGGCTTATGTATAGTATATAGAATAAGAAGTATGACTTCGACCATGACGGGCTCACCTTCCCAATCAGCTAGTACCATAATACACACCCAGCTTTAGATCCTATGACACCCCACAAGCTCGGAACACTCGCGCAGCAAGGCCATTGTTACCTGGAGTCTGGAGCCCATCCGTGTAACATGACACGGCAGAATGGGAGGATCTGGCGGATCGTGGGTGTTCATGTATTGGGAACCTATTTCTTAACTAGTGCAGCTACACAGCCCTATCTTTCACAGCTTTGCTAATTCCGATGGCATCTATATGTACATGTGATACGAGATCTAGCAGGCTTTACCCCATGAAAGTCTAGATGTACCTGCACAGTGCACTATGGCTACAGCCTGTCATCAGGTTTAGAGCTATCATATGGGAGCTTGGGTAGGCATTACTTATTCTAGGTAGTCTCAACTATGTGTGCAGTACTCCAGTCGAGCTACGTCTACAAATGACATGCAGTGCTGGATTTCCAGATGACCACAGCAGCTATTGTATCTGCATGTCAACAGCATATCAAGCCTAAATATCCCCACGAGCCTCTGGACTCCAATCCCTCTGAATCCGAACATCCAACTGTCCTTGCCTGGGCTTCTAGCTTTAGGGTTTAGTGTTCAGGGTTCAGGTCTTAATTATTTAAATGAGTACCTACCTTGATATAGGGCTGATGCGGAATAGTTACAAACAGACACTCATTCTACAGCAGACCCTGCATACCCACATATTAAAGAACTATTCATGTACGGCATACATATACATAATTATAAATATGCACATGTAGTTGTCTGTACATACATATAATAATGTGTAGTACTGAGTCTGCATAGAACAAAAAAAAACGCCCTGGCCCACCTGTTGATATCGATTCGCCCCGGGTCTTCGGCAAGGCCGAGATAGCCGCACACAGATCCAAGGCCCAGCTAGGTGCAACATACTGGAGCAGTTAACCATTCCTATAGCAGCAGGAACAACAGTAGACACATCTTACATAGGCCTACGTCACCCCACTGCACTGGCCACTCTATCGGACTCTTACGAAGTATATATGTACCATCACTGTACTTATAAGGCTAACACCTGCTAGGCAGTACCACACTCGACTTGAACTTCACAAGCTCCTGTCTGCCGCTGAAACTGTGCACTCCTGCTGAGGCATGCACCACATACAGCGGTGGCAAGGAGGGAAGCTCCGGACTGGGAGGCATCTATGCACGGCATTCTTCGGGGTTAAGCTGCAGACTCCTAGACATCTTCAGTCCCTAAAAACATGATGCTTCCCCCCTGCAATCTTCGCCTCGGGATGCTTATAGGGAATGCAATGCAAATTGCAATACTCCTCAAAAACCTCTTGACTTCCAGTCAATGCAAAAGGGAGGTCACCATTGGGGTGGAAGTCCCCTTCAGAGATGGCCTCCTCCAAGAAGGTCTTGATGACACCCAGGTCCGCATGGCTCCAATCCCCACCAGGATCCTGAAGCGCATGATCACAGAGATGCACACCTATACTGTAGCTAGTATAATTATGTGTCACTTGTAATCACATGATGCACATGTATTAGCTAGCTTGCCGAGTGGCTTGGTACCCGAATTGCAACAGCACGGAGAGGTCGGGCATTTCCGGGTCAGTAGCCTTAACTTGCAATTACATGTTCGGGAACGAGCTGCACTGCACTGGCATCTACAATTAATTACATTGTGAATAGAACCTGCCCCATGCTTGTTCAGCGCCCCACCAGCCACTCGTTGTGAAGGGCACATACTCGCTTCCCGAAGTCGGCAGGGTAGGCACTGGAGGCTGTCAGGTCTTTGCCACCCGTCCTTACACTAGCATGCTTGGAAGACTGCCACCAGCAGACCATGTTTGTGATGGGAAGTAACCACTGCTGTGCACTCAACTGAAACCTGAGGACCCTACACCTTCCGCTCGCCCTCAATAAAAGTGACCTTGACCATCTCAACATCCCTCTTCCGCTTTCTCAAGCCAGCTTTGACCTCCGGTGTGAGCTTCCCGTACAGCTGCCATAGCCAGGGCCTCGGAATGGAGTTACATCTCGGGCACTGTCTAACAATGCAGCGATTCAACATTTTAGGAAGGGTTGCTAGTGTATGTAAACATATATATATATATATGTAAATGTATATCACAGGATTTGCGGGTTTGGTTTACATATTCTACTATAACGAGGATGGTCTATGTAGATGTTTTGCATACATCAACTATAGTATATATATACAATACAAAAAAGGATGAATTACATGCATGCATCGCTAATAATAATAGTGGGGTACACAGATGGCTAGCACACACTATGTGACTACGATGTCTAGACAGATATTGGTTGGAACTTGTGTGTCTCGTACATGTACGTGTGCACATATGCAAGTATATTGAGTCTTGCAAGCATCTATGTGTGTAGGGATGTGTACACATGTTGAATTTGTAGATTTGTGTATACATATAATATATATTTTATTTATACCCACACATACGTATCTGAATACCTGGACGTACTACATTATTATTCTGCTGAGTTAAACATATGCATGCGTGTATTCCATATAAAAGTATATATACTTACACACAGCTCCTTCGATGTGGAAATGAAGAAGTACGTAGCTGCATACTATCCAGCTCGTGCTGGCTCTGTAGATGACAATCGTGATAAGCTTGGCCATGGGGTTTATAGATAGCATAGGGCACTTATCTGGGGGATTACCTTCATTTATATGGGTTTACAAGGTCCTCAGGTCCCTGATGGAATTTTGGGGTGGGCCTTAAATTCTACTCACTGACACATCCCATTCATAATTATAATATGGGATTTCAAAAGGATATTAGCGGCGGAGTGTGGCAACCCATAGTACATTCTAGATATGAACCGGGGCGCACATTCCCCAATCCCAACTCGGGCTTCTCCGAGGTGTGGCCGTAGAAGCCCATCCACCTTGGCATGACGTATGTTCTGCTAGGCTATCTCATGTACCAGCTTAGGCAGCTTAGCACCAGCTACCGACATTGAGAACACACGTCACTACCAATAACAAGTGAGGCCACCACCAGAACACCTGGGAATGTGTAAAGAGGGGCAATCCCAGCAACTGCCTCATGTACGGAAACCACGGAATCTGGGATCTCGCAGGATTCTCCAGGGCCCAACAGACACACCTTATCAGGGCGATCAAAAACAGGAGGCAGGTTCGACTCGCCAGAAGGTTGCCGATCACGACAGAAGGAACATTGGCACCATATGGAGATGTAGGCGTTCGCTGGTGCACGGATTTGCTCATGAAGCCGAACGTATTGCAAGGCAATCCAGCGAACAATAATCCGCCTGGTTTGAGGCGCAAGACCAAAGCAAGAGCCCGCAGAAATCCTTGCGTATTACCCAAATCTTCAAGAACTGGATCCCTGCCGCGATCATAGCCTTGCCTGGGCTGGGTTGGGTTTGGGGAACAGGGGATAACTACTGCAGTAACTGATTTCTGAATCCACATGTATGCAGCCACAGTGCGCCCTGCAGCCTGCCTTTTTGAAAGCCCTGACGATGCTGGCCACCCCACAGAACATCTCCACTGCCTCCAGGTCCTTATTAGTCTATATATATATATATAATTAGATTAGGTCCCGATCCATAATAACTCATAGATCGCAAGATCATGAAGCCAAACCCGTACACGAATCTAGCCTGGAGTCCCTGTGGCGCTTGATGCCAGCTTTGTCGAGATACTCGGTCATGTAGTCGACAAGATGAATCCTTGCATGCAGCCATAAACATGTACATGCACTACACACCTCTCTGTATATGTACATGCAGTATTTGTGCTTGCATGGCACACAATGGGTGGCACACCAAGGCATAGCATTGCCGCAGCTTGCAGTTTGGATACTTTCAAGCTCTTCCGAGCTCTCAGTTCGGAGAGCTTCATGGCAGGGGAATAGCAAAGGTACTTGTACCAGATAGCCACACAACGTGGAGGGACCCGTATTCGAGCTACCACTAACTAGTAGGCTAGATGATCTTTCAGGCCTCTATGGTACATGTGTGCTGTGTAACCCAGCTTGTCCGGCAAGACCACGGACCACGAGCCATTGCTGCAGCACTCTGCAACACATCCAGAATGAGCAACATGGTGACCAGCACACTGCTACACAGAAAGTCCTACCTCACAGCAAGCTTCGCCATAAATTCATGTTCATCACACAACATACATATACAGCTAGAGCAACATCTGCATGCAAAGGCTGGGAGCACCTCGTTGAAGCCGCTCTGCATTGGCCCTTGTCCCAGGCGACGGATTTGCCACACCTTCGAGGGAGCTGCACTATCATTTGAAGCTTTAGTAGTATCAAATGATCCAAGCCAACCATCCTCGAGCTTTGGTTTTGACTCCACAGCTTCATCCGATGACCCGGTAAGTACAGCTCTACATGTGGCTGCACTCGAATCATGATCTGTTGCCTGCACCTCGCGACCATGTCATTATAATTGAGTAGTGCATGACTGTACCGAATCCTATGGCAGCTCAGGCTGGTGTAACATATCTGGTCGCAATAAAGCATTATAACGTAAGCCATGACATCACCCCGTGCAAGGCTCGGCCAGACACTAAAGATGCATGTGCTGCAGCACTGAAAGCATTCACACCAGTTGCGACACAGCAATCATTGATGAACCGGACCTTATAACTTATTGTAACTATAATATCTAGCCTTTCGGTGTCTAGGGAGGGTACTTGTAGCAGCATGTGTGCAACACACCGGTGCAGATGCTTTAATGGCTGAGCTGAGATTTAATTGGTATGAAGCTCGAGATAGAGCTCGTGACCATGATCATCGTCAGGCTGGCAGCGACGCCGCCCAACTCGGCCACAGGTGCCTTGCCGCCTTGCCTCCCTAAAGTTTAGCAGCCTCGGAGACCGAAGTAATAATAACTTCCCATAGAAGTAGAAGCTAGGTAGCTCGATAGGTGTAGCTAGGCCTAGGCATATACCGATTTCATAAAGGAATCTATCCCCCAGAGAAATAGGAGCATAACATATATTGGGTCTTATTGATTATATGCTAGAGGAAGACAACATTGGCACCCGTTGAAAACATGAGCCCTAGCCCATGTGAACCCCTTGGCTTGGATTCCATCCTAGCCCGATGACATCCATGGTATTCCCCGCGCTTCGTGACTGCCACCTTCATGCCTTCATGGCACTGCCTTGGGTCGAACCGCAAATTATTGACAAACCAAGCTTTGCACTGATCATGAAGCTGTATGCAGAGTATTTTCACATCCAGTTGCATTCTTCATCCATCCAGCCAACAATCTCGCATGCTCCCACCTAGGCTGTGGGCTCCTAATCAATTACGGTATACCTACGTGTGAAAGCACAAACACACACTGCTGCATATATATCGTGAAGATGCTAACAAGACACGCAGCTGACACACCATCATCAAAAGTATGCCACGGGATCGTTGCCCCGCCTTTGCGATCCTTGATGACAGGGCTTTCAGCAACCTGCTGCAAGACCTGCTTGACATAGAAGGACTCCGAACACAAAATGACGCCGATGGAAGAGGTCGTAGCACTGGAGCCCTTCCTCTGCTTCTTCCCACTGCAGTACACAGTAAAGCTCCTGAGTCCCCGTAGCAACATGCACATATATGAACACGTACACAGCTCAACCTGCATGAATGTATACATCGATCTGTGCAAACTGAGGCTCTGCTTCTTCAGCTCATCAGGACAAACAAGGTTCGGGAGCTCAGCATTCTTCAGGGTCTGCAAAATCGCCTGAGCCTTGTCAAGCCTTTTGCTACTCTTTCTCAGCTGCGCCGGGGATACATCCTTGGCCTTGGAGTTCTTCGCATTCTTCGGTGATGACTTGTCCTTCTTAGAGGCCCCATCCTTGCTAGAGCCAGCAGCTTCACCGCCCTTCTTCATGAGCTTCTGAAGTCTTGTGTTACGGCTTGCAGGCTTCTTAAGAATCGGTCCCGCATCATCACCCTCATCACCTTCCTCATCGTTGGCATGATCATCGGCGCCCCCGGGCACCTCACCCTCGGTCGCGACCTTCGCGACCTTGAAGCCACGACCCCCACCGTCCCGCTTCCTCTTGGCGATCCGGCGGTTCTCATCATTGGCAGCAGCCTCCAGTCATTTTCAGGGGTATCATGATACAGTGAACTGCAGATCTTAACTGGATCACCATGGGACCTCTCTGATACGTGTACGAACGACATCTTGAGCGGCTGTGATGTGGTCATAGCGCCGAAACTCTTGATCACAGCTTGCATCCATGAACTCCGCAGGGGGGGCTTCTCTGAACCGTATCAAGGGTTCCCGATCCTGATCTCGGAAGATTGCTAGTCCGAAGAGGATTCAACAACAACAATGCATATGCAGATAATCGAGGCTAGACTCTTTCGTTGCAAACGACGACTTGTCATGATGATCCGGCTCAGGGGCTGCCTCTGGTAGTGCCGGAACCTGCGGAGGCGCGAGCTCCGGATCTGCATCAAGATTCGCCAGCACTACCTTGAGTGAAGTAGGTTGCTTCTGACCTAGGGTAGTCGTGGTATTTTCATGAAAGGGACCTGCTAGTACTGGGCAAGGTGGTTGCTGCAGGCTATCGGCAAGTGCATAATTATAATAACAATTATGTAAATAACTTAGAGTCCGAATGATATATACATAAAGGATTCTATGTATATAGCTAGGTATATGTGTGTGTCTCCAATTAAACTACAGAGACATACATGGTCAGATTAGCACTTTCATAGAAATGTCATAGATTTCGGAGCAGATAGAAAGTTCATCTGACGCTCTATTTTAATCACAATCTATGTTGTTACCAAAAAAAAGAATTACGATCGTAACTCGCCCGGATCCCTAGGCCATGGTTATTGGTGTGATCCGTGAACTTCGATGTTATTACCGACATAAGAATGTTTTACTATGGCAGTCGTCTTGTCAGTTATCTAGATCTTTAAAGTTTAAACTCTCTGTCTATCTCTCGCAGCAGCCGTGTACTCCCTTACCAAAAAAAAACATGTCTGCCCCAGACTTCGTATATTGCGATGGCCAAGTTACCTCCTCAGGAGAGAAACCCATCACCCTCGCCCCACGATGCTTAATCCCCTTCGGGGACAGCATCTGTGCAAGCTTGTCCGCCTCCTCCAGGGTTCGGTCGGCCTCCTCCTCCTGGCCCTCGCGATCGGGCTCGGGCGGTGGAGCTTCGAAGTCCTGGGATTGGAATGAAAAAAATGGCCGAGACCATCTGTGTTCGGGATTTCCGAGGGGATTGCTATAACAATAGTACTGGGTAACACAGACTCGCATTAAGCGATATATATTGCACCTACAAAATCAACAGACTCCCATCCATCGGGTTTTGAGGTAAGCTTCATCAGGCATGGCATCGGAAGCCTTCAGTCGCCACATGCGCTTGAGCACGTCCACCTGTGGGTTCCTGCCGGTTAGCACGGCTAGTCTGTATGGTGATCTTTCCCAGAGGACCAGTTTATTGGACAAGTGTAATTTAGCAATAGCTTATTCATTGGAGTAGCCCATGTAATAAGGCCTTAGTTGTGGGAACCCTCCGGAAAGAAATCCAAAGGATACGATCTAGCTTCGAACCCTCAGACCCTGGTCCCTGCAGTATACCATCAACATACCATCACGAGTGTATATTGCACCGTAGGCGATGTCCTCGCAATTCTATTAATCAGGCTAGCTCATAGTATGATACTTATTATAATTATACATATCCGAGTTTATGAGACGAGATACACATGTACAGGGTATACATGTGTAAATACATGCATGTAATATATATGAATATATACATATATGTGTATACTATTAACACAGGGATCGGTAGCTAGCTCGTGTGAGGCACACAGTAGCTTCAGTATATATATATATATATATATATATATACACACACTTATGCTAATGGTTTTATAATTATATAGCGATATGGACCCATGCCCAAGATTAGAGCCAATGCTATGCTGCCAATATCTTTTTAGCATCCTTATAAATGTTTAAATTTCATCATGTACACATAACTCGATTTCTTTTCCTATGTATATGCTATACATATACATATATATATATATATATGTGCATATATATATATATATATATATATATATATATATATATATCTATAGAGACCCCACTTGTATATACAGTCAATATATCTGGTCTAACTATAACTATATTCATCCACCATACGGTGCATATGACAGTTCACCCTGCATAACCATATAATTCCATGAGGATCATATGTGGACTATGTGTGTGCATAACATGTACTCGGTGTGCATCTACACATGCAGTGGTTCTTTCACAAAAATGAAATGCAACAATCCCCAGGCCCCGATCCTGGCACCATCAGACTTCCTCAGGCCTTTCGTGAGGTGGGTCAGCATGCTGCGGAAGCGAGCACCTTCAACTCGGCCCCATTCCTCGGGGGGGATCGAAACTGGTTCAGTATCCTAGCCATACAAATGCCCATGAGCAGAAAACCTCTCCGATACCCTGTCTAACTTGATGCAAATGAGCTTCGCGACAACGGCCTTTTCCTCCACGCATGTGGTATATGCATTCTCCGTGAAGATTCAAGCTGATGCTGAGGCATAGGAAGGCTACCTCGAAGTCAGCTAGAGGCGCAATCTTCGGCGCCACTTCCAATACATATTCCTTGACCAATGTGTAGTTGGCCTCTAAGTCTGAGTTGTACACCTCGGATGTGGACTTATTATATAATGTGTGTGTACTGCCTCTGTTAACCTCATATACTGACTATGTATGTGTGTGTACATATTTCTTATTCATAACATGAAAGTATATATTTACTTTATATGCAGCAAAAATGCATACACACACCATGCACGGTCATCCCCAAATGATGCGATCATCTCCATACTCAAGCTGCGGATAAGTGGCAGCAGCTTTCTCACGGCCAGCCCACTCCACAAAGGAACGCTCCTGAATCCGTGTACCCCGTGATGTGCTGCTGTGTGTGAAAAAATCAACTCGAACAACCGAAATGATCCCCGAGTAGTGCATGGAAAGGGACCAATGGTGTGGGAACTGCCATGATCTCTGCAAGCTGCGCTTTCAGGATGGGCAGCAGGGTGTCGTGGATTTGGTCGGCCTCTTCCTTGCATATTGTTGAGTTTCATCCTTATAAAGCTCCTATCGCACTTCTGTCGAATCGCCAGAAAAGTCTACACTCCACAACCGATGCTTGCAAGGCACTGACACATGAATGGTCATCGGAGTCTTCAGGGTCCTATAAGAGGGCTTCGACTCCATTGCACTTGCGCGGGCTGCCCCAGCTGGGACACCAAAAACCCAAACAAGTGAGCGAAAAAAAGTCTGCAACGAACAGAATCGGCACGGGCAATCAATGCAGACATGTTGTACACAGCCCAATGAAAGCACATCAGGTGCACAGCTGCAGAGCATGCAGTGGGAGGGCGGACCTTGTGCCCTGTTGTGCCCCAGGTACGCCGATTGGCGCAAGAGACCCATGGTACGACACACACATGCTACAGTTAATTAGATATTGGCCTACTGTGCTCACACATGTATGTCCAGGCACATGCTTCGTTACAACATGCTGATCGAAAAACCTTCAGGTGTACATCTTCTACACCATGTGCAGGAACCCGATGCTCAGAACTCCATGCATAACGGTCTGATCTAGTTGTAGCAACATACTTTACATATACACGCACATCTATATGTAAATATGCATATATTATTACTTGCAGATGTATAACACATGTACCTGAGCCTGGGAAGGGCAGAGTCGCGAAGGTGCAGCCCACCCAGCCTCTGCGCGGGTGCACTTAATAACCCACGACCCTGCAAAAACAGCCTAGAATTGCATATTTGAGGCCTTTCCGAAAAAGGTCCTGAATACAGAATAACCCTGGAAAGACCCTCCTCCCGAAGCGATTTCAAGAGTATATGATTATCGGGTCCTCGGACCCTTAGGGGTACAGTTTGCAATGCAGGTTTCTCCAGCAAACCTGCGTTAGCTGCGCATAAGAAAAAAGTGCACCACATCGCTGCCAGACCGGCAGCTGCAACGACGGCTACACGATGTGAGGTCTGTGCAACGGAGTTCTGGACCACGGACAGGCTGCACATGCACTTGAGGAAAAACAAGCGCTGCTTGGTCACCACCGAAGGGGCGGACCTTGACGCCACTAGGCCCACCAGGAGTGCCGTTGGCTTCACCTGGGCCCCTGCTGCACGCTCAGCAGGTCCAATGCCTTTTTGGGCCACCTTGCAGCCGCCAGACCTGCACCAAGAACCGCCACGCTCTTTAGTGCGACCGGTTTGGCCGACACCGCCGCCTAGAGCGGTTCTGCACAAGCAGCCCCATTTGGAGGTCTTTGTCCGACAGCTTGTCATCTTCGGCCTCCGCTCCCAGCCGACTTTCGAGGAATGGCCCATCGGGTTGCTTGATAAGTCTGTGGTTGATGTTGTTAGGTGCGCTCTGGCCGCAGCAGATTTTGTCCTAGCGCGGAGCGCGGGATCCTTCAAAAGCGGTAGATGGAACTGTGGAGTTTGCCACGGTCGCGTTTTCCCTGACTCGAAAGATCAGGTTACAGATCTACCCACACAGTGGCAGATCTGCGTTCAACAGACGTCGCGCTGAGCGCGACTCGGACCATGCATGCGGAGTGCGCTTTTTGAGCCCAGCCATCATGTCCAAAAAACCTTGTATAGAACCCTTATAGATCCCTTTAAGGAGCCCTTAAAGGATACCCCCCTAGACCCCGCGTTTTCTCGAAGAGTCTCTGAGACTTTCAAGGCCGAGGACGTCGCGGAGGCCGCGGTCGCAAGCTCTCCGGCTGACTTTGGAGGTTCAGGGTTTAGGCTGAGGGTGAATCATGGGAGGCCAAATGGGGTTTTAGCCTATGGGGGTTTAGTAGGGATTAGGGTTCCCATAATAGGGTTCATATTAAGGAATCCCTACGCCAAGAATCTTAAACCCCCCTTCTGGCCTCCCATCAGTGAAACATTTCAGACCTACAGTTTTACTTAAAGGATCATGGGACTCAGTATGTAGAGCTATTAACTATTATTAGGGTAACTATACTTATAACCTCAAGTGGGGTACTTATAACCTTACATACTCTGTCCCATGATCCTGTAAGTAGGGCTTTTAGGGTGTTTAGTCTCTTAGGGTGCATCCAGAATTCCAAGTTTAGAGTTTTCGGGCTTGGTGTCTCGGTATATGATGATCTAGTTCGATGTATTTATTAAGGTTTAGGGAGTATTGGGCTTTGGGTGTGGGCGCTTCGGTCTTTGGCACATGCGACTGCTACTAGGGAATTGCCACGACTGTTTACATACCCAACTCCACGAACCCTTTAGCCTGAACCTAAATGGGAGTTTCCGAAAATAGGGGACCCCAATGTAGTACCCTAAATAGTAGGACCCCTAATAAAACGAGCCCACAATAAGGTGCCCCGAATTTTCGGAAACTCCCCAATCTCAAACCGTATAAATCGTTGAGTCAAAGGCATTCCATCCCCACCCAGAGCCTCCAAAACCCCTTAATTAAGGAATACACCTTAAATTTTAATAGGATCCCTAATATGATTTTAAGGTATATTCCTTAATTAAGGGGTTTTGGAGGCTCTGGGTCCCCGCCCTCCGAGGTCAAGGTCTCGCTCCCGAGGGGGCGGCGGGAAGAGCTGGCAGCAGAAAATGATTGCAGTCGGGCCGCATGAAGAGGGTTTAGGGAGCTTTAGGGTTTACCTTGAAATCCCAAACCCTACTTTTTTGTGGGTTCTTATTATAAACCCTAATATGGAATTTATAGGGACCCTACAAGAAAGTAGGTTTTGGTAGCTTAAGGTAGGGTTATACTGTAAGAGTTCAGGGTTTAGGGAAGTTTAGGGCATACGGGCCGCATGGAGAGGGTTTAGGGAGGTTTAGGGTTTACGGCTAGACTGTAAGAGTTCAGGATTTAGGGAAGTTTAGGGCATACGGGCCGCATGAAGAGGGTTTGGGGAGGTTTAGGGTTAAGGGCTTAGGGGTTATATCGGGGTTCAGGGTGGAAGGTTTGTAGCGTTCAGGGGATAATAAGGTTGAGGGTTTATTGGTCGGGGATGTGAGATGACTGAGGTGGACCGTGATGGCGTGTTAGGAGTTTGGGGTGTCGGGGCCTTTTGGCACGTGGTTTGTAGATTCGGGTGGCAACCCTGTGCGTCTTCGCCCCAACCTCTGCAACCAAGCTACCGTAACCCTTTGAGCCCTTGTTAATTAGACGCGTCAAGTCCACAGACCCTACTTGGAGGGTCATGGGTAGTTATAAGTAGGGTTCTAAATAGGACAACTAGACCTAAAGCATAAAGCCTAAACCCTGAACCCTAAACCCTAAACGCCAAAAGCCCTAAACTCCGAAACCCGGAAACCCTAAACCCCTAAACCCAAGATCCACCCCGATCTGAGACAATAACAAAAACCAAACCCGAAACCCGACGCCAGCAAAGAAGCCAGGAGCCGCTTTACCCCAGCACCGTCAATACTGCGCGACTAGGAACGGCTCCTTTGAGGGATCCATAGGGTTCCTTTAGCGGCTCCTTTAACATTTTAGGGTTTCTATAGGGGCCTTAATGATTAGGACAGGGTACTTGGGGCCCATGATATTATAAACATAATAAGGAACCCCCCCCAAAAAATAGGAAAAAGTAAGCATTACGGCCCCTATATTATACCCACTGCCCCGGGCTGAGACCTAATTAAGCCTGAACCCTCAACTGCGCATGCCCTTCACCCTAAACCCCAGCTTATGAGCATAGAAGCTTGAACATATACATAACACAACCCAAAACCCCAGTCTGTTTGCGACGCCTTTTTTTGCACCCTTTATCGGGTTTAAGCAGCCGAAAGCCCCTAAACCCTACAAGCCCTAAACCCGAAATCCCCTAAACCCTATAAGCCCTGAACCCACAACTCGGGGGAGCCCTAAAACTCGGAAACACGGCATCAGCCGAGGACCGCTATAACGTGGACGATGCTGCGCAGAGGAAGCTTGGGTTGCTCCCACCCGAGCAGGCAGAATCGCTCCTCCGACGCTTGGACTCAAGTTTGTCTCGTGTTGGTTTTAGGGCCTCAGAGATCATGGTTTAGGGTCTTAGGGTTTTGGGGGGTTTAGGGTTTAGGGCTTTAGGGTTGGTTTAAGGTTGGGTTTTCAGGGTTCAGAGTTGGGGTGCAGGGTTTAGGTTTCGAATTTAGGGTTGTGTCTTTTTGCTTGGAGTGTGGTATTAAGGAGCTCGGTGTAAGGCTTGAGGCTGTTTTGGTTTGGTTGGGCTTCTGAGGGTTTCGGGTTTTATGGGAACGAGCCCCCAAAAATTGAAAGCTCCATGGCCTCAACTGCTTCGCTTCGGGCAGCCTGCGAAACTCCAATTCCTCTTGGCTCAGGCAATCTTGAAACCGGCAACATTCGCAATCCTTCTGCCTTCATTATGAAGGCCGCAACTTGCTCAGCACGTAGCGCCTTCGAGTTGCTTCCCAGGTCTTGGGGCGGTTAGGCTTCAGACGCTTAAAATGAAGGTTGAAGGGTTCAGAACTGTAGGTTTTAGGGTCTGAGGAGTTTCGTCAGTGGGTCCTTGGTGGCTGGGAAAACGTTCTCGAGGCTTCGGAAACCAGCAATATAGTCACTACCCTTAGGCTCCTAAGATGGTCTTGGGCTTTCTGGGGGAGAGTTTCGGCTTTGGGGGCTAGGGGTCGGGATCTCACTACAAGGGTCCAGGAGCCTTAGGGTACTGTTGCAATAGTGTGCAATACAACTTAGACCCAACATCGGAAACCTGTCCTCAAGATTGGGTCAGTTTCCGCGCGCGAACTTCGATTTAGGGGCGGGATCCGTGTTGCCTCCACCTTAGCCTACTTGTTGTAGGGGGCTAGACTGTCCGAATACAAACCTTTACCTGCAGTATGTAATTAACTGTTTTCAAAGTGGAGCCTACAGGATGCAACAGGAGGTCCCCGTTAGTCAAGGTGTGTATTCAGGATTTGGATGTTACGGGTTTTGTTGGGTTGGGGCGATGGGTTGAGGGTGTTCAGAAGCCAGTGCCAGAATTTGGGCAGAGCTCGAACTTCAGCAGTTTGGAGTTTTTGCCAACAGCTCTGAACACCACATAGCAGCAACAATCACACGAGACACTGACACACCCACGGCCGTTAGCTGAAATTCATCAGAGTGGCAACATCAGCGCTTGAAGCCCTAAGCCCTGAAAAGACAGAAGGTTTACGTAGGGTAGGCCCAAACCCTATGAAGAAGTAGGCTGCCGGCCATAATCATGTAGCTTCGAAATCCTAAGTCCGGAATTTATTCGCCGTTTGTATCCAGAACGAGGTGCGAAGCCCCAGACTTTGCTTTCAAACCACCTGCGCCACACTGTAAGGTACAACAGCGACTCTCTTCAGACAAGGCGGCGCCCTGAGATTGTCGGCTTTCGGTGTGTTATCCGTGGTGTTTGTGGAATACTGGGCTAGAGAAGCTGGGACCCAGATGAGGCTCGGTTCGGTCGAGTAGATTATCGTATATCATGGTATATTATGGTATCTGATGCAGTACAGTATGTGGGTAGCAACTCATGGTATATTATAGTAACATTATACCTATAGTATCCATTGTAGTTCCTTATTTTGGTTTAACCAAACATATATTTAGGATCCTACAAGGTAACCCCCAAAAGGAACTACAATGGAGACTAGAGGAAGGCTCATGGGACTTAGTAAGTAAGGTTATCAGTAGGTTATTAGGATAACCCCACTTAGGGGACTTATAACCCCAGTTATAACCTACTTACTAAGTCCCATGATCCTCTAAGTAGAGGTAGTAACTTCTCGGGTTTGTTGAAGACCCACCTGAGCCCCTAAACCCCTTAAGGCCCTGAACCCCTAAAACCCCCTGAACCCTATAGATCCCTTTAAAGGAGCCCCTTTAAAGATCCCTTTAGAGGAACCCTGAACCCCCCCCCCCCTTAAAGGAGTGGTCCCTAGCCCTTGAGGACGGTCGTGGCCGGGGGGGTGGCCGCCGCTCGCGCTCCCGCTGCTCGGAAAACTGAAGGGATCGGGGGCTCCACTTTAGGGGTCCTTTGCGGTTTTAGGTGTTCTTTGTGGTTTTAGGGCTCCTTTGTGGTTTTAGGGGTTCTTTGTAGATTTAGTGGTCCTTTGTGGTTTTAGGGGTCTTTTGTGGGTTTAGGGGACAGTTGTGGTCTTAGGGGTTCTTTCTGGTTTTACGGGATCTTTGTGGTTTTAGAGGGTTCTTAAAGGTTCAGGGTTTAGGGTTTAGAGTTCTGCAGGGGGTTCAAGGGTTTAGGGTTTATAGTTCTGTAGGGGGTTCAAGGGTTTAGGGTTTAGGTGTTCTTGAAGGTATCTTTGTGGATTTAGGAATTTAGGGGTTCTTACAGATGTCTTCGCGAGTTTGGGGGTTCTCAAAGGTGTCTCTGTGATTTTGTGGAGGTTCTCGAAGGTTTCGGGTTTCCAGGGGAATTCCAGGGAGGGTTCTTCCAAGGGTCTAGTCTGTAGTGGTAGGGTTCTATGATCACGGGTTCAGGGCCCCGCTGTGGAGGGATCAGGGTTTAAGGTTTAGGGTCTAGGGTACTTAGTGAACGGGGAAACTTTAAAGTTTTTGGCCTCATATATGGGCTCTATCTTCGAACATTTGAACTTTTTGTGGCCCGGTTGTTGAAGAAGAGAGTCTATAAGGGATCCAGGGTTATCCATACGGGCTCTATACTAGTGAGGGCCTAGGCTGCGTTGGGGCTTGGGTGATTCGGGATTTGGGTTTTTGCAGATGGCGCTTTCAGGGTTTTGGGCGTACTGGGGCCATTCGGGGGTGTTGTGGGTTTATGGTGAGGGCTTGCGGGCCGAGGTTTGTCGTTGAATCATCTGTAAGTTCAACTGTATTGTTGGGCTCTGTGGGTAAGGAATCCGAGACAAGAGTCGTCCTCGACCCTTCTCTCACTTTTCGGAGTTTAAAAGACAGGCTTGTAGTCATTATGCTGTCCTTTGCCTCTGGTGCCTTCCGCCGTCCGCCCAATCGGTACAGCGATCCCTCCACTGAGCCACTGAGCCATTCGTCGTAAAGCTTTGGGTCAGGACAGTGCTCTTACACCTTCTAAACCTCGAAACCCCAATTCCCAAAAGTCCCAGCCCCTTCCGAAGCTACACAACAAATCTGAAATCCGACACTCCAAGCGCCGAAACCCAACACTTTGCCACCTGGAGGTTCCAGGTCACGCTCCCGGTCGCGATCACGCCGCCGATAGTCGGGGCCCAGGGCAGATATTCTGGCTGAGAGCTTGGGGTTATGAAACCTCTGTGAGAGCTTACTGGGATTGCTTTTAGGTTTAGGGCTTTGGGTTTTAGCCATTTAGGCTTAGACTTTTTCTGGTGAGGGTTTTCAGGGGTGAGAGCTTCTGGCTACAGGTTGGCAATTTGGTCCGGTGCTTAGGTAGGTTTCCGTGTTGAGGAGAGTCATGAGATCCTTCTAAGCGACGGGAAGCACACCCAGAGGATTCAAAGCCAGCATCCCTAGTACCCGAGCGGATTCGATGACAAAAGCACCCTGAGAGATTCTTCCTCGGCTTTTGGTACAATGCTGCGAAGCTTGGACTACAGCATTCCAAGCAATCCTGTCTGAGCGTGGCTCAAGGATAGTTGTTTGCATGTTCGATTCGGGTCTTCAGTTTTTCAGTGTAGTGTAGTTTTGATAGAGCCGTAGGAAGCGAGCACCACCTGACTCAGGAACGGTGCGCCCTGCAGATACTGCAGACTGTGCCATGCCTGAGATGCACCGACTGGCCCTTGCGCCCGCAAATGATCTTGAGCATGTGGGTTCGGTTTTGTGTTCCAGGTTCAGACCTTACAGCGAGGCAGTGCTAGATATTTGCGTTTTGAGCCCCGGTGCTGAAGTCAGGTGATTTGTTGATCTCTTATGTTTGAAGCTGGCGTGCAGGAACCTACACTATTCGTGAACTTGGGATGTCACGGGTTTGTTGGGAGTTAGGAAGAGTCAGACCCTGAGGTACACCCATGAGCCTTCTGGGTTTCAGAACATTGCTGCAAGTTGGATGATGCAGGAAGCAACATCCGGTGGCGTCAAAGGGTCGACAGAAAGAGAACTGAAGCCACCTCTCACCTTTCCGGCTGCAGCAGCTGTTGCAGTTTCAAGATTTGCGACAGGGTTTACAGAATGGGAGTTAATGTTTAGGCTTGAGGGATTTCCAAGTCTTGCTACCGTTGTGCCGAATAGGGATGAGGTGGCGTCCCGGTAGTCCAGCCTGCGAATGCTGGTCTCTTTCCAACTTAGTCGCGGCAGATTGGGAGAATACTCCCGATGAGAGAACTGTGTACTGTGTAAGTGTCGGAACCGTTTTTACTAACACCTTTACAAGACAGGGAGCCACTTGAATACGAAGCTGCCGGCAGGCCCCTTAGAGGCCGAGGCGTCTCATGCCTCCGAATCGCGCCTATATCCGCATAAGTCGCGGGCTTGGCCTCAATCGTGCAAATCCTCATGCTCTGTTGGCAAACGCCGCCTCACGAAAAGGAACGAGTTGCCAAGTTATCCTACCCTAAACCCAATAGGGCCTAAACCCTCAACCTACCTCATGCCGAGCCTGCACGGCCTATGCGAACGAGGACCAACTCAAGTATAGAAAAAAGGGACCAACGTCGGTTTTGGGGGCTGACCTCCGGCCGCTTCTCATAGGCATGGTTGAGGGTGTAAGGGTTTAGGGTCTCTTTGTCATAGTTGGGTAACATCTTTCATTTTTATGGGTACTTAAAACCCAATGAGGAATAAACATGCACATTTTTTTGTTGCTTTTAATCCTATCCCAACCATGAACCAGGTCTGTAGTGGGGCCTAACTTAAGGGTCTGTTGGGTTTTTCCAGGGTCTATACAAGGTCTACAGGGTCTGTAGGGTGGTCTCTGGGGTCTTTGGGGTCTTTAGGACTGTTGGTGTTTAGGGTTCAGTGGGTTTAGCAGAGCTGAGAAGTTTGCAGGAGTGCTTGTTTTGGTTTCTGTCGGATGTGAGGACCATGCGCGAGCTTTGATGGGTTTTGTCAGCATTTCTCGATCCCTATAGGCCTATGCCATGGGCTGAGTCAGGAAAGACCGTGAGTACAGATAGCAATGCCATGACACTCCATGAATGCGCGAGCTTTGTAGTTTCGCAACCTACATACTTGGAGGTCGGGGGACTTAGTAAGTCGCTATTCTATAGACTTATAAGTACCATAACCCAAATTAGGGTCACTTTTAGGGTACTTATACGTCTACTTACTACACGTCATTGATATCATCCTCTGGAAGAGCCCCCGGCCCGAAATATTCTACAGCCTTATTGACATCCTGAAGGCGGTCGTGCGCTCTTCGTTCTGGGCCCGCCCCTCCATGGTATCTCCCCCAAATACAAGGGCCTGGAGCCTTTAAAGCACGTGGGGAGGAATTCCTGATGCAATAGCCACCCAGACACAGTAGCTTAAATCATATTGTGGATCCTACTATAGTTTAAGGTATCTAGCTTAATTAAGGGATATTGGAGTCCCTGGGCATATTGAAACCCTCGTAGGGTTAAGGGTTTAGGGCGCCATGAAACCAGATTAAACGATTAAAAACCGCTGCAAAACTTATGCGGTCCCTTGTAAAGGGCATGTGAATCTAGAGCGGACAACATCAAAAGCCCTACAAAGACAGATTCAAGCCTCTTAACACCGCTGTCACAAAAGCCGAAAACATACTCGTCGACCATAAATCCTAATCCCAAACTTTGGGCTTCGAAGAGTAGATACCGAAAGAGGCCCTTTAAAACAACCCTAAGCCTTAAACCCTAAACCCCTAAGCCTTAAACGCTAAACCCCCTAAGCCTTAAACCCTAAACCCCCTAAGCCTTAAAAAAAAAAACCCTAAGCCTTAAACCCTAAGCCCCTAACAGTGACCTGCCATGCCAGTCCATCTTGTGAGCCTCGAACGCCGGATGCAGACGTCACTGGCTTGTCCACCACCCGGGTCTCACCCTCGGCTTGGTGTAGGGTCGCGAGTTAGGGGTTTAGAGCTTAGGGTTTGGAGTTAGGGGTTTATGGTTTAGGGTTCAGAGTTATATAGGGGTTTTGGGTTAGGTTAGGGTTACGGATACAGGGTTTAGCGTCAAGAAGATTCGGGCTCAGGGGCTGGGTTGAGGGTTTAGGGGCGGGGGGGTGAAGGTTTCGGAGTCAAGGTTTTGGGTGTATGGGTTGCCGCAAGGGTCTTTCGTATAACTTACCTTTGGTTGGTAGGGAATGGAGGAATGGGATACAATTATCACTACCATTACTACCATTCTTCCATTCCCTACTAACCAAATGTAAGATAAGGCTTCGTGGAAGGTTGTATCAGAGTTTCGGTGAGGGTTTCGCGGGTGCGCATAGGGTTTCGTAAGGGCTTTGTACGGGTTTGCACGAAGGGTCTCACAGGGTTTGTCTAAAGTTTTCCATAAAGGGCGTTCATGTGGAATTTCATGCGGGTTGCACAAGGGTTCATAAGGTTTGGGATGGTTTTGTAAGAGTTTCAAGAAGCATTCTGGAGACTGCGATTTTTTCCACATTCACCTCAAATTAGCGGAGCCTCGAGGGAAATTAGCTTCTGGTAGGTTTGGGTAAGACACATCTATACCGGACCGTATGGCCAACTCGTCACAACATCTTTAAGGTTTAGGGTTTAGGGGTTTAGGGTTTAAGGTTCAGGGCAGAATGTGTAAGTTCTTTTTGTCGGGATGCAGCACAAGAGCGCCAGGTACTCCCAAGTTTTGAGCCCAAAGAGCGTCTTGGGTTCTCCCGGAAGGGCTTCTCCCTGCAGGATCTTTGGTGGAGTAGGAAAGCTGTCCCAAAACACGATCTCACCCAGACCGCAGCGTCCTTCATCGGCGTGAGGCCTGACTTCCTTCGGGGGAGGGGGGGTCTGCTTAGCATCTTCTCTCCAGAGACTGTGTGTTGTGCAGGGCTGCATGGGCACCAGGTTCGAGGAATCGGACAACTAGCACTGCTAGTTGTGTCTTTCAGGGTTAGCGCGTTATAGTTATGCTTGGGACTTAACTTGTTATGGCATGTGCAAAGCCATCCCACAAAGGTCATGTCCGATGATGCAAAGCATCTCTCGATCGCAGGTCTGGCACTGCCACCATCCGCTCCCTCTCAGCGCAGGAGGTTGCCCAGGGCTTTCGTCTGGACTTCAGCACTGAGTGTAGATCGTTCTTGACGTTTCAGCACACACACACACCCTAAACCCTAAGCTCCTAATGTTCAAGCTCAGATGAAGCCCTGGCAGGTGAGAACGAACGAGTTTGAACCTCAGATGTGTTCATGTTCGCCTCCAGTGTGCTTATAGGAAACTCCAGAAAGTTGGAATATGGTTTCCTGGTAGGATACCCTACAATTTACCATAGAAGGGTTAGGATAATCCCTAAACCCTAAACCCTAAACCCTAAACCCTAATCATATTCCAACTTTCTGGCTTTTACCTTACTTCCTCGAAGCCTGCAGCGGATCGAGGCCTTCGAGGCAATTCTCCCCGGAAAGAGAGGCACCGGGGGTTTAGGGTTCCTTAAAGGGATCTATAGGGCTCCTTAAAGGGATCTATGTAGGATTTCTTAAAGGGATCTATAGGGTTTAGTTTGGGGTTCAGGGCCGCTTCGATCGTTTTGGTTCAATTTGTCTGGGCGGTGTTCCGTTTTGGAGCGGGGGTAGTGGGGATCGTTGCAGCTTGCTGGGAGGTGATCAGGGCTTGCAGACTTGACGCCAAAGCTAGGTACCCAGACCCCCGAAAAAAAATCTGGGGGTTCCCATAAAGTACCCTCAGTAGTATAGGCTACAGTATAGGGCCCCAAATTAGGGGATCTACTTTCTAGATCCTCCCGAGCAGCCTTGTCCTTTTTCATGGTTCCCCCAAACGAATAAACAGACCGGCTAGTAGACCTTCTTAAATAATTCCTACTAAGGGATATAGGTATACTTAAAGGATCATGGGACTTAGCAACTAGGGTTATTATTAGGATAACTGTACTTATAACCCCAATTAGGATACTTATAACCTTATTTACTAAGTCCCATGATCCTCCAAGTAGGGCTCTGTCTATTATTTCTAAAAGGACAAGGGTGCTCCCGAGGGCCCAAGGCCCAAGGCCTGTTGGGCTGGTCAGCCTCGACCCTCACAGTTGCTCTCGTCTGGGTTCTCCTTTGGGATCTTTTTTAGATTTCCCCTAGTATTTTGTAGAGAACCATACTAGTAAGTACTTTTCATAGGGCTTAAAGGACAACTCAGTCGTTCAACTACGTATCGCATTAGTGAGTTGGCAAGCAAGTACGTAAGCAAGCTAGACAGTCACTCACTCAGGCAGTCACTTAGTTTGTCATTCACCCAGTTAGCCAAACTTATCAGACTCATGGGGGCCCTAACTTACCTTTGGTTAGTAGGGAATGGAAGAATGGTAGTAATAGTAGTTATGATTGTACCCCACTCCTCCATTCCCTACTAACCAAAGGTAAGCTAAGCCCTAAACCCTAAACCCTAAACCGGACCCTAAGCCCTAAACCCGGAGTCGACAAGGCCGCCTCACCTCGAGTTCCGGGCTCGCCGACGCCCATCGTCTGCGTGAGTCGCGAACCGGTAGTGTGGAACCCAACACCGGCAGGGTTTCAGGTTTGCAGGGCTTTTGAGGCTTAGTCTTTGCTCGGTGGTTGCAAGGCCTAGGATTGTGTCGGTTTTAGGTTTAGTGGGTTTGTTTACCCACGTTAAACTTGAGTCTTGAACAAGTGGCCACATGTAGATTCTACTGTCCCTTCAAAACGGAGCTATGCTGATTTGGGCCGCCATGTTAGTTTCAGAGATGGTGTAGGGCTCAGGTCAGACCCTACGAACACCTAGGATGCCCAGTAGTACCCTTATTCCCTTTTTGTAGTCCTAGGTTGCTTATAAAGTTACCCAATACCAAAACGGAAGCCCTTTTTATTCCTAGGTTACTGGGCATCCTAGACACTACATCGTACACATGGTGGAAAAACGAGGCTGTTCGGTGTTCTCACTTGCGCAGATGGGTTCTCAAGCGGTTTTGGTTGTGCTTGGCCTTCGAAGAACAAGGCCTGAGGTATGTTGAAACCGTTTTCGGGGTACAGGGGTATTGGGTTTTCGTACGGGTCTCTAACCCCAAAACAGTAGGATTTATATAAGGAGCCCTAATAAAGGCCCAAGGTTTCTTAATCAGGTTCCTACATTACTTTGTTCATACGTCAGGCTCCAGGGTTAGGAGGTTCAGGCTTCCTGCAAGACGGCGAACAGTTTCAGATGAGGAGCAATGAGAAAGTGCCGAGAGCTTAGGCACAGCAAAGGTCTCCTAGGATGCTCAGTAGTGCCCTTGTTCCCTTTTTGTAGTCCCAGGTTCCTGATAAAGTTACCCAATACCAAAAAGGGAGCCCTTTGTGTTCCTAGGTTACTGGGCATCCTAGTCTCAACAGCTATGGCAGAGATCAGGAGCATCAGGGGTTCTTGACGGAGCTTCGTGTAGCATCGCATGTGCATCCTCATTCGTCGGTTATGGTCGAACAAAACCTTGGGCAACTGATGAAGCCGCATTTCGTACATCCAGCATGATTAGTCTACTTCTTCTTCTTCGGATACGCGCAAGTTGTTGCGATTGCTATGATATTGCTATACTTCGTTACGCTACACTACTTGCTAACTGACTACCTCGTTCGACTGGCAGCTCTGCACTGTTCGCTCCTGCACGCCCACAGGCTACTACTTAAAGGGTCATGGGACTTAGTAGCTAGGGTTATTATTAGGGTAACTATACTTATAAACCCAATTAGGGTACTTATAACCTTACTTACTAAGACCCATGATCCTCCTTATAGAACTCCTTATAGAAACCCTATAGATCCCTTGAAGGAACCCTTTAAGGAACCTTACTTACTAAATCCCGTGATCCTCTGAGTAGCTTGTCGTCCTGCTGGGGAACCAAGTCCAACAAACCCCACACCTGGTGCCACCGCAGTAAAGAAAGAATGAACCCGGTGTTTGAGGTTGGCGCCCAACTAACCCAGCACTTGCTCAAAGAGATGCCTACTTAGCCACGAACGTCGCAATCCGCAACAATCGACTTGTTGAGTTCACACAGGACAAAAATCGCAAGGTCATTAAGGGCTACCGAAGCATCTGTAAACCGAGCCCTCAAGGTGCTCACGTCACCACCTGGTTCTTGCACGGCACCAACCCCCGCAAAGCGGGTACGCAGCCGTGCAGGGAAGGGGTCGAACTTGCAATGGACATGCGGTGCAGGTATCCAGGGTTTAGGGTTTAGGGTTTTGGCCTTAAGAATGTCCAGGGTGGTGGTGTTGGGATCCAGGAGTTGCACGAGCCACCTCACGGTCACGGAAGCCAAGCAAAACCCTATTTTCCTTGAGCCTTGAATTGAAACAGAGACAGGCAAGGCCTGCTCCACAATGTTTGGCTTGCTGGACGGACGGACAGACTGTTAACATCTCAGCACTTACACCATCACCATGCTGGACTCCTGGACCCAACTTGCCCAACTCCTCGTGCAAAAAACCCTTGAAGCCCAAAAATGCTTTCGATGGCTTGCTGCACTGCAGTTGTAGAAGGCTCACATGTCGGGTCCAACCGGAGCAATCTCCAGGCCTCACCTCAGCGGGAGCCAACGATTAGCCCCCGGCCGCTGGTGCCACCAAATGCCAGAGACTTGGGATAAGGGTGTCGGGTGCATTTTGGGCATTGCTCTGCACTCCCCGAAGCCCTTATCTTTCGCGACCTCAAGCGATTTTGTCTATAAGAGGGCATGTCGAGTTCCAAGTTTGCAGAGCAGCGCTGTCAGGATCTGTTTCATTGTTGTTGTTTAAAGTGTCAGGGATTTTTCTGCATCTTGTTGATACAGTAGGCAGAAGCGTTAAGGATATGAATGTACAGAATCGGCGAGTTTGGCGAGAGTGCTTTTGGTGCCTTCTCGGGCTAAAGCATGGCGATGGGGAGTTTGTCTTCGGTTCCGTGGGAAGTTATCGCCGGTATGCTAAACTTCAATCTCCATCCCCGCTATTACCGAGAATCTTTGTCAAGACGCTGTATTACCTTCGACGACTCTTTTGGAGACGACAGCAACACCTATAATAAAGCCTTCATTACATCCCTTTGTAGTGTTGTAAGAAACGTATAGAACTCTTACAGGACACAACTCACATGTCTTTTCCTGCGGCACGAGGTCATTCCGCGACTCGAGTCGCTCCGCTCCGTTTCAATCCCGGCCACTACGATGTACTCCGTGGCTCTGCCGAAGTTCGGTGAGTCCCAGTACCCTGACAGATGCCTCCCAGTCCTACATGCAAAGCTTTAATCGAATCCATAGTTCTTATATCATCTTGTAGGTATACCTAGTAGTACAGTAGGTAACCTTCAACCTTTTTGTTTAGTATAGCCCCTATATTATCCCTATATTACCAAAAAGGTTAACCTTTAGTTCCCCATGATACCCGACAGTAGGTATATCATCTTGTAGGTATATGGGGACTATGATACCAGAGAGGCCAATACCCCTTAATTAAGGAATATACTTTAAATCATAATATTAAGGCCCCTATAATTTAAGCAATATTCCTTAATTAAGGGATATTGGGCTTTCTGGGACACTATAGCCGACTCGCAAGTCTCTACATTACGGGTTCTGTATTTTTTGTATGTGGTACCTCTGCTGAGGGGCAGCTTCAAGGTCTATTTCCCAGGCAATGCATATGGGTGGTTGTCAAAATTATGGTCCTGTTTTGGGTCCCTATTATATTACGGCACCTATTATTTAGGGTACCCAAAAAGGGATCATAAGTTTGACAACTACCCAGATGAATCCCACCCATTCTCCAGGATACTTATCCTGAAGCGTAGTTGGTCCGGGAGAGAGACAGCGCCATGGAATAGAAGGCAGTAAGTACCCGAAACTTCCTGGGGGCTTTAGAAAGAGGTAGGCCAACAGCTCGGCGAGCTGACACGAACTTGCAGCTGAGCTCTACGAAAGCAGGTTTGAGGAAAGAGCAAAAGAAGAGAATGCGGTAAGCATGCGCTTAGCAGACTCCAGACATCCGGAAGCTGCTGCGTCAGCACCCCGAGGTGAGTGCAGTTCGCAGTGTGCAGCCGTTGTATGTCCCTGTCATCTCCCCAGCTGCTGCTTTGGAGGAAGCCGTTTAGGGAAGGTGCGGATTAGGTTTAGGGTTTAAAGTTTGCTAAGTTTTGGCTCGGGTGTAATTAGTGGTGTTTGTGTTTAAGTTTGGCTCCCGGATTTCTGGGAACATTGTTGGGCTGCTGTGCTCTTGATTTCGGTGCCACTTGTTTCGGGCCTTTGGGCGGGTCATGGCCTCAAAGTGGCGTGGCCCACTATGGTCACTAGGGGCGAATGCCCCAAGGTGACTCACAAATACTTGTCGCAGCTCTGCGGGCACTTGTATCATTGCCAGGTATCTTCAAACCTTGGTGGCGCCTCAGACAGAAGCCTCGATGTACATCTACAGACATAGCCCCGGGCTCCTCGGCCCCTTCAAGCCTTCTCCCAACACGCGAGCCTGCTCAATCCGACCACAAGAGCCAAGAAAATGAAGTTGCTAACCCTCCCCAAAACAACCTCAGACCCTTGCCTTACACTCTCAAACCCCGAACCTTAAACCCAAGCCCCTCAACCTTCAAAGCCTCAGCCCCAAATCCTAAACCCTAGAAACGTTTGATTTTACAAATCCTATAAAACCCTATAAAAAACCATGAAACCCTATAGCAGCCTATTAAGCCCCAACATGCTCCAGTTCTCAGCCAAGGCCGGGCCACAATATGTGGTCCTCCCACAGGGCCGTGCTAAGGACCCGCGTTATCCGAGGTACCAAAGTTTTGATTTAAGGTTTAGGAGGGTTGCACCCTAAACGCTAAACCCTAAACCCTAAACCTGGGGGCTTAGGATTTGTAGGGTTTGAGGGTTAAGGGTGGTTTCGGGTTTAGGGTACCGAGGCGTTGGGTTCAAGGAGGATTCAGGGTGTAGGATTTAGGGGGTTTAGGGGTGTAGGATTTAGGGGTTTCGAGGTCGTGGGTTTGGAGCTTATGATGGAGTCTGCTTGGGTTTAGGGTTTCGTGGTTTCTGCGATGAAATGTGCCGGCTGACTTTAGGTGTGCTGACACTGCGGGAGATCCTGGCATTGTGGTTATTACTGGGGGCTGGCCACGGCCACATGCGAAACCTCTATCAAAACGTACCGACGTTGTAGCAGCATGGTCTTTCGCAGTAGTCGTAATCAACCGAGTAAGGTGGAGTCGTTTGGAATCCAAGCCGAATCCCGCTTTCTCTACAGATTGCAGGTCGGTTCGGATAGGAGTTACTCGATAGAAGTCATGCTGCAAGTTCTCCAGAAACTGATCCTGGTGACGAGCGAACAGAACAGTACGATTCGTAACAAGTCTTGACCGCAACAGCGCTGGAATTTAGTAAAAAAGGCTTGACATCTATTGGGAGCTTTTAAAATCATTTGCGCCGAACTTGCCTCGCCATTTCGCCTCAGTGACGGGGCTGAAGCTGCGGTTTGTTTCTTGGAAGTTTGCACTGCTTTCCCTAAGGGTCCATGTACTCATATAGTATATACATTGGCCTTAATGTAGTCCCTATGTAGGTACTTTGGGGCCCATGTATCTCTATATGGGTACATGGACCCTTAGGGTTTGATCCTTGAGGAGCCGCTGGCTGTCATACCGGGAAACAGCAACAATGTCCCACTACGCGCGGCCGCCCAGCATTGCCGAAGTGGAGAGTGACAGAATGCGTTGCCGTCGTAGCTTCGTCTCTGAGTAAAGCTTTGCTAGCTTCGGACCTTACGGTCAAGCCTGCACACCGCCGATGAACGAGGCATCAGCTGAGAGCAGACGCGGGCAGTAGAGGCCGCGGCCCAAGATCTTGTCGAGGTTCCCTTTTTTGTCGGAAGTTTGCATTGCAGTATCCCCCTGAGGCAGCATCAACTCAGCTCTAGAAGGAGACAAGACAAGCCGCGAAGGCAGTAGTAGCATGTTGACTATCTAGGTGCAACGGAACCACAAGAACCTGCGTGGACCCCAAGCCGGCCTCGTTACCCGCCTCAAGATTATGTAAAAATCGATACGAACGTATCGGTACCCAAATCAAAGCAGCAGGGAGATATACTTGTCCGCATATTTATAAATGTCTTCCGGCAGATTTCGCCAGACTGAAAGTGTCTATTTCATCAATGATTCTTCACAGGATTCGGGTTCAACACCGAATCTCAAAACCCGTTGCTGAAGCATGATTAGGATATGATGATGCTTCGGCCCGAAACCTCTCAAACATGCCCGAAGATGTGGAAGAGACATCCAACCAAGGCCCCGCATTCCAGGCTGCGCAAGAGTTCCAAAGGCTCCGCAAAGATTCGGCGTACATTCTGCTGATTTCGAAGTGCAGACCTCGCGAGATGTCGTGGGTTTCTGGCTTTAAAGCCTCGGGCGTCGGTACTGTATGGGGGATTATGCTAGAAGTTTTCAGCAGATGAGTCTTGTGAAGTGGTTTTTCTTGATCGACGGCTGTTGTTTGGACCCTGTGGAAGACATGGGTTTACCACAATGTCTTGATGGCCTTTGCCAAAATGTAAACTCTGTTGTAGCTTCTCAGATAAAGACATTCTACATATCGAGATGATATGCCTAAACAATCCTAAGCCCTAAAAAACCGTTTGGAGCCCAAAACCTCAGTCGCCCTGGCCTCAAAAGCATTACTCTTTGTGTAAACCCCCCGTTCGCAATGCCTCAGGCCCCATAGTTTCGATTGCGGTCGCTGAGCCGGCGACACCGTGTGCTTAGTAGGCGTGGGAACCATCCATGTGAGGAGAACTCAGTTCGAGAGCCTCCAAAACCCGTTAATTAAGGAATATACCTTAAAATCATATTATGGATCCTATTATAATTTAAGGTATATTCCTGAATTAAAGGGGTTTTGGAGGCTCTGGGTACCGCTAACTTCAATTGCTTTGGTCTTCAGGGCCTTAGCGCGGAAGCTTCGAGGAACACATGTGTTGATACTGCTGATGGACAAAATCCTGCATTACCCATTATAAGGAATGTACTATAGTTCCCATAGTTTAGAGTCCTTATAAGGTCATGCAGGATTTTGTCCATCAGCAGTATAACGCCTAAATTGTAGGATCCTTTGGAAAGAGAAACATCAATGACAAGAAACTGGCAGAATTCATCAGCTTAAGCTTCAAACCGAAAGTTAGGATGCATCATCTTGGAACCTCCTGGGTGGCTGCAGGACTTTCTGCTAGGGCTACGAAGAGAGAGGGTCACTCTTGCTGTAGATCAGCTTTTCGATTTGGTTGAAAGATTTTCTGATAGCAGAGGGAGGGTGAGTTTGCCCGAGATCACGGACGGTTTCCACTGGGTGCCAGCCTTCTCTTTGCTTTTGAAAGCCTCGGAATGTGACGAGCGCAGCTCTTAGTCAGCATTCGGCGGTCATTGCTCGGGAAAGAAGGTTCTCATACTGCTTAAAGGATCATGGAACTTAGTAACTAGGGTTGTTATTAGGGTAACTATACTTATAACCCCAATTAGGGTACTTATAACCTTACTTACTAAGTCCCATGATCCTCCAAGTGGCTGATGCGGAAGAAGGCCGAAGTCCTCAAACCCCCCGTGAAACCCTACATAAGGCCCGACTCCTGCATTCCACCAAAAGCGAGCTGCAAGACAGCTCTGAAGTTCAGACAAGTCGGACCGATCATCCGGATCCCATGCGCCGAGCTCTTTTCCATCAACCCGTCTAGTGGGAGCCCGGTTTTAATTTAATTAAGAATGAAGCTATGAGGCTGAGCTCTGTTGGCGCTACAACGGCTAACTCGAGTCCCCTACAACACAGAAAGTTGAAGAAGTATCATTGCGGTCCAGAGACTCAAATATCCCTTAACTAAGGATATTGGAGTCTCTGGGAGCTTCATATTTCAAGAGACCCCGAAGTCTCTTGCGCTGGCCCTCCTTGCCTGAGCAATGATCCGCCGCTCTCGTGCCCTCGTCTCGCGAAGGAAGCCATCGCTACTTGGAGGATCATGGGACTTAGTAAGTACGGTTACAACTACATTAATGGGGTTTCATACGTAAATAATTTTTGTTTAGATAGTTATCCTACAACACCCTATAGCCCCATATCTAAAGCCAGATCGTAGAGTGTTCACACAACTACGATCATCATCGAGTCAGGGATAACAGATAGCCGCTGGACCGTGCTTCGCCCGATGTCCAGTGGGTTCTGAGCAGGCAGATCGTGTCGGCACGGAAGAGGATCTCTCTGAACCCAAACACTCTCTGGGCTTGCGGACCAGACTTCTTCTGCAACTGTTTCAGGGTATCACCAGCAGAGACGAGGGCATCGTCCTCGAATTCCGGGGACCGCTGCCACGGGAGCAGGTGCTCCTATCCTGGCTGACTTTAGTGTCGGCCAGCTGGACGACGGGTTCTGTCAGAGTCTAGGATATACAGAATTTAAAGACCAACTCCTGAGCCGAAGCACCCTTTCCGAAGCTTAAATCCGACACGCGGCGCACTAATCAACAGTCCGGGCTTACATTGGGGTTTTGCGGTTTCTGGTTGTGGATTAGGGTCTGAGGTGTTGGGTGGCTATACTGTAAGGATGTCGGGATGGGAGTGCCGACCATAGTGGGCAGCGAAGCCAATGCAGCATGCCAGATCGGAATGTGGTGCGAGTGAAGCGGTGAGCCAACAGAAAAGACGTTTGAGGTGTGGATATCTCAGCAGGGCCTTGGGTTTGACGGTTTTTAGGACCAAAGTTTACGAGTCCCTAAACCCTAAACTCAATACGCTAAACCCTAAACTCTGAATCCTACACCTTTCAGGCCCTGCACGGGCTAGGAACTTTGCAGGATTCAGTGTCGAAGCCCGGGGCTCCTTGAATTTAGGCTTCCGTCTTTTAGGCCTCGAGGCCTGTGGGAGAAGGGACCTGGTGACTCCTTGTCCTATCAGGGACGAGGCACGATTAGGCTTGAACTTTGTTTCTTGGGGTTGCGCGCATCGTCTTGCCCTTCATGCGGTAGTGGCATGAATTTACATAAGTATGGTCTGCTTAATCACCTTCACGAGGGTCATCCTTGTGCAGTAGGACGGAGTAGTGGGAACTCTGCTGCCCGTCGAGCCGCATCTCAAGAGCCACAGCCTTGCCGCAAGCACGTTTCAAAAAGAAGTTCCGAGTGGGCCGCTGCATTTCTGATTGCACAAGGACACCATCCAGCCTTCATCTATTGTAACGTCTTAGCTGCACAGCACAATCTCCGTAAACAGGTGCAGCTTTCGCCCTAGAAGATATTCTGAAACCCGCGTGTTCTTGGACCTGTAGTTCCGACCGACATGCTCCAGAAGCGCTGATGCCGGTGGCAGAAACATCTGCTGCAGGATGCTCGAGGTAGGAGCTGTGGACACTGCAATTTCCGACACGGGCCTGGTACTTGATTCCTTGTATATAGGTTCGTTCGACAGAAGATGGGTAAATGCAAGCTGATGGAAGCAGTGTGTCCTCGTTCTCCCAACTCGCGGCACCCAAATGACCCAGAATCCAGGCTGCCCGGCATCCTGACCGGTCGAAGTTGCGTGCAGTTTCAATCGGAGCCTTCCTGCTCTTTTGTCGTTTTGTCTTCGTCTCGCGTGCTCCTTCCTCTACTACGCATTCGTTGGTTCGCAGCTTCAGCTTTTGCCCAACAGGTCGAATGGCCAAGCTTCGTATTCGGCTTCTGATGTCAAGGTGCAGGCTGGCGGTGCTGGGAGGCGGAGACCAGTGGAGTCAAACGAAAGCACTGTCCGCGCTGCTGTCAGGGCAGTCCCACAGTGGGAGGCGAAGGCACGGTCTCGCACTTTCGGCGTCGATGTGCCCTGCATATCTGAATCTTGTTTGGATCGAGGTGACAGCTCGCACATGCAGGACCGGTTCGGCATGTTTAAGGTGCTCGCTGCTCTGTTATCCCTTCTTTTTCTTGTTCATGAAAAGTGTAAGAAGCAACTCGTGCTTTTCCGATGGAAGCTCGTTCGCAGGACACCGAATACAACTTGAACGACCCGAAGGCTATGAAGCAGTTTATCCTCGATTCAAAGACGGCCTTGGTGCGCGCGGAGTGCCCCAGCACGTGCCCAGACTGTTCCCAGGAGGGCAGAGATGCTTGCCACACTTCGCAGTCTCGGTGCAGGTACTTGTGGTACCTCCTTCAGGACCGGGCGAAGGTCGTTTTGCACCGGCTGCCTGAATTGAATTGATCCTTTGCGCTCTGTAGCAATGCAGAGCTCCCGGGGCGAAGTTTAATCTGAGGGAACGCTCGTCATGTCGGCCCTTGGCAGGAGGGGAGAGCGTTGCCGCGCCGGCAGGAAGTAGAGCTCGACAACTTCCCAGACCTCAGCGGCGACAGACAAACTGCGCTGGTTACCCCGGCAGAAATCGAGCAATGGCAGTCCGAGAATGATGCCTTCATCATGGCAGTGAGCCACTGCTGGGAGACGAAGCAGCATCCTGACCCCACCAACTACCAAGTGCAACACATAGCAAACTTCACGGGCCTGCACTACAGCAGATACTGCAAGCCAATTTGGCTCTTCTACGACTATGTAAGCCTGTTCCAATACAAGCGCGAAACTGCGGAACAGGACGAGTGCTTTGGCCGGGCACTGTCGAACATCTTCCTGTTCTATGCGCACGAGTGCACATACACCTTGCGTATAGAGTCCCTCACACCGAAAAGCACGCTGGTGCAGAACGCAGACAGCAGCATTGTTGTTTATGACAAGCCGAGTGACTCTGTCAAGCCTGTGCCGCTGCGCGAGCTGGATGCAAATCGAAATTCGTACCTGGAGCGTGGATGGTGCCGATCGGAGCTCGAATGGTCGAGCACCAAAACCCAAACCGACAGAAACCTGAGAATCGATGGTGGGCAGGACGGCAACAGGGCTGAAACTGCACCAAAACCCCCCACTCCCCCTAGCATCTTTCGAAAGAGCCTCGAGCAGCTTCACTTCACGCAGAAGAAGGCAGACTTCGAAAAAGTAGCCCAGCTACATGAGAACGTCTACAAGCAAAAGGCCGGGGCCTAAGTCGGATCAGATGCTGACCTCATGCTTCCGGGGGGGAGGGGCAGTCGCAAACTCCTCGGTTCAACCATCCGAGCGTCATTGCACAGGTGCACAGCTGCAAGATTTTGCGGCTGGAAAACCTTCGGTCGAAGGAGATGGCAGCGTTTGCGAAGTGGCTCCATAACTACAAATGCCTAGAACAACTCGATCTTGTCTACGCAGAGCTCAGCGAAGACGAGCTGGCCGAAGTGGCTCAGGCTCGGCAGCTCTATTTGCGAATGATGTGCTCGCTGTCAGGCTTGTATAGGTTTGCTATAGATGTGTAGTGCATCGATGATCACACCATAGCAAGTCGATTGTGTGGCGAACGCGGTTCGGTGCCACGCTTAGCCGTCGTCCCGACCGCAAAGACCCTCTTGTTGAGCTGCAGTCCCAGCTTGGATGAGCATCCGGCAAGTCAGCAGCAGCAGCAGCAGCAGCAGCAGCAGCAGTTCTGCCATTGTCGTGTCACTCGGAGGCATGACAAGGCCATATGCGAGTGCCGATCAAGCTAAAAGAGCTTTCGTCAAAGTTGGTCCTTGCATGGTGTTTGGTCTTTTGTTGGGCTTTGAATTGAAGTACCACACTGTAGTAATTACTTTTTTGGGGACCTGTTACCATTATGAAATACAAGTCTATTTTTCTCCCTGGTTACTTCAAAGCCCAGTTTGGTGTGTTAGCTCGGAGTTGACTACGTATCGGTAACGAACAAGAGTTATCATAGTTGAATCTCGGAATTGGTTGGATTGGTTGTTTCTGATCCTGAAACAAATTCAAAGAGATTTGCTTCAATAGAAACTACAATGTTGCAACTGATGGTGCAAACCACCAGGTTTGAAGCATCGTAAAGCGACTATGTCGCGACACACATGGCGAAGAGTATCTCTCATGACTCACACGAAAATGACATTTGCCAGTGGCAGCAGCTCATGATCTCAGACATGATTCATCATGAAATCTTGCCGACCCATGATCATGGCGAGTCTTTCGGACCCATGACTTATCAGACGTGCCATCTTGCAGTCCTATGACCATGATGGGTCTTTGCAAACCCATGACTTACCTACTTGACCCGAGTAGCTACCAGCATTCCAGGACCAAGGCCCACCATTCTTTGGTGATGATGCGCTGCAGCTTGCCTCACGGGCCATCTGACTAACCTATGATCTTGATGGGACCCATGACCGACATGCCATGTCACCGACCTGTGATCATGATTTGTCTTTCAAGAACCATGATTTACCAGACGTGTCGTTTTGGCCTATGTGCATGACGGCTCTTTGCAGTGCATGGGGTCTTTGCAGACCCATGACTTACCAGAGGCTTTTTGGCTGACCAATGACCATGACTAGTTCTAGGTGCTGCCGGCAGAACATCCATGGCATGGGGTCTTTACCGACCCACGTTTGACACGCGATGTTGCCGACCTATGCATGCTAGATTATCCGCCCGTCTTGCAGACGATCCTGAGCTGGTGCCACTGGCGCAATGAGATCATGATGTCAGTTTCGTGTGCATCATGAGAAATGACCTATTGCCGTGTGCATCGTGTCACGGTCTCTGTTTGACTGACGCCTCAAAACTTTTTGTTTCCAGCAGCAGTTAACAATGAATAGGTTTGACATTGATTGAAGCAGTTTTTTGAATCGACCCAGCATAATCTAAGCAGTTCCGCGATTCACTAACTAGTCATGCTCCGGTGAGTTATGAGACATGACCCATTGCCGTGGGCGTCCTGTCACGGTCGCTGTATGATGTTTGAAACTGAATCACTGTTTTCAACACCGAACGTATTTGACAATGATTAGACACAAACTTGATAATCGATATTCAGTGTTTCAGCATAGTCCAACCACTTCCGAGATTCAATAATCTAATCCAGCTCCGAGCAAAGGCACCAAAGGACCAAACACCTTGAACAGTTTCGTGTCATGAAACTGCAAAGGCCGATCTTTCACGAAACTGTTTTGCTAGTGGCTTACAAGAGAAAAGCGAGAATGGCGAAGACACGCGAGGAGAACCTGCGGTAGCGTGGCACAAGACACTTATAGGCATGAGCGGCATGGTCGGCAAAGTTCTGGCCTGCCAGAGGCCACGGCGAACAACACTGGGGCAAAGCAAGTGATGTTGAGACCCGCGAATGCTGCAAGCGCTGTCACCTTTGCGAAGGCCATGCTTGCTGAAATAACTTCTCGCGAGGTAGTTGGATGGCGCATTCATGGACATCCGGCATGCTGCGAAACCTCCGCCGTGCTGCAGGCGTTCGCCAACGCGAAGGACATGTCCGTGATCCTCGATCTACGCAGGGATTTCTTTGATGCTGACGGTTTTGAGAAGGACGTGCTTCACCACATCGAGGCCGGCTCCAGGTGCCTCTTTCCTCGGCTTCCTCCTTAGATCCTCATCTTCCCGGCATGTGACACATACCAGCTCCAGGTCCACCCCTCTTGCACTGCTGTCCTGATTTATATACGACGTCACACGCCGCATGTTTGTCCCCTAGTGACTCTTTGCTTCTGCGCGTTGTTCGTATATTTATGAAACAGCTTCTAATTTTTAATATGTGTTATACCTTAATGCAGGTGTATATATACATATATATATATACACAGAGAGAGAGAGAGAGAGAGAGACAGAGAGACAGAGAGATGCAGAGACAGAGAGCAGAAGTGATGAACAATGAAATCTACACCCTTGGCTAAGTTTCTGGGTTTCAGTGCAGGGTGTTTCGCCGCAGCTCCGGGCAAGGCTCTCGCAGGAGCGCTGAAGGTCAACACGAGCATCAAAGAAGTCGATCTTGCGGGGATGGAATTGAACCCTCGTGACACGACGGTCCGGGACTTAGTGTCCTTTGCAGGGCACTGTGACCGGGGTGCTGCGGTCTTCACTCGACGCCTGAGCAAGGCTCTTGCCGCAGCATTGGCTTCAAACAAGCACATCGCAACACTCAGCCTTGGAACACGGGACAACACTGGTGGATTCGAAGATGGAGCGAAGGCCACGAACTGCTGGACTCTTGCCTGCTTTGCTTCCCAGTACACTGAGGTTTTAGTTTCTTGGTCAGCCTCTTCTGTTGAATGCCGGAGGCCTTGGCAGATGCATTGAAGGTGAACAAAACCCTCACCAAGCTGGAGCTGACTGGCGCCAATGGTGACGACGTCGAGGCCCTGAAAATTGTGGGGCTGCTGTGCTGAGCGGTCAGGCTGTTCCCCATGGCCATGCAGGCAATCGCCGGAGCGCTCGCTGTGAACACAGGAATCACACACTTGTCCCTGAGCAGTGGCAAGTACGGGATCGGTGCTCGTGGAATGGAGGCTGCGGTTCGTTTTTTGTTGTGAGCCACGCGTCGGGATGCTGTCAGCGCTCGCCAGGCTCTGGTTGCGGCGTTGACAGTCAACACCTCTATCATTGAGCTGAAGTTAAAGATTAAGCGCACGTGTCGAACCTTCAGACCTGCGTACAAAGAGGAGTACATGGAACAAGCTCGGCGGGACCAAGAAGCATGGCAGGGGGAGGCCTGGAGACTTTTGGGGGATTCGTGAATTGCCTCCTTGCCGCCAGCCTTGCTGTTTCAACGCTTTACTGCCGGGACCGAGAGTAGCTGCGTAAACTCCTGTGGAGCGTCGCTGGCTTAGACTATGTAAGGTTGTGGCGGGGGGAACTTGCCAAGTTGGCGCAGTTCGTTCAGTGGCAGGAGCAGGCGAAGGAGCAAATCGAGCGCCTGTTGGAACGGAACAGGCGGCAATCTAAGGCTCGCAGAAGTGCAGGGTCTGGTGTGTTTTTTCCCGGCCGACAGGGTTTGTCTTTTGAACAGTCACGCTCGCGATCACGGCAACATCTCGCCAGGTGCCATCCGAAGTCGAAGCACAGCCTCGAGCACGTGCAGTCGAAACGGAGAGACCTGAGCCAATCCTGAAGGTGGGTGTGCAATTGTGCAAGCCGCGTGACAGCTTCAGCCAACTGACAAGACGTTAGACCACCTACCATGAACGTGCTTTCAGCCTGTCCTCATGCGTGCGACCCCATCAAGTTGTTTGAACGTGTTTGGGGCCATCGACAGAAACGCTGTGCGAGGAATCTCACAGGATGATGATGTGGTTGTGCAGACAACTCGACGTGTTTGTGGGATTCTAGGGGTGATGTGTTCAAGGGCAAACGTTGTTTCTATGTGAGCTTCTACACGCATGAATCTGCCGTGCGCTGCCGTGAGGGCTTTTTGTGGCTGATTGGCTTGATGGGGTTATGTTCTCGATCCGATTAGGTTCTTCCTGTATAGGTGTGGGACTGAGCGAATATATGGTTCGCGCAGGGATCTGCGACCTGCCACTTGACTTAGTAGTCTTCTTTTTCACCAGTCTGTCCTCGTGCTCCTAGTGTCCTAGTGCATCACAGCGCAAAGCAGGTAGAGGCATCCTGAGTACATGTTTTTGTTTTTTGAGGTGTGGTGTGTGGCTAGGCCGACCTCTCTGCTGGTCTCAGCTGAAAGGACCGGTTTCGAGAGCTCATACCTGGCCATGCCTCTGCGCCAGGCTGAGATCTTCATCGGCCGCCATCTTGACAAGGTGTGCTAGCGTGCTTTAGTGCTAGCTGTTCAGCATGTTCAAAGCGACAGGTCTTGGCCGAGGTGTTGAAGTTCAACACATTCGTCAAAGCGATCCGTCTACCATGGCGTTATTCCAAACATTTCCGTGTGTTCGATGGTTGGGAGGCCCTGGACTCTGCCATCGTGCCTTGCGCTGCGGTGATTGGACCCTTTGCCAGGCCCTGACCCGCGTGCTGCGGGTCAACACTTCCATCACTGAGCTCACCACCGACCGCGAATCCTGGGAGGGTATCGGTCCTCTTCGGTGTACGGACGTTCCGGCTGCTTTGCTGACCTGTCCCTCAGACCCACGGGTTTCGCGGTCAGACGCTCTCCAGAGATGCGATGTTGTTGTAGCCTGTTGACCTGGCTACAAGTCGAAGGTTGAAAATAGGATCCTCTTCTGCTGCCTGCAGCGAAATCGGCTGGGCCAGGCCGGAAGCTCGCACAGAGGGACAGGGCCGCACCGTGATGCACTGCCGTCAGGTTCACTGGATGACTAGCAGTTATTGCTTTGCAATAAATAATGCCTTTCGGAGGTTTGCAGTCATGAAGCGAACGGGGGGACGTTCTCGCTGCGGTCTCGCAGATACATCGACTCAGGGTCCACCGCACGGCCCACTGCCATCCACTGCCGAAGGCCAGCCCGAACCTTCGGGCGTGTTTTGCTGCGGAAGACGGCGACGTTGAAGAGCTGCAAACCCTGCTGGAGGCCGGAAACTACCACTGTCCGCTTCATGGACTGTAGTGAACATGGAGGTGTAAGTGCCATACAAGGGTAAGCCTCTCCGGAAGGGCGGATTGTTCGTTTTCGTTGACACATGGTGCCCTCCAGACAACTCAGTCTCTGTCTGTGTCGTGACACTGGACAACCGTCTCGTGTTCAGCTGCGCAGGCGGGGGGTCGACCTATTATCAAGGTAAAACTATAAGAATGCCTCACACTGAATGATAGTAAACTATACCATACCGAATTAAGGTATTGCAGATGTTTCTTGCGTCTTACCTCATAGCATCTCATAGCGCAGCATGCATTACCATACCATACCATGTCAGATAGCATCATACCATATCGTACTATGTGTTGACGTATTGACATATACATACATACATACATAAAACATATATATATATATGTATACAGTTTGTTGTTTGTACCCGTTTTCGGTTATCGGACCTCGCGATATTGAAATCCCTTGCTGTGTTTCGATGCATAGCACTACAGATGTTGTTCGATCGTATTTCGTTCTGTTTGCGGTATTGTATTCCGCTGTGTCAAAATGTGTTTCGGAGCATTGAAAGTGGTATGTTAATGTTGTTAGTGGTGTAACACGGCATACTGCATCGCAATACATTCATTGCATCATGACATATTCTATTAGGCAATATTATGATGTTGCCTATTCCTATTCGTATTGTATTCCTTTCTGTTCTCTCATAGTGCACTGCGTTGTGCTGCAATGTGTTGTTCTCTGCGGTAGCCCATTGTATTCTGTGCCGGTTTATTGTGCGCTGTATCCTCTTGTCAAGGAATATATATATATATATATATATAGTAAAGCAAAAGCTTATCACACGTGATGTATCGCATGGGTTTACACTATGTAATATGGTAAAACCATATTGTATCATGTCATAAGGAGTGTAAGGCAGTACGGTATCACATGTCATATCGTTGTGTCTGACTGTGCAAGTTCGGCATGTTCAACATTGGCTTAGATGCTATATTAAATCAGGCCTCTGATTTTCTCTTTGCACCTTGCTTTGTCTGTTGTTCTGTTGATTGCAGGAGAGCACACCGGAGTTCCCTCAGAGAACGGGGACGGAGACAAAGCTGGACCGCACCGTGGCGAACGACTCTGGCATGTCTCCGGTGCATTTTGCCGCAAAGGGTGGCCGCATGGACGTACTGAAGGTCGTACAAGAGGCCGGTGAAATTGAGAGGAAGAAGTCCGTGTCAACACAGCGCCATGATGAGGATTTCTAATTGAAACGCTTCGCGTCGTCCGCCTCTGCCCGGCCGTGACGGAAGCAAGCGCACTGTGAAGGCGTCCTTGAAGGACCCTCAAACTCTAAAACTTAGTTCTAAGTGGTATCAATTTTTCCGATGTTTTCCCGGCTCTTAGGGTTGGTTGAGGTATGCAGACTGAGCACCTTCATCCCGTATCGATTTGCACCGAAGACCCTAAACCTCAAAGCCTCAACATCCTCATCTCTCAAGCCTAAACCCTCATTCTTCGCTGCATGTTCCTCAACGGCGGCATCGATGCCAGGCTCGGTCGGGCCCCCCAGAGCGATCTATAGTCCATAGAGCGTTCAGGGTTTATGTACACGCGCCGGCATGTGCTGCATGAAGCTCCGGTAACCCGATAAACAATAAAACCCTGAGTCTTAAACTTTAGACCCTAGGCGTCCTGCACAAGGATGACACCCACAAACCGACAAGTGTCCCAGGTAAGCCCCGGTAGACTGGGGTCCCTCTAATCTAGGGGTCCTGCACAAGGATGACACACACAAACCGACAAGTGTCCCAGGTAAATCCCGGTAGACTGGGGTCCTTCTAATCTAGGGGCCTTAATAATTAGATTAAATTAAGGAACCCTAACCATAATTTTGGTAATTATCTAGGCTTCTACATGAAGGTTTAAGGTTTAAGGATTTTCGGGACCTTTAAGGAAGCCCTCGCCTGAGTCCTGAAGTCTAACACTGACGACTCAGTCTGAACCCTGCACCTCTCGGGGCAACAGAGAGGGGCTCAATGGTTCTAACATTGTACATATTTTTCCTCAGGTCTCCTCATAAGAAGAAACGTACATAATATGTGTATAGCGCAGGGCAGGGCAGGGCAGAGCAAGAGCCTGATTTACAGAAACACTGATGCAGTTGATGTGGACATTGTTGCATCTCCGAATCCTGTGCGTGATATTCGACATAGCCCCTAGCTGGGCGATAGCGATGCTTGAATCTCCGATGCCCGCAATCCGCCAAAGGGTTAACTCGTGGAACCCTGCACCCTGCTGCCTAAAACCTTCAACACCAAATTTCCGAACCTGTAAGTTTTGTAGCCGACAGCTCGGAAGCTTTAGCTTCTGAGCCTTGTACAGGTCGCAGCAGCAGCGGATGGAGCTTGCGCTGGCACCGGAACGACCGCTGCTTGTTTAGGGCGCGGAACACTTTTTGCGCAGGGTGAGGGGAGAGGAGGGGAGGGGTGAAACACTGAATGTTACACATCCAGGTGCTTATCTGTTTCACGTATCACTTGCATGTATCCATGCCTGTTGCTCAAGGTTCTAGTGCAGTGGACTACAGCTGTGCGCCTGTAGTAAAAAGAGACACCTGAGTGCCTGTGTTCCTGTACGCCTTAGCGAGGGGATACACGTCCAGGTTACATCTCAACGTGGTAGCGGAGCTCCCGGGAAACGGGAAGCTTCACACTTGTGGAGGTACCCGTTCGGTACTTTCTACACAGGTGGAGGCAACCGGAATACCCGGTGTGCTTCACTCAAGTGAAGGTGACCGGAGTCTCTCCGGTACACTTCACTCAAGTGAAGATAACCGGAAGAGGTTTCTCCCAAGGCTCGATCCAAGAACAACGCCATGGCTAGCCACTCTGCGACTATCTTTGAGCATGATGGAGGAGATGATGATTACCTCCTTCAAGGCAATGAATCTTTTGCGACTAATCATCGTCATCTCAATGAACTACACCGTCTTTCAGCTTTCCAGCAGGTGACCACCAAAGTGCCTCCATCTTATGATGGTAGAAGTAGTTGGTTTGCCTATGAAGATGCGATCGATGACTGGTGTGACATTACTGAGCTAGACAATGATAAGCGTGGACCAGCTTTGAGAAATCGGCTAGAAGGTGAAGCAGCAATCCACAAGAGGCTTCTCGACAGAGATCGCCTGAAGGACCCAAACAACGGAGTGAAGTACTTCAAGAGCTTCCTGCGGCCGCTCTTCGTGAAGGGAGCAGCAAATGTTTTCCTCTATCGCTTCCAGCAGTTCATGAATTTGCACTGCGGGAATGGAGACATGCTTCGTTGGATTACCAGGCTTCAACTCTCTGTTCAGAGGATGCAAGAAGCGTGGACTGATACCTATCTGCCAATCGTGGACCCGAACAATGCAGAGGTCAGAGCCTTCATAGCAGGACTTCCACCAGAAGAACAAGAAGGACTCACGCCAGAGCAGGCAATGGAGAGAGCCAACGAACGGCTCAGAGATCAGCATGCTCGGACCATTCCGATCACGGCCAACCTCGTTGCCTTGATTTTTGTCTCCCTGTCCGATCTGACACAGGATCAGCGGCAGGTGTTGACATCGCTGATGGCGCATCGGAACCGAGTCTTGGCTGACTACAATGTGACTGAGCTGCGTGAGGTCTACCTTGAGATCTTCTGCACGACTAAGACTACCGTCGATAATCCTCTCCTCGCTCCTTCCGGCCACGGTGGCCGCAAGACGTTCCTTGTGATCGATGAAGGATACTTGGACAATCATGAAGGCTACTGGGTCGAGGACGAGGAGGATGGCACAGAAGGTTTCCTTGAAGCGGATGAGGACGCCTTCTGGGTCTACGACGACGAGAACTACTCATGGTTCCAGCGGCGCTTCCAAGGCCGCAAGATGAAGCGCGGATTCAAGGGCCACCGCAAGGGCAAGGGAAAAGGTGGCAAAGGATCCAAAGGAAGGCGCTTCTTCAAAAGAAAGAAAGGCAAGTCTAACCTTGCCGAAGAATCAGAAGCATGGCAGGCAGAAGGACAATGGCAAGATTACCAGTGGAGCGATCAGTCCTGGGATGACTGGTCCTGGTATGAGTCTGAGGAGTCCTATGCAGCCAAGGGAAAAGGAAAGAAAGGAAAGAAGGGCAAAGGAAAGAGCAAGTTTGGCAAAGATGGAAAGGATGGAAAGTCCGGAAAGGACGGACAAGCCCAGCTTGCTGATGCTGCCCAGAGCGGCACCACAGCCGCCACAACCTTCTTCGTTGAACACTTCAACTCTCCGAACCTTTCTTTCATGGCCACCGAAGAGAAGATCAATGAGATCGAAGAAGCCTTCATCTCTCAGCCCTTGACGCCAACCGCGATGGTGTTGGATTTGGGATGCACGAAAGCAATGGCTTCTAGAGTGGCCGCACAGGACTTAATGGAGTTCTGTGACAAAAACCAGAACTGTGGCATATGGTACACCATTGCTGAGACCACCTCTCAGTTCACCTTTGCCAATTCCGAGTCGACCAAGTGCAACCAGAAGTTGGTCATTTGTATGTACGACCGGGACTATGCAGTTCAATCCACAGAGTTCGACATTGTGGAGCAGGGGCATGTTCCTATTCTCATGTCCTTGCCTCAGATGCGCAATCTTCGTTTCCAGTTCGAACTCCACCCGGAAAAGGCCTTGCTTAGCAGCCCTGTACTGGGAATCAAGGATGTGAAGCTGAAGGTTGCACCTAGCTCACACCTGGTACTTGACCTTCTTGAACTCAGTCAGTTGATGTGGAATGTGCGTTTCAGCAAGCACAAGAAGTCTAGCTTCCTCACCTACTTCTCCCACTACGAGTACGGCTTCCATCAGAAGACCGTGGGATGCTCTTCTCAGGAAGAGGTACCCAAAAATCTCGTGTTGGCGACGGATGATGAATGGGTGATCAATGAAGCCGACATGGAGATGATTCGCATCCACAAGAAGATGAGGAAGGTTAAGTACGAACCCAAGGCGGGCTTCGTGCCTATTCCGTTGGGGTATCTGGACAACAAGCGCAAGACGATCATGAAGTTCTCCAAGGGAAAGAGCGTTACTCAAGAAGATGACTGGCGTTCTTCCGAGCTTTCTTCATCAAGGACTACTGATTCTTGGAACGGTAGGACCATCTTCAAGATTCTGCCTGGAGGTATCGAGAGTAGAACCTCGGTGCCAGCTAAGTCCAAGGATCCAACCCGTGCCAAGGTAGGATCCCCAGAGGACATGATTAGCAAAGGTAAGCCTGAAGACAGCTCGAAGAACACAGGAGCATCCGGAAGCTTTCCTCTGGGAGAGGTACCGGTAGCGAGAAGGATTCGAGCCAAGGGAAGCTTTCCTCAGGGAAAGGAACCCAAGGAACCGGCTCCTCCTCCTCTTGCTCCTGAAAATGATCCGGATCTTCAAGAGTACGAACCTTCTGAACCGGGGGATGCAGATTTGCTTCCTCCAAGAGCCCCAGAGGCTCAGTCGCTAGAACCTAGGAGGATCGCGCTTCCATTGCGAGGCCACGAGGTCTCAAGGGCTTCTCCACAGTATCAGCGCATGTTGGAAAAGTTGAACAATGATGTTGAGCTTTACAAGTTGCATGTGAAGCATTACCACATGACTTCAGCTCAGTTTCGACGAAGGACCAAGCTTCTGGAGAGCCGCTGCGTCCAAAGTGGGTACCTTTCCCTGAGGAAAGCTTCCCGATGACGCTTCTCCGGCATCCTGAGATGTCTTTGGCCTTTTCTTGGGAGCTGGCTTAGAAGGCCTTGGATCCGTACTGCTTCCCGGTCCCTCTCCATGAGGAGAGCCTCCGGTAGCTTCATGGGAAGAGCCTACCCCTGCGCTTTGTTGCTTCCTTTCGTGGCGAAGGCCACCCGGATCCTGCTCGTGAGGAGGACGATAGTGGTACGACAAATACATCGGCGCCACGTCCTCGTATGAGAGCACCACGCCGTTGTCTGTAAGATACAGATCGTGGCCGTGGTTCAAGAAGCTCTCAAAAGCGAGCTTGGCGTAGAAGACGTAGGAGCCGTACTTAATGACGGTCCAAGGCCCCGGAGAAACCTCTCCACCCGCGTAAACGAAGTGGATGGCTCTCCTGTGCCGCTGCCACGCCGCCTTATTTGCCTCCAGCAGCAAGCCCTTTTCCCGGATACTCTCATAGTTCGAGTTATCCGTGGCATGAAAGATCATGCCGACTTCTCACCGAGGGCGACATCTGACACCTGCTCTGGAACCCGAGAGTGACCCTGGACGGCGGAGACCCCGATATAGAAGTCGAAGTCGAAGAAGCGCCCATACTGGAGAGCCACCGGGGCCACCCAGATGTTGAAGCGGCCCTTCGAGTTCGCCATCAGGAAGCTGAAGAACTTCCTGGGCACCCACTCGAAAGGCCTGAGAGGGTGCTTCATCATCGTCTCCAGGGTGACCTCCATGTACTTCCCCGGAGTGACCCTTTCGTCGTGCCGAGTTAGCCTTGAAAGCTGTTTGGACGACTTTACGGCCCAGCCGCCATGGTCGTGCCTCAGTTTGGAGACCTCGACGATCTCCTTGCCCAGCACGTCCAACTCCGAAGAGTCCAGGCAGCCCAGGAAGCAGCACAGGAACTCGTACTTCCATACGAGATGCCGCTGCAGTATGTGGGTTCCAGGTTGGCTCGCCTCATAGCGCAGGACATGTGACAAAAACGCCAACTGTCCGGCCATCTCCCCCTGAGGGAAGTACGCCGCGGCGTCCTGTTGCCCGAAGAAACGCGGGACAGGCTCCGGAATAATCTTGAGGGAGGCCACCGGTGCATCACGAGGAAAGGCTCGAGAACCCCATGTAGACGCCGCCATCTCCAACTGATCGGAGTACACGACGTGGTGCCCAGGACGCGCTCTTCAGATACATGGAAAGGTCAGGAACATCAACCTTGAAGTTGCATCCATTGTTCGGTGTCCAGAAGACCTGCACTGGTGCCTCCTCCTGAGAGGAGCGTCCAGCATCCATGGAGGGTCCTGCCGCAGCCATGCTGATGAAAAAAGTGGAAGTTGTGGGCTACTTTCTCACTTAAGTTTGAACCAGCTGATTTGAGCAATGCAGGCACAAATTTAAAAAGAGACGAAAAACTCTTCATGAAGCACATGCACTGAATTGCTCTGACAGCTCACACATGAAGCAGACATGACTCACAAACGCTCCTGCATGAACATGACATGTTGCACTGCACTCAAAACCGCGTACTCCTTACGGAGCCAGGCGTTCAAGAAGGCTTTGTGCTCAATCATGGAACGAAAAGGAGGATGTGAATCGATTTCCTTCAACCACCCAGTTTGAACGGAGTTCAGGAGGTTTCTAGGATTAGCGCTTCGTTTCGTGAGGCAATCAGAAAGACAATGTTCGGTTCGAACGTGAGAAAGATCAGCAATCGCCCCTGAACAAGCTTCCTTCCTCAACATTTGGATCATGTGCATGGTTTCCTGTTGCTCGGGTGAGTGAGTAGTAGAAGCAGTAGGCACGAGATTGTTAGCGTCGGTGCGCATGTGTATCTCAGCGTCGAGACCACTAATGTCCTTCCACAAACCACGAAGCATCTGACAGGTGCCAAAACACCTCATCAAAGCATAAAGCTCAGCGACAGTGGTACTAAGGGTCGTTCTCTTGATTTTGGTTGATTCGAAGAAGACCAAAGAGCCTCGGGTGTCCCTTCGATTCTTGACCCTTTCATCTGCGATGAAAATAGTCATCGCCCTCTGTGAGGACTTGTCGCTGTTATTGCGAAAAGCTGCGTCAGGAATTCCAAGAATCCTTGGTGATCCCTTCACTGGCCACACCCGCAGCTCAACCTCTTCACTGCGTATCTGTCGACACAACTTGTTCAACTCCTTGCAATGACCGACGGTCGGAGCAGCAGATGCTGAAGCCAAGCGAGAGAACTGATAGCACGCCTGAAATTGCGTCCTAGACTGAAGCCAGTTGATGCTACCAAGCAAAGAGCGATAAGAGGTGTGGAGAGCTTTGTCACACGCATCGGCATCCCTAAGATGCTTAGGTATGACGATCTCCTCAAGCTCAGAAACGCACAGCTTTTGATCGATCGATATATACTTCTTCTTACCTTGTGCATCAAAAACCCAACGAACACGCTGTCCAGTGAATGTAAGGTCGTTCTTGTCCTCATGACCGACAGTGAAGTGTTCCTTGATTTTCTTAAGGAACCAAGTGAGGAACTCAGGGGTTCCACTTATGATGAGATCATCAACATGAAGGCTCATCACTCCAACTGTCTTACGGCCTTTGCTGGGACTTCCATGCACAGGGTCAACCAAGTGTTCAAGAAGCTGATCAACCAACTCGGGAGAGAGTTCTGATAAGCTCTCGACCTTGTATGAAGCCTTCTCAGGAAGGAACAAAGAGACGAGAACCTCCGCTTCTTCTTCACGGAAGCAGGTCTTGTCACCCTTGTCCAACCTCAGGTCATGGGCCCTTTCGACGATCCACCATGTCCCTTTACGAAGGATCATGGAAACTCGATAAGGGTAGTCCTTGACCTGATAGACAGGCGCAGGAGTACGAAGAGCCTTGGCCCTAAGCATGCCCGTTCTCATAAGGGAACCAACCTCTCTTCTTACAAGCAACACTGCCCAAGAATCCAAGAAGTTTATCATCAGTCACAGGTCTCCAAGCATAGCCAACCATCTTCTTGGTATCGGTGTTAAAGCACTGAGCAATATCGGAACATGAAAGATAGGATCTCTCCTCCGCACGGTCGAAGGAAAAACGGCTTCCTTCATCGTATGCGTAACATGTCATGACATAAAGAGCAACCTCCTTGAGGTAGGCATGTTCCACCTCCAGAGAGGTGCTTCCTGCTTCAGGTTCCTCCTCCTGAGAGGAGCTTCCTGCCGCGAGGTGGCTTTTCCCCTTCTTGCCTTCAATGCCGTCGTATGCGACATAAATGCATCGGTCAGCTCTGGTCGGTTCCATGCCAACAGACCTGAGGAATTTGTCCAAACGATTCCACCATCTTCTCGGTGCATCGTTCAGGCCATAGACCGGTCTGAGACAAAGGCCGACCATCCAGGTAGGCAGACCGATGTCAGGAGACAACTGAACCACAACCATGCGAGATGACAGATTGTAGTGTTCCCCCTGAAGGAAAGCGGTCTTAAGATCCAAAAGAAAAAGATCCCAATAGTGATTGGCAGCGCACTGCGCAACCAAACGGAAACCATACCGAGTAGCCGTAGGGCTGTCCGTTTGTTGATCCCAGGCAAACTTGTCCTGAAACCCACGACACACCCAACGGGCATTGAACTTGGAAAAGTAACCGTTCTTGTCAACCTTCACCGTAAGGACCCAGCGTCCGGTAAGAAAATTGACATCGTTTTGAAGCTTGCGGCGGTCCGTGAGCCGAATAGCATCGTTGTCCAAGTAACTCTTGAACTCCTCAAGCTTAGCCTTCCGAATTTCGGCGGCATACTTGCGCTGCATCTCCGGCGTCAGTGTACCCGCTTTGATTTTGTCCTGTTTGGTTAACCAAGACGCAAAACCATCACCATCCAACGGAACAAAGGAAGGAACGGAAAAGTCCGACGGAAGGCGAATCAAAACGTCGTCGTCACCAACAGCCAAGGCAAGCAAACTCTCATCACGATAGTCAACCGTCGCGTCGGAGTCAGTATCCTCACCAGCTTCCGGCACCGGCGGTTCCGGGGTGGGTTCCGGGAGCAGGGTTTGCTGGATAGGAATTCCCCCTCAGTCACCGGCAAACCAGGAACAGAAGCCGGATCAGAAGAAGAGGAAGCAGGTTCATGAGAACCCGGAAAGTCACCCGAAAAATCGGGATCCTTCTTTCCTGCAGGCTGCCCAGGCAACAACACAACCGGAGGTCCCACAACAGTGCGACTTAGCCTTTGACACATCATCAGGATGCGCACCACGAGCCCGTGTTTGAGACACATTGCGAGGTGACGGCGGTCGCAGACTTTGCGGCACTGGAAAGTGAGGATGCGGCGGAATCGGAACAGGAACAATAGGCATCGGTGGACTAAGAACCTGATCCGGGTTCGCAAACTGAGGCGGAGCCCCAGGAGAGTCGGGAGGACCTCCAGGAGGAGGAGACTCTTCGTTAAACTCCATCGGAAGAGGAGGCTCCTCCCGCCAAAGGCCATAACCAGGTTCCGGTCCCTGAGGACCGCCTCCTGGCGGATGGTTGTTACCGTTGTCCGGATCGTGACCCAGGTCCGAATCTTAATCTCCCCCTGGTACCGGTACCTGAGTACCGCCTCCAGGAGGTTGTGACGGAGGGTCACCACCGACATGCAACTCAACAGGGTCATCGTCCAGATCCTGCTCTGGATGCTGCGGTGGCATATCCTCATCGTCCACAGGCATATCGCCGTGCGGATCATCGTACCCCCGATAGTCCACATCATCATCATCATCATTGGCCGGTGGTTGCGGTGCAACCGGGGCCGGCGCGGGCTGGTCCGTGAAGTCCAAACCAACATCAGGCCCTCGTCTGGAAGTGTTGTGCTGTGACTCATTCCAGAACACTATCATGGACCGATTGGCTGATTGCGTATCCTTAAGGCAAGGAAGCAACTGTGCCATCGTCACGAAAAACACATGATCCATGTCACCCTTTTGCCACAAAATCACAAGAGCATCCGGATGACGATGAACCAGAGGAAGTGTTTTCCCTTGAGTCCCCCTGTAGACGTTACAGTACTCAAATTCCAGATAAGGAAGAGTCAACACTCGCACATTCTTAATCATGGGTCGTAAAGCGACCGCTTCTGACGATGTGGTAGTGTGAACTTCCAGCTCAGTACCCGGAAGGAGACTGTCAACATAAGACAGAGTCTGGACTAAAGACGATGTAACAAAACGCTGTGGAGCAACAAACTTCAGGGGTGGCGGAAGCTTGTTGGAGAGTAGCGAGTACTCTGCTTCTGACGGAAGAACCGGCAAAGCCTCTGAATTTCTGTCTGATCGCAAGCACAACGCACACAGTTTTCCATCATCGAAATCCTCAAAGATATCCTCGAACAAGTAAGACTGTCTGAGATCTGATCGTTCATCACCCACAAGACACTGCGACGCAAACCTCGGATCAAGTGCGTTCGCAGAGTCATAGCCTTCTTCCAGCGACTCCAAGCGAGCAAGTGATCCCTCTGGCAAACTGGTGAGAAAAGAAATCTCACCATGCTGATGCTCACCGCTGTTCTTGGAAGTGACGAATGAAAGTCCTCTTCTCCACTTCAGTGAGCGACTGCTCTGAGAAAGCCAAAAACCGCAATGAGAAGGAGACATGACGGTAACAAAGTATCCATCACCCTTGTCATCTTGCCAACGGCAGACCTCAGCACAACAGTGCCAGAAGGCATTAACGGCCTTTCTGGGCCACTCGTCAGGAATGACAGGATGAATGAAAATGTGATTAGGCTCAGACTTCAAGATCACTTGCCAAGCAGACTCAATCGAAGATTGAATGTACTTGGCATCCCATTCACCAAACAACACAGGTTCACTCGCATCAAGTCCAGAATGGACAGTGCACGCAGTAAGCCCGGTGAGGCGAGGTGTGATCTCAACGAAATCGCTCTTGCCTGAAGTGAGAGTATGGTAACAGATCTCATGCTCATAACAGAACCCAGAACTGGCACGATCAAGCATATCTTCGCCGATGCGGTCGAGTGCCTCTTCCTGAGAAGAGCGTCTCGGGACCTCATCAGTTTTCAGAGGAATAGCCACATCATGCCAAGGATCTCCATCACGCCTGACCTTCGACTGATTAACCCGAAGAACGGCACGATGAACTTCAACCAAAACCATGGCTCCTTCTTGTGACACAACTATACCTCTGACCCAGGTTCCTTCAGACTTCTTCTTCGACTCATCCTTGTGCCAAACAAACACGCGATCACCCTTCGAGTACGGACCATCAGACGGCATGACTCTGCGCGCAAGGTCCTTCCGAAGATCAAGTGATTGTCTGGCTTCTTGATGAGCTCGCATGGCAATCCTCTGGAGTTCCAGAGTAGTTCGATCCTCCTCAGCAGGATCAGCAGAGAGCTGTTCAGGAGAACTGTTCTCAACGTCAAACAAGTCTGGTGGCCGTCTTCCTGTGGCTATCTCCAAAGGAGAATAACCTGAGACGGTAAGTTGGCGATTCCTTGCCCATGCCACCTTCTTGACTGCTTGACGAACAGTCACCTTCTCTGCATAACCTTCATCAGCCAAGGCCTTGGCCATAATGGCCCATGTGCGCTTGAAAAGACGCACTGCGGTCTCAGCTCGATTAGGCCAAGGAGTCCGCGGCCCACACGGATACGGAGTAATGCCATGAAACTTGTAATAGGATATGAACTGTGGCGTGAAAAACGCTTGATCACCTACGATTCCTTTAGGAACGCAGTTGTTCTCCTCTGTCCATTGTCGAAAAGCTCCCAGAGTCTCGGGCGCTTCCAAGCCCGTGAGAGCCGTAGCCCACATGAGATTCGAAGCACCATCAATAATGACCAAAGCCAGGTAAGCTTTAGTGCCAAACTTAATCTCTTCGTGATCAACAAAAATGAGATCCCCGAAGGATGATGCTCTCAACCCTGCGATTCTGGCTCGCGGAGGCGTAGGCACGGAGGTGCTACAAACACGACAGCCTTTGACAATGCGGTCGTACTTGTCATAGATCTCTCCTGGCAGCCCAAGCATATTCGTGATAATGAGCTGAAGGAAGAGAGGGAGCGGCGAGCCACAGCCTCCGAAGGGGGCACCAAGTATGCGTACCAGTCTGGGGACACCGTCCACGGCAAGATTGATGCGCACAAGTCCCAGCAGCAGGAGGAGTTCAACGAGGTTCTCCGCAAGGCAAGGACCAATCCGTGGCATCTTTTTGCTCATGGTCTCTTGCACATGGTGGACGCTTCTGGTTAGCGGATGCTCAGCACCTATGGTGATGCCCTCGTTCAGGTCACCCCCTGGCATGCTTTGACCCCATCTATGAGGGAGTCCTTGGGTGGTGAGTATACTTGGGCATCCTGGCTTCAGCATCCTTTGTCGGGGTATTCCTTGCACTTCTTCTTGAAGGCCTTTGAGATGGGGAAGTTGCAAGGGAATTACCTCGTCGAGCTGGACAAGAAACCGAAGGTTTACTCCAACGGTTACACTTCACCATGGATGAACATGAAGCGTCACCCAGGAGGCCTTGCTGAGATGTTGGAGGACGTCACTATTGCGGCGCAGAACGAGTTCCGACCTACTGTCGGGAACATTGGTTTCAATCTCCCTCGTGATGATGATCCTCGCTCAAGAATGCCCAAGACGGAGGATCCTGACTACTCTCGCAAGCTCGAGGCACACAATGCTTTCCTCAAGGAAAGGGATGTGTACTCCGAGATCTCCTTCGTGCGAGAGGACTTTCAGATGCTCGTCCGCGTCATCAATGAGGCCTATGGTGTGGACTTTTTCTCCTACATCCAGCGCCATGCACATGATGTGCAAGTTCGCCGAAAGACTTGGTGCGGACTCCGGAGGGTTACGGTCTTTATGACTCTACCCTCAAGCAACGTTTCAATGGTCGCTATGTGCTGGCGGTCCTGGATAAGGTTTTCTCTGAATCTGACAACAAGAACTTTAAGTCAGCCTTCGCCCGGGGAAGGCGAGAGCAGAGTTGTTGGCTTACGAGAACCTGAAGGAGAAGAAGGAGGCAGAGTTGAATGAACTCTACACTCGACCCTATGAAGACATTATGGTCGAGGAGTTCATCGAACGGCTTCCTGGTCCACAGGTCGAAGAGATTGAGGAGCCTGCCGCGGCTACTCAGATGGACACCTCCGAGCCGGCTTCCGGATCCACTGACTTGCCACAGGGCAAGAAAGACGATCCAGTGAAGACCGAGCCGACCGATGTGCCAATGGAGACTGATGCTCCAGAAAGCTCTCCTCAGGGAGAGCCATCTGGGGCTAATATCGAGCCAATGGAGACTGATGCTCCAGAAAGCTCTCCTCGGGGAGAGGTATCTGGGGTGGATGTCGATCCGCAGGAAACCGAAGCTCCGGAAGGCTCTCCTTAGGGAGAGGGATCTGGGGTCAAGGTTGAACCTGATGAGCACATGGGTCAAGAAGGAGGGAAGTCCGAGGACAGTGAGATGGCTGAGGAAAGCTCACCACAGGGTGAGGAATCCACGCCTGACATTTCTCCCGAGAAGGATGACGAAAGTGAACTTCACGACCAAGGCATCTGGGGGAAATGCAAGACTGTTCCGGATCCTGAGTACTATAAGGCCGCGAAGGATGCAGAGGAGAAGAACGAGAACGCATTCGAAGAGATGGGCAAGGCCAAGGAGAAGATCGAGCTCGCCGACACCGACGAGTACAAACATTTTCTCGCAGAGCTCGTCGACATCGAACGGGAAAGCTCTATGCGGCTGCTGTCAAAGAAGTTGCGTGGACATGGCTATTCCGGCTTGTATCATACAGGCCTGCGTGATCCTACGTGGGAGCCCGTTCTCGCTTTCAAGGTGCAGCATATGAGCTGGAGGGTCAATGTCCCACCTCACAAGGGACAGAAATACTCTCTCAGCGCAGGAGACCTCTTCGCCCAACTCAACAAGATGTCTCCTATCTATGAGCGGCGTCCCGACAGGAACGACGTTGTCTTTCGTTCTGGAGACGTCCGCAGCACCTTGGATGACAAGCTAATGGAGAAGGCCTCTGACATCCGAGAAGCAGCTCTGGAGGTTTTGGAAGCACTTCTTGATAAAGTGAAGTCCCTTGACGCAAGTGGCAATCCGGCAACTCGAGAAGAACTTTTGAACGCTATGCTTCATTACTTCTTGAGCACCGGGGTGGATGAGGAGGAGATCGGGGACCTCTCTCTTGAGAGGATGCCGAATCCTTACATTTATCGTTTTGGTCTAGCGGAGGACGCCAAGGTCCCCATCTTCACAAGCAAGACCAAGGTCGCCGCGCTCATTGTCAATCTCGGCAATATGAGCAGGGGAAGGAAGCACACCGCTCCTACCTCTGTTGCCAGTCACATTGACTGGGACGACTCTTCGCCATCCAGAGGAGCGCTCAGAGCAAATCACACCTCTTCATGTTGTGTGAAGCGGCTGAGATCAACGACTCCGAGAAGGCCTTCCTCACAGCTCGTGGGTGGCAATTCCTGCATAACGAGCCCAAGGACTTAATGGTCGGGAGTCGTACCAACAATGTCGGGTCCTCGATCACCCGTTTGGCAGGCTCAACTCTCACTGGGCTTGCTCACACTTCTCTCCCGATCACTTACATGATTGTGGAGATCGTGTACGGGATGACAGTACCGACAGGGGCGCAGGGAAATCGTGGCGATTTCCCAGATGATGCACTGACCAGGGTCTTGGAGCGTGCCGGCTCCGACCGCATAAGGGTCTGCTGCTTCCACCTCCGTAACGACGCGGCAGCCGACAAGGTGGCGTTGGCTCACGAGGCGCTGGGCAACATGTTCGTTGACTGCCTGCACTACCAAGTCGACCTCATCGGTGGCGACGCCAACATGGCCCTGTATCGGGCCACGGGCAGAAAGCAGGAGTCAATAGATATTCGTGGCGGAATGTACCAAAGCCTTCTCGACTTCTTCTTGGAGGCCTGGTCGGAGAGCCCGAAGTGCCCACACCTCTGCTCGCCTCGCGCGAGGCATGTGTCAGCAAACGCCATGTGGCTTCTGAAGCAGTACGAGGACACGCTGGGTGTGCCGTACCGGAACATCAAACATCCTGACTGGAATACTTTTCCTGGCTTGGATCCAGTTCTGGGTACAGTCATGGAGTGGGGACACAGCATGTCGGACGATCAATGGGCTGATCTTCCAGCTTCAAAGAACGAGTACGACATCCATGTCTCCGAATGGCTGTTGAACTCCACCAGCGCCGCGTACCTTCTCAGCGACCGGGATTATGACGCTCACACTCCGCTCCTCATCGAGGTTCACGCGAACCAATACACTGGAGGCAGGATGAGGGCTGTCAATCGCAATCCCGATACCGTGAAGGACGGCGCGGACAGGAGGAGAGAGAGGCAGAAGTTGAACAAGGCGCGTGGTTCTGGTTCTTCTGGTCCCGCAGCAGCCGCACCTCAGGGAGCAAGCTCTTCTCAGGAAGAGGCAGCTTATGGTGCTAAAGCTTCTGGTTCTCAACGTCCTCCAGAACCCGCGCAACCTCCCGGTGGCAAGGAAGGCGGCAAAGGAGGCAAGTCCTCCAAAGGAAAAGGCAAAGACTCCGACAAGGGCAAGTCCAAGGGGAAGTCCAAGGACAAGACCAAGGACAAGTCCAAAGGCAAGGAGAAGGGCAAAAACTGACTAGGTTCGGACCAGGGCGAGGACGAAGACGTTGACGTTGCTGACGAAGACATTGGTCCTGGCCCAGCATCCTTTGGTGACAGGCCGTGGTTTCCATCTCAACTGCAACTCCATTACTGGCGTTTGGAGAGATGGTACTACCCGCACTACCGTCTGCCTCATCCTGACGACAGTCCTTATACTCGTCGTCTGATGGAGCAGTACAACCGGAGGGTGTATCAACAAGGTCCGGTAGAAGATGTGGAATGAGTGTTTCACGGAAGGCTTCTTTCATAAGAAGGTATCCAGTTTGAGCATTCACCATTTCATAGGAAGATGCTTTTCTCAGGAAAAGGAACTTCCTCCAGACCTTGCCCAGCAAGAAGATACTTATCTCAGGATAAGATACTTCCAATGCCCTTATACAATTTGCCTTGCCGCAAGATGTCATGCTGGCATCAAGTAGAGCTAAGCTCTACACCTTTATGTTACAGTATGCTTTCCACCTGGAGAGGGAACTGAACACAAGTGGGCAACTTTCAAGCAAAAGTTTTCAGTGAAGATCCGTTTGCGTTTAGTGCGTGTGCTGCTCTTTTCATTGCAGCTGTCTCCAGGCTAGAGAATGTATAGTTTCTCTTCACGTCGCAGATGTAGCTCAATACTCCGCTAATTCGACCGAGAGCAATAACAGGCTGGTTGAATGCCGACTCCACGGCCATGCAGCTCTACGTGTTTTGAATTTGTGCCTGGTTGAAACACTGAATGTTACACATCCAGGTGCTTATCTGTTTCACGTATCACTTGCATGTATCCATGCCTGTTGCTCAAGGTTCTAGTGCAGTGGACTACAGCTGTGCGCCTGTAGTAAAAAGAGACACCTGAGTGCCTGTGTTCCTGTACGCCTTAGCGGCCTTAGCGCGGATACACGTCCAGGTTACATCTCAAGGGGAGGGGAGGGAGGGGAGGGAGGGGAGGGAGGGGAGGGGAGGGGGCAGGGGAGGGGAGGGCACGGGAGGGGAGGGGAGGGGAGGGGCCGCGAATAGGAACCTCTGACCGCTCGGCCGGGGCCGAGGCGAATTATTGCCGATAGTTCCATTCATTCTTTCCCAGACTGCAGAATGGCTTCTCAAGAGTGTGACGTCTTTTGGAGAGACCCTGTTCTGACTGGCGAGCCGGGAGAGTCGTAGAGTCTTGGACTTGGTCGTACAAGGAACGACCCCTTACAAATTGATGTGTCTCCAGGGCGGGTGCTGCTTCATTTTGAGATAGGAAAGTTGAGCAGGGAGATACGAAACATCTGCCCTAAAGGAGGGGGTCGGAAGCTGCAGAACCGTCTCGGCAAACCGACGAAGTAGATGAAGTAGTGAATTGCGTTGTGGTTGCGTGCCCCCGGAAGACTTGAACTTAAACTCGCAAGGTAGACGGGAAAGGGGCCTGCTTTCGCCCATGTTGATGTGGACGGGAGAAATGGTGGATGGTCTTGGTTGCCATGCTCACTGGCCAGGTTCTGGTTGTAGGCAGACAAGCTGGAAGGTTCATTATTCGTTTCAGCGATTCGCTCTCGAGATTTTAACAGGAAGAATAGGCTTCAAAAAAATCAACTTTTTTTTGGCCCACCTGCACCGGTCCGTGATCTCGGACCCAAAGCTCGACCAATTGGATATGCCCTCGGAAGCCCGCGGTGCGCTGGGGTCCAGCCTGTGCGACATGTACAGGCTGCCTGCGACCTCGAGGTGTACACGAAAGAGGGCGACACGCCCCTGAGTCTGGCCGTGCAGGGAGGTCAGACTGCAGTCGCACATTTCTTGCTGAGTGCCCGGGTGGACCCCAATGCCGCCGTGGGCGAGATGCGCGACATGCGCGTCCTGGACCTGGCGGAGTGCAACTTCCAGGAGTACTTCAAGGAGGCGGGATTTCGGGATGGGCGCAAATTGCAGATTTGTACATCCCTCCTGGTTCATGCGCACTTGTCTGGCAGATGATGATGACACAAAATCTTCTATGACGGTATACCGCAATATCCGCCGCTATGACCATGAACCCCCCGACTCTTTCTGAAGCGCGAATGCCATTTCCATGGCCCTTCAGGAATCGAACCAGGAGCTCTAGACTCAGGTAGACAACTCCTCCTCTCCGGTGTACAGGGACACCAATGGCTTGGGGGGCGAGGAATTGCAAGGAACAGTGTGATGCGACGACGGCTGTGAAATCTGCCTGTTTCGATGCACCTGTAACAGTTACTGCGGTAAACCATCTTGATAAATCAGGTATACAGATCATGCGCTTGTATAGCGTAGGGTGATTGCACATGCGTGTTGGGGCCTTGAGTTTAATCTTTCGATCTGACGGGGTCCTGACCTCGAAGGTGCAACCACTGCACTTTGTCGCTGCTGAGTCCGACTCCAGTCATTTGTTTCCAATTTGTAGCGGAACTTTCGGTGGTTTCTGTGCTTCACATAGACTTCTACCGCTGCTTCTTGTCTGTCTTCTTTCTGTATTCGTAAACCACTCAAGACCCAAACCAGAATCTGGTTCTGCTTCCGCCCCAAACCCTCGGCGCGGCCGAGTCCATCCTGCCCCCGCCCCTGCTTCCCAGGCCGTCCTACCGTCCTCAACTTCCGAAAGTCCGGTGCTATCTATGCCAACCCCCCCCCCCCCCCATCCCCTTCTTCACCGATGTTTTCTGAACTGTTTACTTCTCTCCGTATATATATTCAGTCTATCTATCTATACCTATCTGTCTATCTATCTAGCCCGTCAGATACTATTTATCTATCTATCCCCTGCCTCTCCGAGGCCTGGCCCTCCGTCCGCGAGCCGTTACTTGTAGAGACTGTCCATCCCAGTCCCCCCGCTTTCCTGTCTGAAGTGGTTTTACGGATTTCGGCTGGCTAGCTATGCATTTCACTCTATGTATCTACCCATGCGTCTATCTAACCTGTTTCCTTATCTACCTATCTGTCCATCTATCCTGCTCTGGGCTATTCGGTCCCGCCCGTCAGTTACTATCCTGCCCCCGCCCTACCCCGTGGTATTGTCCATCCCCGTCAGATACCTACTGGTACAGGTTTGAGCACGTCAGTCCGAGGTTTCCACCACTTGTTGCCCGTCAGATACTGTTTGTCCCCGCCACTCCTGGTTAGAGGTTTGAGGTTTCCCCGTTTCCGCCCTCAGATAGGATCTGTCTAGCTATCCTCCTTCTGCCGGCGCGGGGTCCCAGGCCCGCCCGACAGCAATTCCCGCCCGTCCAGTACTGTCGATCCCAGCCCCTCACCCCCATCCCCGATTTTTTCTGAACTGTCAGCTCTGTGCATATCTGCCTGTCTATCTGTCTGTGTGGCTTTCTATGTATCCAAGCATCCATCTATCTGTCTGTCAGTCTACTGATCCTGCTATCTATCTATCCTGCTCTGGACTGAGCGGGTCCGCCCGTCGGCTACTATCCCACCCCGGTCAGATAAAGGTGTCCTATCCGTCCCTGCCAGTTACCTACTGATTAGAGGTTAGGGTTTCCGCCGTCAGGTACAATCCATCTACCCTCCTTTTCGGGCTCCCCGGCACCTCCGCCAGTCAGCGAACTCCGCCTGTCATGTATTATCTATGCCAAGGCTCCCCCACCCCCGATTTGTTTTGAACTGTCAGCTCTGTACGCATCTAGCTAGCAGCTATCTATCTGTCTACTTGTCTAACTATCTATGTATCCACGCATCCATCTATCTGTCTATCTGTCTCCTGCTCTGAGCTAAGAGGGTGCGCTCGTCAGCTACTATCCTTCCCTCGCCCCCCGGGTCCGTCAGATACTATCTATCCCCGTCAGGCACCTTTTGGTTGCTAGAGGTATGCGCCCGTCAGACCGTCATATACCTACTGGTTAGAGGTTAAAGGGCTCCGCAGAACAGATACTACACATCTATCAATCCCCTCACAGTTTCGGGTTTTCTACGGCTAGCTAGCCGTCTATCCGGTTTTTGACTCTCTATCTATCGAACCATCCATCCGTCTATCGCTCCATCTATCCTATCTCCCAGTCTACCTATATACCCATCTACGCCACACTGGGCGAAACGGCTCAGCCACTATCCTGCCCCTGCCCCCTCTCCCGTTGCGCCCGTCAGACACTATCCGCCCTCGTCGGATACCTACTGGTTAGAGGTTGGAGGCTTCCGACCGTCAGATACTGTTTGTCCCCGTCAGATATACGTACTGGTGAGCGGCTACAGGTTTCCGCTCATCTATCTATCTAATCTGGTTCTATCTATTGAGCTATCTATCTATCTTTTTATCAATCTATCTATGTCTCTATCTATCTATCTATCTATCTATCTGTCTATCTTTCCGTCCGTCCATGCATCCATCGTGTAGGTGTCTATCTTCCGACCCACCTATCCTCCGATCTTTTATGTCCACCTACTTACTTACCTACTTACCTACTTACTGAGCTGACGCCTATCAGGGGGGGCCGGTGCCTCCGCCCAGTCTGGTACTATCTATCCCAACACCCTCCCACAACTCCCCCCAACCATGCCCAATCTTCTGTGTATCCACTCCGAAGCTGCGCTTCCGGATGCAGCCCGTCAGGTACTATCTATCTATTTATCTGTCTATATATCTATCTATCTATCTACCCATCTATCTAGCTATCCCCTCCTTTGCCCTCCACCCTCGCAAACGCCAATTTACTCCCCAGGTGCGTTTCGACTCGATGTACCCGGACATCTTCAAGGTGCATCAACTTCTTGGAAGTCTTGGTTCGTTTGATGAGATAGTTATCCCACCAAGCAGTGCTTAAAGGCTGCCGGGTTCTTCTGTTCAGAGTACTTAAAAGATCGTGGGACATAATAGCTAAGGTTACCTTATATATTGCTGTAACTGTATTTCCAATTTGTTGTAAGCCCGACTAAGGTACTTATAACCTTACGTACTAAGTCCCATGATCCTCCAAGTAGAGAAGGAGTGCCTGCAAGTGTGTCAGCCCCACGGCCGCGGCACGGTACTGGCGACTTGTTTCGAAAACCGCGCTCGCGCCTGAATTGCGCATACTTTTGGGGGTTAGGATTCGCGCTATGGGTTCTCTTGGATACCAATTGTGCTCCCGGCAGTGTCGTGGGTATTTTGGATGCATGGGGTTGTATCTTCGAGGCTAACAGAGGTGCTCGCGCAAGGTTTGTAATATCATTTTGAGACTGTAAGGTTTCGATTGCAAGGCCCTGTTTGATTGTTTGGGGTCGATCTGGCATAGTGGATATAGGGCCCAGATTCAAGGTGTTGTTTCAGTCGGGTTTCGGATTCAGGTGACTTGTCGGCACAAGGACGTTTTTGCTTGCACGCTTGACCCCAAACCGTTCGGAGAGACGTCCCGGAAAGGAATTCCAGGGTGCATCTCCAACATCATGGTGCTGTATGTTTTTTCTCTTCGGAAGCATGAAGGTGCATGAGGTGCAACCAAAGGGCATGAACGACCTTGGATCCTATTCACGAAAGCTTTCCCAAAGTGCAGGCCAATATCCGCTATGGTGCTCAAAGAGATTGGCGAAGGAGGTTTCCTGCGTGCGCTCTGGAAAATCGACGACATGCCGCTCAGCTTTGTAGCCTTTTCATGCGCATAGCACATCCGGAGCTTGCAAAAGAAATGACAGAGGTATTGAAGAAACTAGAAGGGATGACCACTGACCATGAAACGACAGAGCAACGGCAACAGCAAGTACAACAGCAACAGCATGATCTCCTCCTTTTGCTCCTCCTCATCCTCGTCCTTTCCCCACTGCTGCTGGTGCCGCTGCAACTACCGCTTCCGTTACCACCAGCGCCAGCATCAACGCCAACGCCAGCGCCAGCAGCAGCAGCAGCACCACCACCACCACCACCGCCGTCACCGCCGCCGCCGCCGCCCCCCGCCACCACCGCCACCACCACCACCACCACCATGGCACCACCACCCCCACCGCGACCGCCACCGCCACCGCCACCGCCACCACCACCACCACCCCCACCACCCCCACCACCACCGCCACCGCCACCGCCACCGCCACCGCCACCGCCACCGCCACCGCCACCGCCACCGCCAGCGCCAGCGCCAGCGCCAGCGCCAGCACCAGCACCAGCACCAGCACCAGCACCTGCATGCGAGGGTTTAGACCCTTCAAGGATTCTGCGTTGATGAGTAACTGTCGTATATATAGACAGTGCTAGTTTTGAGTAGTCATGCGTAGTTGGTGGACGT